>JAOTAY010000002.1:1223622-1256840 GCA_025629805.1 Erythroxylum baracoense | reverse complement strand
ATTAGGGTTTTTATATGTACAGATTGTACAGTATGACGATGTATAACTGTTGATTTTGAGTAATGAAAAGAGGAAGACTTTGGTTTTAAAAATCTTGTGATTTACAATTACTGCTTTAATTATTCAAATTGATATGATGCCATGTGGAGTATTTTAGTGATCGCATGTAGCGCTCCTTTATTTTAGGATATGTATCGGAATGACCTACGGACGTCCCGGTGCGTACTCTAGGGTAATGGGGTGTTACAACAAAGAAGTTCACCTTTAGTTATAGTTTTAAGCCAACATCCATCTAGGCCAAAATAATGCCTGCACTCATGCCTAAACCCATATTTAATAACTTTTAAACATATGTACATTTTTTCAAAAATCGGTGGAGATGTTGGAATTGACCGAGACATTGTTATTATAACTATGCTACCTAGATTGGTCTACCTAATGACTTCGACACAAGACCAAAGGTTCCCAAACTTCTCTTCAATATTGATCACAACACTGTCTACAAATTTTTTCTTTGCTCTTCTCACCATACTCATAAAAACTTCAACACTAAAACAATCTTTAACGTAAAATTTGATATCATCATTCTTCAAAAATGGGTCCCTTTTAAGCTTATCCATCAATAAGTCAGATAAAATGTTGGTATTCATCCTAGGATTTGTATAAACCTATTACAATTATAAGTGTCCCTAAATTTCCTAACTTGAAAAGACCGTTGCTTCCTACCAAATGCTCCATATATATACCAAAAGCAGTTCCCTGTCCTACATTTAACTTGGACAAATTTACGTTTAATGGATAACAAACTAATTGCATTCTTAAATTACAAATGATTAAGAAAAATCATCCTTAATTCAATGCTCAGTAGCATTTTCATCATAAACAGAGTTTTTTTTCTCTTAGTCGCATCATCTACCATATTATCTACATCACTAACAAATTCCCCTAAGTCAACACTGTCATAATATTCATAACAAACAACTTCATCTGCATCATGTTCATCATCTGCATCATCTTCATCACTTGCATCATCTTCATGGTCTCCATCATCTCCATCATTTTCATCATCTTCATCTCCATCCTCTAAAACCTCTTTATCATCTTCATCCCCCATATTTACATCATTTCCATCATCAACATTTGAGACATCATCTAAATTTATTCTCTACATTTTCATAATTAGGTTCATCCTCAATCATTTCAATAGGGGTATCTACACTATGTTCAATATACAATAACACCATTAACTATCATCTCACTAACCATATCTAACACACTAGCATCATATTGTACAACCCTAAAACCATTAGACATTTCAAAACCAGGTCTAAAATAAAAAATCTTTTTCACATTGTTATACCCACTATTCTTATATACATCAAGTAGTTCAAAGTAGCTGAGTAAGTCAGGATCAAATTCTATTTCATCCACAAACCTCTCTCACACATAACATTATGACCCACATTAACAAAACATCCTGCATGGTGAAACCTTAGAATTATCTCAGCAAATGTCATTCTGCCAAGCTATAATGAAAATTTGTTAGTGAATTGACTGCAAAAAAGTAAATATAAATCATCCAAAAAAAGAGATCCACATCAACTTTATAACAAAGAAACAAAGAGAATTTTCTGAAAAAACTTGTCTACTTTTCCATTAGGAAAAATACAATATATAGACATCAAGATATAACAAATCCCTTAAATCTAGTACCTAATATAGGAAGAATTATGAGACATTTATAGTAGAATTATACATAGCCTAAAAAAAGACTAAAGAGAATCCTAGAGAGAAAATTAAGGAATTTTTAAAAATACTAACTATATATATTTGTACAAATATGCTGACTATGCTAATTAAGAATAAATAATAAATGATTTAATTCTATTGACACTTTAGGCATGTAGAAAGACAAGTCACCAAAGATGTTGATTGAAGCACATGCATATAGACTAAAAGCATATATTTTGCTAGGTTTATACGCTAGACAATCACTACTGCATATAAAGATATGATACATTTGCTCCACTGTTATTGTATGAAGTGTGCTACTACTTCAAATTTAATAGTGATTTAGCTGACTCTACTCTTTCTCCATAGCATATATGAAGCCCTTCTTTGTCATCTTGATTTTTCGTAAATTGTTTAGTTCAACTCCTTTTATTAACATAATCCAAAATGGTTATTCTACAAAAGGACTATTCATAATGTATCAACTGACTAGTAAGCTTAAGACGTGAGTCTGCAGGAAGTTTTTTACTATTTTTCAAATAAAGATAATGAATGAGTCAATCATATGCAAGTAGAAATATGAAGGAATATCGTGCAAATTTTCTTTATCCTTAAAACTAAAAGTCCAGATTTTATGAATGGTTTTCTCTTTATTTCCTATTTCACACAATATGTAAAGTAATTTTAAAGATCATGGCTACAAAATTGGAGGTTGTCAAGTCCATCAAGGTTTAGCACATCTAGGTTGAAAGTTAAAACACGGAAGAGCAAAATAATGAGTAGATCAAACGTACTTGGCAGTTGCTGGAGAAGGTAGATTGACGAGATGATGTGTAAAGGAGGCAAGACAACCCCTTGAATGGAGACTGGAAGGCAGGCTAGCGAGACTGATTGGAATGATCAGCAGTAATGATGAGTGAAGGAGGCAAGACGTTTTGGGGATTAAAGTGAAATTAGGATTCTGTAAAAACTAAAATGATAAAATTAAAATTAAAATTAAGGTTCCACATGGTTTAACAGTGATTTTTACGTGGCATTTCAAATCCACTTGGCTCTCTAAACACACTTTATGAATATAGTAATGGCGCGTGTATAACATCTCCTAATTTCCATCCAAAATAGCCTAACTTTGAATAGACTCATGAACGTTTATACCTTTATTGATCAACTTAAAAGGTTTAGCCATAAATTGATCAAACCCAAAAAAGTTTGGCCCCAATTTGGGGTTTTAGCCACAAAAATACCAAAAAGTAATATGAGGCTATTTACACCGAAAAATAGATTAGGGCCATTTTTACTGTTTGGGTCGAAAACTCGAAGCCCTTAGAGAGCCTATGGTTCGAAGTCCAAAAGAAATCCACTGAACTTGGCCCATCAAAATTCAGTGTCTAACAAAGAGGAGAGCAGTAGAATTTGAGTTGGAGTGGGAGTGGGAGTCTTGAAATTCAAAATAATGAGGAGATAAGATGATAAACTTGATAAAATTTTATCCAAACTTTATCTCTATCTGACAGGATAAAGTTTTATCCAAATTTTATCTCTATCTGGCAGGATAAAGTTTTATCGGATTACAAGTTTAATCAAGGTTGAACACCTATCATTTTTGGCTATAAATAGAAGTTTTGAAGCAGGAAAAAGTCTCTCCAACATCTCACATATCAAAAGCCTAGCATCTTAGCAAATCTATCATTTTATTTTTCTTCAGCAATTCTCTAGTTTTTAGCATAATCTTCTCTTTTCAATTGTCATTAGTAATTTTCAATTTCTTTGTCGTTGTGTTTTGTCGAATTATTTATCAATAAAGCAAAGTTCTTTTCTGTTAGATTTTTTGTCCCTTTCTAGCATACACAATCGTTTGTTTAGAAGCTAGAAATTACGAGTCGCAATATCTTTTTTTCTTATTTCCTAGTTTATAATCACCTTAAATTCTTGGTACGCTTGCAAACACATTCACACCGAAACAAAAGGCTATGGGTTAACCTTTATTCAAAATAAAGGCAGACAGAGGCCTTTAAAATTTATTAAATATATTTATCAATAATAACAAAAAGACAACAATGCTTAGTAGAAATTTTGCTACTACGAGAGATTTAGAGAGATCCAGTGGTACGGAATGTTACTCCTAATTAATAGAGAGATTTTTTCAAATAATCCACATAAAGAGATAATAATAATAATAATAATAATAATAGAACAACAACAATAATAATAACAATAACAATAACAATAACAATAATGATGATGATAGTAACAGAAGTTAGAAAATTTTATCAATTTTATCTAATTCTATTGCACTAAAAAAATTTCATGTCGCAGCCACCACAGAAGAGCTACATTCCATAATTGACCATACATTGACATTTTGTGCATTGTAAGTGGTGAGGTGAGGTCTAACAAGAACAAAATCTAAATAGATTATTTTGATGGGGTGCTATATTTTGGAAAGAAAAGGAATGTATAGCAAGGATCTCTTACTTCATGGCACGATGATACATGATATACCAATAAAATAAATAACAACCTTATTACTTCATCTCACGATTATATGATACGTATTACGTAGATCGGATTTGTCAATAAAAATAAACAGAAATAGCGATCTCAGCCACATCAAATTAAGCATGAAACAAAAAGGTTAGGTTCCTTTTTTAAGGTACATATTTTCTTATTCGTAATTATCAATAATGAATAACATTGACATTTCTATCATATTGCTTGTTTGATGGATGATGAAAACTCTCTCTCACAAAGGGCGTCTATTTCACTGATTCAGCTTCGTTGCTCAGTATTGCCCGTCCCTTCCTTTTTTGGATTCAGTTTGCTTTCTTGACTCTGACCACTGAGCCAGCGAACCCCCCCACCACTTTACACCACCCAACACCTTCCTCTGCCTAATATCACCACTTTTACCCTAACCACACCAATCTTTCCCACTCTTTTATCTTTCACAGACCAAACACATGCACGCCAAGACCGACTCCGAGGGAACCAGCGTCGACACCTCATGGCCACCGCGCTCACCTCGCCGGCCTGTGTACTACGTTCAAAGCCCTTCCAACCACGATGTCGAGAAGATGTCTTACGGGTCGAGTCCCGTGGGTTCTCCAGCCCACCATTACTACCATTGTTCGCCTATTCACCACTCTCGCGAGTCCTCTACGTCCAGGTTCTCTGCTTCTCTTAAGAACCCGCGAAGCCTCACCGCTTGGAAACACGTGCAGCTTGGTCACGACGACCGTGAAGACGACGAAGAGGGGTTGGACGCTGACGATATTGGCTCTGATCGAAACGTGAGATTGTATTTTTGCGGGTTTTTGTTCTTTGTTTTGCTTTTCACAATGTTCTGCTTGATTCTGTGGGGTGCCAGCAAGTCGTATGCGCCTGAAATCATCGTTAAGGTACGGTTTGATTTTACTAAAGGCTCTGTTAATAGTCTGATAGTCTTAGTTTGGTTCATGATTCATCCCGGTTTTGAGTAAAAATAAACTTCTATCTGTAAGATACAAAGTCCCTTCCTTTGTCTTCGTAAGACCTTACATCGATGCGATAGCTTATTTTCAATAGAACTGACAAAATAACAATGAGACTGAGGGTGAGTGAGGTGGTGGGTGGTCCCTGGTTAATTCAGTGAGTCTATATTTCGGGAAATGGGATGTTTTACTGATATCTAGGCGCTTCTGGCAAGGAAATAAGGAATGGGATTGCATTGTGCTTTTCTGTATTTGTCTTATAATATTCCCTCAATGCAGCCTTTAATTTGTTTGTTAAAGATATTTATTACCAGGGAAAATTCGTAAATGATATCAGATTTGTCACCCAGTGTTTGACGTATTGTTTGATGGCAGAGCATGGTTTTCGAGAATTTTAACGTACAGGCTGGGAACGATGTCACTGGGGTGCCAACGGATATGCTGTCATTGAATTCTACGGTCAAGATTCATTACAGGAATCCTGGTACATTTTTTGCCGTCCACGTTACCTCTACACCTCTTGAACTTCACTATTACCAGCTCAAAATCGCCTCGGGACAGGTAAAGCTGCAGTCTTTTTCAGCCCTAATTAATTTTACATTTAAGTTTTTTTTTTTAATCATTAGGTGAGTGGAGAAATATAATAGAAAGTCATTCTGTAATGGTTCTAGGGTAAGGTGCAACAACAGGTTGTTATTTGTAGTGACTCCTACTAGAGGAGAGCCACTGGGGTCCAAAGACTTTTCAGGTATAGATAAATAGATTGAAAGATACCCTGGAAGGTGGGCTCGGTGGGAAAAGAGATTGAACATTGTTGGGTTACCTTTATTGGAGTGCCTGCAAAACCTGTACCAACTGTCAGCCGGTCTGTTTCAATGGGAACTGCAATAGGGCCCACTAGTTGGACTTTAGGGTGATATAAATCCAGTTGTTTGGTGCTATGATATCTCTTAGCCTTGGTTTATTTTTGTGGCGCCAAAACCTTCTTTCCGTCTGTGCCATGCGGCTGTCTTAGTCAATATGTCTTGAATTTCCATAATAAATGTTGGCCATATAAAAACTTGCTCTTCATGTTGGGGGGAGCTGAAAAAAGGTTGAAGTTTTTACTTGTAGTCTATTATTTGAATTTGAACCATAAAGGAAGACATGTTTAAGAGATTAATTTTTGCTGATAGTAAGAGGATGATATCTCTGTCAGAACTACTGATTAAAAGATTAAATTTTGCTGATAGTAAGAGGATGATATCTTTCATCTTGCATTTCATGTAGATGAGTTCTTATTCAGTTGAATATGTTCTCTTTCTGAATAAAAATACAGATGAAGAAATTCACTCAATCGAGGAAGAGTCAGAAGACGGTGGTAACAATAGTGCAAGCAAACCAAGTTGCCCTCTACGGAGGTGTGCCACTTCTCGCAAGTGGTAGAGATCGCAGTGAAAAAGTAGCAGTGCCTCTAAACCTGACATTTGTGATTAGATCGAGGGCTTACATATTGGGAAGGTTGGTGAAGTCCAAATTCTACGATCGGATCAGGTGCCCTCTTACTTTAACCGGAAGCAAACTTGGCAAGCCCCACAACCTGACAAATTCGTGTGTTTTCGACTGATTTTTTCTGATAGTTATGTCATTAGTTAGAGAGCTAGAAATGTGGAGTTGCATGATGATTATGAATCTGGGAAACTAACTGCATAAACTTTTCTGTACAGTGTAGGATCTAAGGTGTCTATTCTTATTTTAAAATGTATATTGAATACGTGTCAGTTTAGGTCCTACCAAAGTCGTATCATGCTGTTGCACGTCAGTAAGCGCAATGATCAATTGAAGAGTGGGAGGATATATTTGAAACTAAGTGCCTTCATTATGTCAAATTGAAACACACTCGTACTTGATCATGTGTGCAACTTGGTGGCCATTCTAATAGCCAATTCTGAGTAGGGTACTTCTAGGCAAAAATCCTGACAAGAAGATTGGAATTTTCGTCTTATCATTTTCTTTGAGTAGAATTTATGGTTAATTACATTGGACCTATTTGTAATTTGAATTTTTTTCACTTTAGTCTTACAATTTTTTAAAATTATTAGTTTTTTTATGAATCCCATGTAATTCCTGATGTTATTCTTCAAAACGTAATGAAGAATCACGAAGCTACAAAGTTTGAGCTATTTAGGTGTTATGAGATACGCCAATTATCTTGTTTGTGCCATGTAGTTGTCCTGGTACACATCTAGGTAGTGAAGAATTATTTTGTTGCTCAATTTATGAGAAAGCTTACAAAGGATATTAATGTTAATGCAAGGGCTTTAAGAGGGTTGATAATTGCTTGTGAACAATTCAGGAGAATATTATCTTCAACTACTCGAATGATTATAGAGATTGATTTTTTTTATGAAGGAATTGATTTTTATGCTATAATAACTAGTCACGCTTGGAGAGTTGAATTTGGATTTGTTCAAAAAGTCTATGGAAACACTTGGGAAGTGCTTATTGATGCCAAGATTGATAAGAAACAGTTACATGAGGTCGTTCTTGTTGGTGGGTCGACAAAAATTTTCGAGATTCAGCAAGTCTTTTTAGACTTCTACAATGTAAAAGAGTTTTGCAAGTATCAATTTTGACGAGGTTGTCGGTTGCGTGTTTAAAGAGTTAATTACTAGAAAAAGTATAAATTTTTGTCAAATTTTAAAAAATAATGATAAAATGTCCAAAACTTTCAATATTTTAACCTTAGCTCAAACTTTAAAAAATAATAATAAAATACTTAAATTTTTAATTTTCTTCAATTATGGTATGACGATATCTATTATTCTTCCAATGTTTTCAATCTTTTGTTTTTTGTTTGTTCTTCTAACACTCCAAATTACTTTCGCATTACATCATATTATATCCGTAAATTCTTTGTTTTTAGTTTGTTCTCTTGATGTTCTTAGTGTGAAGGTATCAGGACTGCGTAATCTAAAAATCGAAGGATTAAGACATCAAAAAATAAACTAAAAACAAAGAGGAAAATTAAAATCAAAGCATAAGGTTGTTTGGACTTCATAATCTAATTTAGGTCATTTTTAAATAATAATATTGTTTTAATTATGTGAATAAATAACATCATTTCATTAATCTTCATTTGTTGTATTAATTTTGACTGACGTGTATTATAATAGTTAAGGATTCTAAAAAATGTGGTAGGCCACAGAAACAAACTTTATGAAAACACTAATATTGAGCTAAAATTAAAAAATTAAAAATTTAAGTATTTTATTTTTAATTTTTAAAGTTCATACTATTTTTCAATTGACAAAAATTTGAACCTTTTTTAATAATTAACCCTCGTTTAAACTGCAATTCTTACCGAAGAAGGGAATGAGAAGGTGCAGTATTTGCTGTTGCTAAACATTATGCCTCTCAGTTTTGGGTTTGGAACTGTTGGTGGTCTCACGACGGTGTTGATTCCTATTTCTGTGCACATACACAACCAAATCCACGCGCGTCATATGGTTTTGCAGATACCATATAACGTTGTATGTTACGTGGCAGAACTAAACGATTTGTGAATCCATCAGTTGGGTGTCGTGAATATTGTTCTTTTTCAGAGAAACATGGCGACTCGTAGTGTTGGGATGATTAGTGAAATTGGATGTGTCAGATCTTCGACATGGTTACATGTTAAAAATAAGACTTGCGAAATATCTTAAGCATCTTGAAAGTTAGATCAAACTTTTTGAGCTTTAGAAAGTGATATCACTTAATTAAAAGAGACTATTAAATTCTTCATATATTTCTTGTTAGAGCTTGTAGAGGCTAACAAAATACAACTAGTTAGACGGTTGAAGAATCTTGAAAAATATACACTTATGAGCTTAAAGAGACTTGTTAAATTATCACTTAGTTTTTATAACGGAATACTCAAGTTGGATCTTTGGAGACTTAACATAGGCTTCGTTATAAGCCGAATCAATATAAATCTATTGTGTCAGTTTCTTTCTTTTTCTTACTTTTAAATTCTCGCATTATAAGTTTTCAAGAGACTCCTTCAATTTTTCAATAGGCTCCTTTAGTTTTTCAATAAGCTTCTTTAGTTTTTATATCACAAGAATTTTCTTTCAAAAATTAGCAGGATTTTATCGATTAAATAAGTTCCTTTCTTTTTGAGCACTAGCAGGCTCCTATTGATTACTAAGGCTCTTATCGTTTTAAGAGTTAGCAGATTCTTTCTGATTTATGGGCTCTTTTCTATTTAAGCGTTAACAGAATCTTTTCGAAAAGTTTATATGACCATTCTATTTATAAATTTATTTTATTTAAGCAAGTTATTGACTTGAAAGTATCTTGAATTATTCCTTAACTTTCTAATTATTACAATTTACAACAAGAGTTCATAATAAGAAAACGGCAAATTAGAAGTGAAACCTAAAATAAAAACATATATTGTTTAAATTACTATTAATTAAATATATTATTTAACAATTTAAAATATTATTTATTAATAAGAATTTGAACAATTTTAATTTAATATTACATATTTAATTAATTAAAATTAATTATTAATAAAATTGTAAATTATTAATAAAAATTATATAAAATATTAAAATAATTTAATTAAAAATAATTTATTTTAAAATTTTATTTAATGTATAATTATTATGAGTAATAAAAATATTTATTTTATTTTAAAAATAAAAATTTAAAAATTACAATAAAAATTGAAATAAATATTTAATTAACAAATATTTGAAAAGGGAGGGGGACATAGGAGAGAAAGATTTTTGAAAATTTTTAAAAATTTTACAAAAAAGTTCTTCTATTTTTTAAAATTTACTGGTACTGGTCGATATCAAGTGAAATCGGCCAGTACCGACTGGTATTAACGACCGATATTTTTAAACATAATTTCGTACCATTTTCGACCAATACAGTATATTCTAACCGGTACCGGCCGATACGATACAAAATTCTAAACAGTGCTAATTTTATGATTACAGATCTTTTGACGAAAAGCTTGACTATGAAAGTCTTTATAGAACATGTTGACATAATGGGTATTATGAGATTACTATTATTGAGATTTATGATGTTGTATTTTGACATTGTGAGCTCACTTATGGTTATGTTTATGTCAATCATATTTCATATGGTAGGATTTGTCTTTAAATAAGATATTATTGTTGGAACATTAATGTGTTTCCTATTTATGTATCATATTAAATAAAGCGCTAATATTGCAATACGTGGAAGGAATTATGTTGTTTGTTAAGATGTAAAATAACTACAACTCTTATTAGTATCTTTGTTCGATTGTGATTTATGATGTGATAAACATTAAAGAACCTAGCAAAGTTTATATACAAAATGTTTATTTATTATTAAACCATGAAATAATGTTTTTCAATTAATGAATCAAGTGTGACAATGTAAAACTGTACATAATATATGGCTCATTAATAATTGTGGTTTTAATAATATTGGGTATAAAATTCTGATTAGTCAATTTAATTAAGTTCTCTTTTTTTATGTTTTCCACCATTAGAAAGTAGGATTATTGAGCGAGAGAGGAGAGAATTTAAGTTTCTCCACATTCTATTTCTTTCAGGTGTTTTTTTCAATTACGATCAACCTATTCCTATGAACCAAGGTATGTGATTCTTATTTTATATTTTAATGAAAAACATAGAATTTTATTATTTGGATTAAAAGACTATTTCAATTATGTCCATGCAGTAAATTATGCTTACATCAACTCAACATTTAAAGTCAAATTGAACTAATTAAATATAATCTAATAAACTAATAATTTTATTAAATTATTAATTTAAGTTGAATTTAATTGGTTCAGGTTAGGTTTAATAGCTAAGTTAGATTACCACATTATTAACATTTGACTAGTCCACGTCTAATATTCATATCACGTGTGTTTCGTCATTTTTTAAGCCGAAGTCTAATAAAATAAGTTTTTTCAAGAAAATTAAAATGAAAATTTTCAAAAATTTTTAAACATTAAGTTTTTAATTTGTAATTTTTTAACTATAGAGAAGGTCTATTTCTCATGCTACTTTGCAGGCACAATTACTAATTTTGTTAATGGAAGTTGAATATAAACATTAAAACAAATCTTGATCAGAAATGGGCTTTTAGGTGTGCTCGTGATCGTTATAGCCAATAACCTATCCATTGTAAGTGGGATATGGGCATCTTCTACTGAAAGAGACCCATTGCAATCAGTCTCACCGGGCCTTGAAGCCTAATCCTGAGTGAAATACATTCTGACATGAACTCTTTCTTATACAATGATGAAATCACAAATTGAATATTTAAAAAAAATCTATTTTTTAATAAAAATATGGAATGATTCTAAATTCCTGCCGACAGACCACCGTACATAGGCATTCATACATAATTTTCACGTACAGCTTTTGGGACAGGACAAGAGGAAAAGGTTAGAGAAGAACATGCTTTTGTTGATGCCAACGTTTGCAAGGTGCTGTTGGGAATTTGATCCATTAGATAAATTAATTTCTTTCAATCAAATAATATAATTAAAATATGTAATTTAAATTTTATTAATTGTATTTAAATATTAAATCAATACAAACATAAAGTATAATAGTTGTGAGTTATTTCATAAAAAGGATACGCTATATATATATTTTTATTGTTATTGAGTTTAGAATAAAGTGTAACATAACAAAGTTTAGAATATAATTATGAGCAGTGAACCATAAGATCCAAAAATAGACTACTTAAGACATGATCACTGTACAACATGATACATGTACTAAGTGTGGGCTCCTTTATATAAGGAATAATCAAACATAAAATCTAATTTAAGTAACCATAGTATCTAAATTTGATAAATTAAGTTAAAACTTAATTGAATTTCATTATAAATTTCCCTTTTTCTAAAATTAGACAATGATATTTTGATCTAATTTTAAAAAATGAAGTTAAACTAACTTATTTTTTAAAGAATTTAAATTAATGTTTTAAAAATCAGACTAAAAATTACATCGATAAGATTAGAGATTTATGGCTTTTTAATAGCCATCGTTAAATTCATTAAAGATTGTATAAAATTAAATAATTTGAAATATGATTGAAGAAGGATATTTTTACCCATCAAATAATTTAAAGTTTAATTGAAATAAAAATGTTAAATAAAAATTAATTGATTTATTTTAGTTCATAAAAATTGTTTAATTTATAAAAACTAACCGATTTTATAATAATCTGATTATTTTTAACAACAAAGATTATTAAAACAAATCGAACTAAAAAGTTGATTGGTTTAAAGTTTTCATTGTAAAATTGTTTAAATCGATCAAATTTTTTAATCATTTAAATAAATAGGTTCAAACTTAATTACAATTATTTATTGATGACTCAACTTAACATAATTCATTATCAATCCGGGGCGATTTGAAACTAATCCTGCTTGTTATCAACCCTCATAGCATCACGTATCTTAAAGGGTATAAATCCTAAAATCAGATCTCTTGTTCCGATTATAGTATTCTTATCATGTTTCATTACATCTCATCTATACATTTATGTGGATTCCACATAAATATATGGATGAGATTTAATAGAACAGGAATAGAAGATTCCACATAAATATATGGATGAGATTTAATAGAACATGGTTAGAATAGAAGATTCCACATAAATATATGAATGAGATTTAATAGAACATAGTTGGAATAGAGGATTTGATGGGATGAATCCTATGCAAAGGGAATAGATCTTTTATTTCTCACAACTCTATTCTCTCTATTCTCGAGTTATTATGCTTGTCAATTATTTTTTAAATCAGTTCAATTTTTTAACCATTTAAATAAATAGATTCAAACTTAACTACAATTATTTATTGATGACTCAAACTTAACATAGTTCATTATCAATCCAAAGCGATTTGAAACTAATTTGACTTATTGTCAACCCTTGTAACATCACGTATCTTGAAGGGTATTGATCTTGGCATAGATCTTTTATTCCTCACAATTCTGTTCTTTCTATTCTTGAGTCATTAGGTTTGTACAATTTTTACAAGTCCTATTTATTAAATAAATGGATTTTCATGAAATAGAGTATAAGTTTTCTCGAGTCTTTCTGTTTGTACAATTTTTACGAGCCCTATTTATTGAATGAATGGATTTTCATTAAGTAGAGTATATACAGAGTAAGAGTAACGGAAACTGATGGTATGATATCTTATGCTAAGTAGTGTATTGACACGTAAACTTGAGAGGAAAGTGAGCTGAGCAGTTCATGGGCAGAATAAATTAATGGAAGGAGGTGTAGAAAAGTAGGAGAATCCTGCATAATATCTCTACACCACTATCTCACCTCATGTGGGTCTATAAAGTAGTCTCGTGATAGCCTAATTGCCTATTCTTTCGTTTTCCTCATCGAGTGCTAGGTCTAGTTGCCTATTCAGCTTCGATTCTACAGCACAAGGATTTAAATATGGAGAAGAAGATGAGCATTCATAACCTAAACACAGATTGCATATTCCCTAATATTGATTTGATTTTGGGAGTTTTTTCAGTTATTGGAATCCTCCCAACCATATGTGTGCTATATATATAACAAGGCCTGAAGATTAAAGATTGCACCAAATCTATACATGAAGCTAGTGGAGGTACCACCCTCACCTCATCTCTTCAAAAGGAAAAAGGGGTCATGATCACGCCACCATTATCATCGGAGCAGAAACAGACAAATCATAGCCAAAATGGCTACTTGTCTCGATATTGGTCGTACAGCCACTTGGTCTCCAAGACTCCAAGTGCCCACTTCGTCTTACTCGAGGTTGGATAAGTAATTTACAAAGGAAGAACACAACACAAAGTCACAAACTCTTTTTTTTTTAATTTAAATATTTGTAAGATTATATCAGTATCCATCTTTCACCCAATAAAATGTTAGTTTACATAAATATTCATTAATTATTTATTTAAAAAGAGATATGTATTCAATATGATTTATTTAGTATTTACCTATCGGTTAATTCATTTTAACTGTAAAAATTTTGAACGGTCTAATTTTTTTTTTAGTTTTTAACTTTTCAGTTCGATTTATTTAATAATTTTTGTTGTTAAAAATAAATTAGTTTATTAATTAATCGATCAATTTTTATAATTTAATAAGTTTTTATAAACTAAATTAAATTAATTTTTTCATTTAATAATCACTTTTGTCAATTAAACTTTAAATATTTTGATAATAAAGGCAAACTCTTTCAATCATATTTAAAATTTTTAAATTTTATTTTAATTAATAACGAAAGAACACATCACAAGTCACAAACTCTTTTTTTTCTTTAAATTTTTTTAAGATTATATATGTATCTATCTTTCAAATATATACCCGATAAATTGTTAGTTTATATCAATATTTTCAAAATTGTAATAAAATTAATTTGAAAAATAATTGGAAAAAAACATTCTTACCTATCAAAATTTAAAGTTTAATTTAAAAGAGACTGCTAAATGAAACATAATTAGTTTATAAAAACTGGTCAATTAATTAATAAATTGCTCAATTTTTAACAATAAAGTCTGTTAAACTAAATCAAATAGGAAAGTTAAAAAATAAACTGAAAATTCAAATAGCTAATTCATGTTTTTATTGTTAAAATGATCGAATTGTTTTTTTATAATATTAGTTCACATAAATATTCGTAAATTATTTATTTAAAAGAGATATTGACTCAATACTATACTTAATTTGTAGTATCTGCCAAATTTATCTTCTCGCCTCCTAAGGAGTGGTAGAGTTGGTAGAGTGGGAGGTATAGAATTAAAAGGTCTCGTGTTCAAATCTCCCTACTTATACTCTCTCGATCAACCCTTTCGTATAAAATTTACCTAGTACGAAATATCCTATTAGTGTAATTTATAAGTTATTGTGTTAATTTCACTTAATGCGTATCTATAAGATAGAGACCATAGATTCTTCGGTTTAAAAAAAAAAGAGTTTATCTTCCCATTCTTACCTACCATGAAAAGAGAGTTTTAAACCACGTCTTAAAGATAATAAAAAGTCCCTTTTGATTAGCTTGTTTTCACATTTTTAATTGTCCTAAAGATAGACTATGTACTAGGTTCAACGTAATTGACAAATAAGCTATGATTTGATTAGATTATCACTCTCTAAACCGTGATTATCATTACGTTTTGTTTCACCAATCATCGGAAGAGCTACCAACGCATGATTTACATCAATATCTAATGAAATGAGACAATTACAGAAAAAAGGGGAGTTTATATATTATATATGTGTTAGTGTTGATGAACACGACCTCTCTTTTTCAATCTTATGTTTGAAGAGGACCTTGCATAATTACCTCCCTTAACGAATTTGTCCGTCCATCTTTCTTTTTGGTCCTGTTTGATATACATCGGATTGTATTAATTGTTAGTTGATTTTATCAGCAGTTAGCTAATAACTGATATAACAACTAATTAGAATAGAGGATAACATTAATTATTTATTAAAGATATTTGGTATAATTAATTATTTAATATTAATTATTTAAGCATAAAATGACTTATGAGGGCGTGGCTTAAAATATTTTATAAGGTCATGCTTAGATATTTAATTTTTAAAAAATTAAGTTTTTAACTCTAATAAAAAATAGAACATTTTAAAAAATTTTCTCAGCGTAAAATATTTTTTATTTTGTAACCAAAACACTTATTTCATTAGTACAACAATACTCCCAAGTTTTGTAACTAAAAAACTCACTTTATTGTAAATTTTTTTATCACTATAAAATATATGCATAATTTTTAGTTTAAATTATCTACAATATCACTATAACATAATTAGCATAATTCAAAATTTATGAAAGTATCATATCATACAACAAAGCCACAAATACTTCAGTAAACTAACTAGAAATACATATTTGCAGATTCAATTCTCCGTACGTAGACGTTGGAGTTTAGTGGGCCAAGCTGGTGCATATATTTGTTGACTTGAGGACTGTTTGCCTGGTGTTAGTTTTCTAAGCTGTCATAACTAAATCAGCTCAGGATCTACTTAGTAAGACTTTTCAGGTAAGGACACTGCCTTAGTTTTCCACAGAAGCGATTGACACGTACGTAAAACACACAAAAACATGCGACTGTAAAGTATAGAAAACAACCTTCGCCGTTTCCTATAGGTGACAGTTCCCAATACGCCACGCAATTGAAGTTCCGGAAAGGTTAGGACGGAGACGTTAATACCATTACCATGACAATGCCGACAACGATCAGACTATCAGTTCGTTTCCTTAATGTTACCCATGAAATTTGAACAACTCGTCCATCTGCTATAGATGCTTGGTGGATGAGTTTGGTAAGAAATTAACAGATAAGAAATGAAAAGTAAGTAGTTATTTGTTAATTATTATTATAGGGGCAATAATTTAATATCTTACTTTTAAAAAATCTTCTATATCTTTCATTTAGTAGGCGAATGAAACACATTATTTAATAGTGATTCTTTTTTAAAAATATTTTTAATGCTAATTAATTAAAATATAATTAATTACAATAATATTAATCAATTAATTATAATTAATAAAAATATAAGAAATGAATTAATTACAATATAATTAATTAGAATATAATTCATTCATTAATTAAAATAATATCCGGGGGCCTCTAAGGAAACAGTCTCTGTATCTCTATCGGAGATGCAGGCACGACTGCGTACATCTTACCCTCCCCATACCCTGCTTAGGCGAGAATTTGGGTATGTTTGGTTTGGTTTGGTTTAATTAAAATAATATAATTAATTATAATAACATAATTAATAATAATTAATTAAAATATAATTAATCCATCAATTAAAATATTATAATTCATTTGCAATATAATTAATTAAAATTATTATTATTATTATTAATTAGTTATATTATAATTTAATTAAAAATAAAATTTTATTTTTTAATACTTTTTGTAAACTAACAGTTTAGATAATCATTCTTTTTTTTTTTACCAATCATCATAATTATAGTGATAATATTCATTCACATTCTTCACCATATTCATTCTCATTTTTATTACTATTCTCCCAGACGAATCAACCGGCCTCTAAATTATTAATTTTTAAATAATTTTATTCAATCATTGATATTTACTATGTAAAAGAGTAAAATAGAATGAGAAAATAAACATTGGTATAAGGTATTATGGTCCTTCATCCAATCTATTTTCTTCTTCGTGATAGCCATTTGGTTCTTGGTCCAAGAGTTCCTTCATGTAATACTCAAACCTTTCCACCATACTCTCAGGCACTGAAACCAGAACTCTAACAGCATCAAAATCACCAACAACCGGTAAAAACAGGCAGTAAATATCACTCGTTAAAGGACCCATCTGCAATGGCTTCCCTTCTCCAAAATCCAAATCCTCCAAACCCAGTTTGGACCATTGTGATATCACCAAACTCATTGAAAGGTCAGTTCTTACAGTTTTATCTTCCAACAAATCAACCAGCGATCTCACGTACTCGTCCGTTAGACATGATTTGGCTCGCTGCACCAACTTCACGGTCTCATGCAAGTTACTGTCCACCAAATCCTTGACAATTGACTCTGCACATCCTAGTACAAACCCATTACCGTAATATCCTTGCGGGATTTCCGGGACCAGTTTCTGTCTAACGTTGACGGAGAAGAGTAACTTCGCGTTCCGACAATGACCGAGGTCGAGTGTTCGAACCCAGGAGCGCCAAGTGTGGGAGGCCAGTGTTTCAAAGGTGGTGCACTTCAACGACGGGACGCACTGCCTCTTGAGGTGTAGGATATGGTGGGTGGTGAACGTTAAGGAGACGGGAACCAGTGGTTGAGACCGTAAATATTGGATGATGTGGTCATTGTCACTGGGGGTGTTTCTGGCAAAATGAGCGTGAGTGAAGTTTACCTGCGGGGGATTTCGGGCTCTTAACACGTGGCGGCAGTGAAATGGTGTGATTGGCAGATCTTGATTGGGCATGGTTGAGCGGTGGGCCCACGCATGTAAGAACTGCGATGTGCCTATGCCGTCACACAGACAGTGATTGATGGCGGTGCAGAGTATCATTCCTCCACACCGGAGTTTCGTTACCTGAAATATTAAACCATAATAAACAATCTTTTAGATTGTAAAAAAACACTTTGGATTCCAAAACTGAGACAGAGACTAGCAAACGACGTCGTCGGCACTTCCTGACGCTAGTGTCCCATTATGAACCTGTTGTATTGGCAGTGTCACTCTCGCTGATGTGTATGATCGAAAAAGAAAGATCAAAGTGAACAGCTTGGAACTACATTAATCTACAGTTGGATATGTTAAATGGCATTGGCGCACTATGGTTATTGGGAATCTCCACAGCTTCAAAGAATTTGATATAGTATATGTTCATCAATTGAGCATCCCAGTTAATCAAACCACAAGTCAATCAATAAATTATGGCAAGGAACTAATTCTACTTGTTAGAATATAACACTTGTATGTGATTTTTTATGAAGATTTTAATGAAGTTCTATTCTAAAATTTATTGATACTAGAAGGAGTAATTCGTTAGGCTTATATGCATGCTGAAGGTTATATATTTTTTTGATATGGAACAAAGTTTCACTTATATTTTAACACGCCCACTCACATGTGGGCTAATTTAGGGCCCAACATGTGTCGTCTATTGTGACGAGATAGTAACGAGTAATCTAAGAACAACCTGGTCTAATACTACGTTAAATTTTATATAATTGAGCCTAAATAAATTGAGCACATATAAGCTCAAATGAAGTTTTATAGTAAAATCAATTGATATTAAGAGAAGTAATTCATTAGGATTATATGCATATTCAAGACTATATATTCTTCCGATATGGAATAATCCGAGTGACGGGAGAGCAGCATGAAGACAGAACATTTAACAGAAAGAAAGCACTTAATTGGCTCTGCGAAGACTAAGAGAAATCGTACCTGAATTGCGAGGGGAGGGATGTCCAGGAAACTCTGAGCTTCCACTCTACATAGAAACTTTCTCCAGGATCTGTTTGGTTTCCTAGAAAGTTCAAGGAGTTCTTCAGCGGTGATATCCATGAAAGCTTCAGCAAAGAAAGCTCCTTCCCCGTTACAATTAATTTCAAGCTTTTGATCATCTTCTATGCTCGTTCTCAACCTTCCAGCTAATGGATAGTATTCCACAAGAACGTTAGACAGTGAAAACTTCAAGATATCTGGGCTCACGGACTTCTTATAAACATAGAGATATTTAATGGAGAACCTGAGGAAATTTTGGTCATCGAGATTGGATAGATGGAGAGAATGCTTTGGGGTTGGTCTACTTGGGGGGATTAAGACGGGTTTGTTTTGATAACAACAATCTGGTAGCTCTCGTGACATACTTCTCTCCCAAGCCTTTTGCTCTGAAAACGTTTCCTTTCCTCTTTCAAGCACACTTTTCTTTGTCAGAACCTGTACAGAGGGTTTTGGCTATAGAGAAGATAAGAGAAACATAGATGCTGCCTAGGCAAGAGGAACAGAGATCTATGGTTGGATATGGCAGAGTACGATCAGATTCCTTTTAGGAACGGGCCTCAGGAGAGTGCGTGCAAATGGTACGCCTTTTATAGGCTCACCTCCTCACAACAAGCATCTTTCCCTACACATTTTTCATTTCCCTGTCGATTTGAAATAGATCGATTAAGATTTACTCCATAACATGTCTAAAAATGTATAAAAATAGAGAAACAAATGCCTAAAAGTCGTAAGATTATTAATAACCATTAATACGGCGTGCATGGTATTTTTCTTAATTGATTGACATAAAATTACAACATGCTCAAGCTCTTAAACCAACTAATGATGAGATGGAGTATATATAGAAATTTCCATTATCTTCTTTATTTTCTTTTTTTGACAAATTGTCACCGAAAGGAGCAAAATAAACTTTGTATTGCTCCAACATGTAAGTGTGTATAATTATGTTCTTTTTATAAAGAGATCAGTTTTTTAAAAATTTCGAACTTTACGTATTTTTCTGCTGTAGTACACAAATACATGTTAGATTTAGAAGGATGCATACATGAGGAATGATTCAGTTTTCAACTACTATGCTGAACGATTTATCCTGAAGAGGTTAAAGGTATGACCACCACATGGGTAGAGGACATACTAAAGAAAATTTCGTGCTTGAGAGATATTGAGAGGCTAAATCATCAATGGCCAGTTAAGCAATATAATAATAATAGATATCATTATGTCTGATCTTGAGTAATTTTGTTTTGTAGTTGTGACCTAAAAATGAGGTGAAGACACGGTCCACATACTTTTTCCTACCATTTCCCTTTTTCTTCCACCAATCTTGAGCTACAAAACATTTTAAAACGATGATTTGAACCTTGTGTCTCCTCTACTCTCCATTTTTCTTCAGAATATTGTGTCCTGATGACAATCATAAACATTGCTCAACGACAGTCCAATTTAGCTAAAACTCTTAAATTGACAGGCCAGGATTCCCGGACGCTGCGAGCTTTAATCATGTCAACAAAGGTGGAAGTGATGGGCAACCAATGCAATCTAGAATGGATTCTACCGATTCCCTTCCCAAGTAAAAAGCTTAAGGAGGAGCACATGGTTAATTCCTTCCTAGCTTTATCTATAGCCGCCTCTCTTCTTTGATTTGGACTTTCTCCTTTTTAAATTACATCTTTAGGGTTATTTTTCGGTTAAAGGAATAATTCTTATGCATGATCTATCATCTAAAGCCATGGCTGATTTTCAGTTTCAAGAAGCTTTAGTTGGTTGAGAAATGATTAAGCATGATTCCCCTTGTCTTGACAAAGTAGTCAAATTGAAGCACTAAAGCTGCCTATCAAGTCCCAGAAAAGGGAAATAAACTTTGACATACTAAGCAATCGAACTAGCATCAAGTTCTCTAAAACAAGGACTTCTAAATATTTAACGTCAAATTAACAAAAGCTAGAAAAGGTATGGAAAACCTAGTGGTGTTTCTTTCAAGTTTCTGCTTACTAAAAGAAGGATACATTCCCTTAGGACTTGAAGAATCTATTTAGCTTAGGACCATTTTGTTCTCCCCTATTAGGATAACAAGATATATCATGTATTATCTATGTAGATTATTGCTTTTTGACCGGGGAAAAGTGGAATCAAGTTCCTGTCAACCTCATCTTAATGATACACATACACGCCCTACCCAGCAGAGCATTAGCGTGAGATTCTCCAGAAACTCTAATGTATTCATGTGGAAATTGCAGCATTTTGGAGTCACCACGTGCTGAACTGGGGACATTAACATTTTAATAGCGGGCTCACCTCGTCAACCAGCAATATCACATGACTACATGCAAATCTGCAAGCATAATCTTATTAAACAGAGTGACATATAAGCAAGAATTACTTACATGCAAGTCCGCATGACAGATGATACCTTAGTCAGTAAGTCTTACTTTGATAACATGATAAGTGAGGATTAAGCATATAATTACAAGATACCAACTATTATTGCAAACATTATTTGAGTAAGAAAAAGAAAAAGAGAGAGAAAATACAAGTTAGATAATAGAGGCACAGAGAGGGTCAGCTATAGCTCACCAAGTCCTAAAACTTGTTTTTCACCGATTCCATCTGATTGCAGTTGTACTGGAAAAGGAAAAGGGCAGAGCCAGAAATAAGGGGCTACAGTCACAATCGTGCAACATAGGAGTTTGCTTGTGTGACGTATCTCACCCATCTATACGGATCAGAAGTTGACGATTTCTTTGCTATTTGCAAATATTTTACCTGTAGCAGGAAACCGCAGAAAAGGGCAATTGGTGTTTCAATATGATTCAACGGTGGAAGTGACAACATTGATCCACGAAATGCACCACCACGTGGATGCCCGAAATCGTCAGCCCAAAGAATCTAAAAGCCGAAGTACTATGATCCCCAAGGAAGGGAGTGTGAATAAGCAGGACGTTAAAACAATTCGAACAGGGTAAGCGGCTGGTCGTACAATTAAGCTCTTATTGTCTTATTTCCCCTCTCATATGAAAATTTGCAATTGTCATTAATAGTCATGATTTTTAGAAGAGAATAAATTCTCATAACTATGTTTTTCATGATACCTGAAGCCCTGACACATTATGCATTGGAATGGTAAAGGTCATGTTAATTGTTCCAGCTTCCTTGGAGACGTTTCCTGCATCAAAGCAACAGATTTATACTTCCCAGCTTATGATATAAAATTTTATTAAATGGAACAAAATGAAAATCTTTTACCATGCATCTCATGTGAGAATGTAAGCCTCGCATGAAGTGTGTGTTCAGATCCTCCAACAATCTAACATTTATAAGTTCTTATGAGTAAGATTGATAATCCGAGCAATTACATACTGGAACAAGAAGCCAAGGGCCTATATTTAAGAGTGTACCATGGGGGAAATTTGTTACCTTCTTCAACCTCCAAACAACTCTCTTACTTGATTCCTTAAAATCAGTAGTGTTCTCAACTGTTCCAGGCTCCAATTCAAAACTAACCCTGAAAGCATATATATACCACATTTTCATGAAGATTTGCATGAAGTGTATGCTCATAAACAGGATCTTAGCAATTCAGTGAATTTTCATGCATCTTTATTTGTTAAAAGAGAAAAAGAAAAGGGGGGAGTTCATAAAAGCAGTGAAAATGTATGCATAATTACAAAAGCAAAACGTTCTGGGATTAGACTTTCCCGTTGCTGCTTTTCCATGGTGAGACATTTTTACCTATAGATATCCATCACAATATACCTTCTTCTTCCCATAAGTTAAAGCCAGCTTCCTGTCTAACTCTTCAAACGATCCAACTTATCAGTTTTTGCACAGAATATATGTGCCCAAGACATAATTGTCCAAGATCCATGTTGGCATACCAAAAGAAAAAAAAAAAAAACATTTCTGCAAACTTATTGTCCTTGTCATTCTTCATCTAAAGAGTGCAGCCAAAAGTGAAACAAGCAAACAAGACAAAAGAATTACTTAAGTTCATTAGCCAATTGTCTCCTAGACTGAAATCTTGCTTATACCTCAAGACAAAAGGGTATATTTTTAATAGAAACACCTGCTAATATATGGTGGCACTGGAATCTCCACAAGCACAGTGTTTGCAGTAATATCAGGGGAGAAATCAGCTCGCACTTTGACAATCAATTCAGCCTGAGAGAACCTACCGAAGTTAACAATAGACAGGATATGAGACTCTTAAGGCCTATACTCACCTTAAAAGGTCCTACTTCTTCAATCAGAGCGTTAATGCGAAAAGGTGGCTTGAATGCCTTGGTTATACGGTAGTTCATGACATGAAGTTCACCTTCAGGTGCCACCTATCAAAATCATCATCCATAACTTTAAAACAATGAGTAAAAGCATGTGAGACTTGCATGATTCACATTATATTTATACTAACCATAGTCAAAGTCCTATCTACATCAAAACCGTCGAGATGTACTAATTCATGGAAATTATAATCATCCAGAATCACTCCACCTGACCGAGGTGCACTTTAATCTGTAGCAAGAAGCAAGTAAGTATTATACAAGGAAAATGAAATGACTTGAAAATATGCCCAATATTATGCACTGCAGTAAAGGTAGGTAGCAAAGATTTCTTCAACTAAGAATAATAAAATTGAAAATTGTAAGGGGAACATAGCAGACATTTGTTTGTCCTAGAGTTCAAAATGACAAGTTTAGACTTGTAAAACTCAAATTTCATGAACATACTGATCACATTTTCCTAATGTATGATGCAAGAGCCATCAAACTAATAGCCAATAGGATACTACGTTATGTAAAAGAACCACACAATTCAATCAACTCTTGTGATATTACGAAAAAGGGAATTTTCATAAAATGGTAGCAGCCTTTCGAGAGGACTGCGGCTTCCCTTAACAACCACCAGTCACATGTCTTTCTCACTCCTAACGACAGCCTGTATGTACCTTTTCCAGATTTGAAAGTAACGGCGTAACAAACATAACAAAATAACAATACGTAATGAAAGGGAAAGATAACAAAATGCCCATGTTCGCTCTAGGATCAACCAACTTTCTCCTCATTCATGGGCCTTCTTTTCTTAGAATACGTGAGTCGAATCGGAGGTCTATCACAAACATGTGAAGGGGAAAAGGCATCCAAAGATCCAAAACCATTTCTAGTACCAAACTAGCATAAATTGATGCTTAACGTCTTCCTACGCTCAAATCATTATTTAGAGCTAGCCGGATTTCTGGATTGCCTCCAAGATAGCTTTTCATTTGAATTGTTCCATCAATTTCAGAAGTGAGTATGTATCCCTGTGTGATCAAAGTTTCTCCACACGTTACTAAGGAAAAAATCACATAAGATAAATGAAATGAAAAGAAAATAGTAAATGTGATGTCTTATGGAGGTAACACTCACACTAGAGCTAAATGTGACGCTTATTTTCTCAATTACATCCACAAAGATTTCCTCTCTCTTCCTGCCTGGCTCCTTAGAAACAATAGATTTCGTGACCGCTGTTCCTGGCATCCCTTTGGCCCCTTGCTGACTGTGGATTTAAAAAGGTAATTAAACTCACCTTTCAAAGACCATAGCTGCAGTTTATGTTGCTAAAACAAGTTGTCACCACAAAGAGGGAAGCAGGACCAAGGCTTGGAAAAGGTGCAGCATCCACTGCAATTGGCTCATTGAATACATAGGATTTCACAACCTCAGTTGATGTTGTTTGCACATAGCCAAAATCCTGAATGCATAGAAGGAACAAATCATATTGCAAAAGTTGGGAGTCACTGGATAATCAAGAAAGCCTTGAGCTTTATTCACAATAAGTTAACATTTTTTGTTTCTTTTAAGTGAAGATTAACATTTTTTGTTTCTTTTAAGTGAAGATACTCTTCCATGACCATTTAAAAACATCAAACTGGAAATATCGTCTACCAGAGTTCTTTGACAAACATTTAATCAGATCAATCTTCACATGCAGCAGTTACAACCAAATAAACAGAATCAATTACACGAACCATTCATACCAGCATACACCATAGTAGAAACCCCGAAAACATCCAAGAAAAGGAAATTAAAGAATGAAGTGGAAATTACAATAACTTCATCCAGCAACTCATATACAAGCACAAAATTTTTGCGCAATGATTCTTCATTAAGAACACCAAGATAATCTTTGATCACACGTGCAATTCTTTGTAGGAGTTCCGGAACAAGAGATGGAGAGACATTTAACTCTAGTAGTAGCAACAAAGAACAAACCGGCGATCTCCACATGAAAGTAGTTCACACCATTCGCGTTCTGACAAACAAAAAAGATCAATAAAGACAGTATTGATAGATGGCTCACTCTCGTTAGAGGCCTACCTTCAATGCATTTGAACAGTATTTTTTTCATTTAGAAGGGTAGTAAAATTTTGGTCGTCCAAGAAGAAAAAGTTTACGTTAACTAACAAATTGCTTCTTTTATTAGTTATATTATTGAGAAAGTTATCGTTAACTTTTAATCTTGGAAGTTAAATAGTTTTCTTTATTAGCATACAATTTTAACTTGTTATATTTATACACCTTTAAAACATTTGAGTCTATTTTTTATTTTCTAAATTTTTTATTTTCATAACATATGAATCTAATATATATATTTTAACTCAAAAATTGGTAGTAAAAAAATTTCACGATTATGTCTTCTAAGTTCTGAGTGATAATCTAAAGGTAAAGTTTCTGATTTTTTTAACTTATTAAATATTTGAACATATTATAATTAATTTGTAATTTATCATTAACGTGAACATTATATTACTATTTTAAATCAAAACATAATATTAAATGGTACTATGTTTATTTGTGCTTCTCTTTTTTATTTTTAAATTACTTATTATTTATAAAAAATATAATTAAATATTAATAAATAATTTAATTTTTGTAATTATAATTTTTATTATACTTTATCGCATGTAATAATTATTAGATTTGTGTTCTTGTAGAAGTTCACATAATTTTAATTATAATATAACTAAATCAAATAATTTAAGTTATTCAACTCAAATAATATATAAATGGTTTCATTTATTATAAAAATTTGTATAATTCTATTAAATATATTGTGATAATTAAATACTAATAAAAATTATTTGATAATTAAATAAGAAAGTAAATAGTTGGATGTGTTTGATTGGTTTTTTATAAATAGGTTGGTAGCATTAGATTACTATATTTACCATTATATATGTTAATTCCTATAAAAGAAAATTTTTTATTAAAAAATCACTAATGTTAATCAAATTTAAAAGTTACTAAAAATATTTGATTTAATAATTTAGACCTTTATCATAATATTATTAACTGATGTTATAATTATTTAATATTTTGTTGAATACGTAAATTTATAAATTGAGTTACTTATATATAAATATTAAATTTTAATAATAAAAATATTTTTTAAAATTTATATATTTACATATTGCTGATTTATTAAGACTTTTTTTTTTCCTTCGTTCAAGCCCGTAAAACGTTAGGAAAGGCCCTGTTTTCATTGCAATACATATTTTCATCGAAACAATCAAACACACAAACGCAAAAAAGAAAAAAAAAAGTAGTTTTAACGTGACACTGAAATCACGACGTACTCCATTATTGAAGATTGAGCTCCTTAGCAGAAAAAAAACCAAAACAATAAACTAAGCGACACATCAAAACAGTTTCAACTCGATAATTTAGAAAAAGAACTCACAAATATAGGTGGAGCATCTCCTCCTCCATCCTCCTTCCAGAACTTGACTTTGCGGAAGAATATCTCGGTGGTTCCTTTTTGTACCTCACTGCGATCTGCAATCGTTTCGGTGACATTACATCATATTCTTGCACAACAGAGCTTATGCAATCGGCTAACATACACCGGAATTACATGCAAATTACTCATACACATGTTAATTAAATGATCAACAGATAGATTAAGAGAAGGGATTTCAGAGTGAAAATTAAGACTCACAGTCACGGAAGACAATGCAATCGCCTCGGTTAGAGAGAATGAAGAACTGTGAAATCATCACGTATGTTCAATTTCAGAAACCGCTCACTCTCAACGGTGTGTGCGTGCTTAGTCTCTACGTTATTTCTTATGTTTGGTTTCGTTTAGTTTACCAGCGAAAAGAACAAGAAAAGAGAAAGGTGGAAAATAGTAGTGGACAAAAGTAAAAACGTGGCATGCACACGGATTCCGTGACACGTGTTCTTTCTTATTTTCCCATTCTTCCGGTTTATACGGTGTCGTATATCCGGTTCATTTCCTTGGATGAGGCTGGCTCAAAGAAACGCCAATGGCCCAACTGACAACTTCTAATACAGAAATATGGCTTCAAGGCCCAATAGGCACCAACTTAAGGAACGAAAGTGGAAGCTTTTTCTTATAACAAAAAACTATAATTATTATTTTTAATACGTATTTAACAAATTTCAATTAAATTATATTAATATATTTAAATAATTAAATCCAAATTTTTATCACAATAAAAAATAAATTCATATCTCATATTTTAAATAATTGAATTCAAAATTTAAAGAAGGAAAAATTTTGATGGTACATTAAATCGCCATAAAACTGATAAAAGATTAAATAAAATTGAAAATTTTAAAAGAACTTTAATGGAAACTATCTTTAATTAAAGTTTAGTTAAAAATACTAAATAAAAATTATTTATTTATTTTAGTTTATTAAAATTAATTAATTTACAAATTTGAATTGATTAATTCATAAATTAATTGTTTTTAACAAAAACTATTAAAATATGTCAAATTAAAATGTTTAAAATTAAATTAAAAAATTAATCCATTTAAGTAAATCACCTCCCACTTGATTTTTTCATAATAGCTATTTTGAAGGCCTAAAATGATCAATTATCGAACCAAGTCTCGACTAACTGATTTAACCAAAAAGATGGAAAGACGAACCATGACCATGGGCACGACTCACTAAGCCAAAGCCCTATCCAGTCGACGTGACACCATCGCACACGGCGTGTGTCTGATCTAGGGACAGGTGAACAGTAAACCAGCGTAGCACCGACGTAAACGGAACGGAGATCTAGCGGCACGCGGGCTCGTAATCTTGTGGAATTTATAATTGGAATGGTCTCTTTCTGAGGGAGAAACAAACGCCGTCAGTAACGGCGGTGTGTTGACGGTGACAAATAAAAAAAGAAAAGGACAGAGCAGTAAGCGTTGGACGTGGACCCACCCAATAAATAATAATACGCCTGTCTACATTAAGGATGTCCTCGTTGGACCCGATTTGAAAAGTGACCTTTTATAGTCGAAATCTCTAATACTCTCTTACAGGGTCAATTAATTCCCGTTGGGAGATTAACAAAAAGCATGCTGATTGAACACATCATTAATCACCACCCACCAGGTTGATGAGAGACGTTAATGTTTGAGAAGACTAGGGAACCTCAAAGCTGTCAGGTCTTTAATAGACATAATGCGTTAGATTAATCAAGTAAAGCAAGAGGGATTGGAGGTTGCAGTAGCTTTAAAAAATAAGTAAACAATAACAACTAAAGTGATGGTGACCTCAAAAAGGACCGGCTAGTTCAATAATTGAAACTTCTTGTCTTTTGGTCAGTGACGTGTGGATACGTACATGCAGGGAAAGATCAAATTTTATCTCATAATCAATGATTAAGAATGGATAAAAGAGAATGTTGGCATCCTAAATCTCAACCTCAATTATCTGTACCATTAATCCTATGTTAACCTTTTACTATTCTATCTTAACCATTTATTTATACGAGATCTATATGAATAAATGGTTAGAATAGAGTGGCACAGAATTAATATAGGGTTTAGGGCCGGTCTTGAGATTTTGTAGGCCCGGGATAAAAAAGAAGATGCGGGCCTATGATTTTAATTAAAAAATAAATTAAAATTTTTTTAATAAATTATACATGTAATTTTTAAAAAAAATTAAAGTGAGCCCTGGGCAGGGGCCAGGGCCGGGGCTGATAGGGTTAGTGACACAAAGGATCAAGTCCTCCTAAATCTTTAGTTGCTATTATGTTCTTAAAAGTTGTCATCGTAATTTTTTGGTTAAAAATGCCAGAGCCTCTATGTATTAATTAAATATAGGATTTGCTCTTTTTTGGTTAAATATTACTACTCTAAGCTGATATTATATTTTGTTTCAGTTTTATTTTTTACTTAAATTAGAAAAAAGAAAATTTTTTATTGTATAATAATTTACATTTTTTTAATTTTTGAATTCGATTCCTTTGAGTCAACCTTAGCCAAAATAGCATTATAAATACAAGTATTATAACTTATAATTCAAAATATCAAATCAATTTAGACGTTCTAATGATAAAATTATTGAATTAATCAAATTTTCGGTTCAATTTCGACTTTCCAGTTTTATTTACTTTAATAACCTTTATTGTTAAAAATCGATTCATCGGTTGATTTTCGTAACGTAATCAATTTTTATAAATTAAAATAAACTAATTATTTTTTATTTGACAGCCTTTATTTTTAATTAAAATTTAAATTAAGGACAATCGTATTTTAAGTTATTTAATTATATTTAATTTTTAACCGATTTTATGACGGTCCAATACTGATTGAACGTTTTAACTTTAAAACTTTTATTTTACTAATTTAATTTCTGTTCTAATTTTTAAAATATTGATTATAATATAATAAAATTGTGTCCTTTCGTCACTAATAGCATAGTTTGGTCGATCAGCAGAAAGTATTCTTCGTGTTATATAATGGCTTTTATAAACATTGAAAGCTAACATTTTATGCTTATAGATGACTACAAACTTATGAATAATTTTCATCAGTTTTTAAATATATTTTTTTGAAGGGTTTTAAATATATTTTTAGAACAAGAGTTATGTAATTTAAATATATTTTTTTATGTAAATTAATATTTTGGTTTATCACACGCGTTAAATAAAATAAGCTTATTTATAAAGAATTTCCATACACACTTATGAAAAACGAGCCACCTGACTTGATGATGCAAAAATCTGTTAACTTAAGAGCTGTTTGGTTCTATTTCTGTTTTAATTTTTAGAGTTCGTTTTTTGTTTCTTATTATGTTTTTCTTTCAAAGAAAAACAAAAACCTGTTCGGTTGTTAATGTTGACATAGTTATATTTTTATTACCAATAATAAATATCGGATAAAACTTAAAAGATAAATTATTTTTAATTAAAAAAATTTATTTAATCTCTTATATAATATTTATTAACAAATTATCAATAAATTTATGTTATTTTAAATAATAAATAATTTAAAATTTAAAAATTAATATTTTTTGGAATATATTTTAATTATTAAATTAAATTTTATTTGAATATTTATATATTTAAATTTAATTATATTTATTAATAATTATTAAAATTTAATTACATATAATTTAATTATAAAAATTAAATAAAATTATATGATTCATAATTTTTATTGATAATTAATTTTAATTTACCAAATATATAATGTTGAATTAAATTATTCATAATTTTTATTGAAATTTAAATAATTAAATAATATATTAAATGATAATAAATCAAATTATTAAAAATGCAGGAAACAAAAATTATTTTATGATTTTCATAAATTTTTAAAATTGGAAAAAAACTAAAATAAAAAATAGAAACTAAAAATTTAAACAGACAATTTTTTTTTACGGAATTTGAAAATAAAAATAAAAACTTAAAATAAAAATGGAAATAAATACCTACTTAGTAATTTAGAATTTGATATATGTATTTATCTATGTTATTCTTGGAAGAAAAAAACGAGTGTCATTTTAATAATTTAATTCACTTTTGTAATTACACTAACACGTATGATTAATCGAGAGTTATTGTACACGTGACACTGTTATGTTAACATCAGGCTATAATTAAAAAAATTAAAAACTCAAGTATTTTATTGTCAACTTTTAAAGTTCATACTATAATTAAAAAATTGACGAAAATTTGGACATTTTTTTGTGATTAACCCTTAAAAATATCTATATATAATTTTTGCTATTCTATAAGGATCAAAGTGAGCTTAATCAAACTTTTTTGTATTTATTTTTATAACTCGTTAAATTGAAATAAAAAATATTTAAAATTTTAACACTTATTTCAAGTGCAAACTTGACAATAAAATTATAATTAAACTTTAAAGTAGACAATATAATCTATCTAAATTAGTTTTATACGTAGAACTATTAACAATATGAATTTTATTAGTCAAAATTAATAAAAATTAATTATAAAATTAAAATATAGTCAAATTTCAATTAAACATTATTAAAAATTTGGTTAAATTTAAATATTTAAAATGTTTGCTTATTTCAATTACAAGCTTGACAATAACACCTTAACTAAACTCCTAAATAAGTATACAATAATAAGTTTACAGTCTAAGTGGATTAATCTTAATATTATCCAAACTTTACTAAATTTAAGAATATTAATAATAGAAAGGGAACTCAATAAATAAAATTTAATTTGATCAAATTTTAATTAAGCTTGAATTTAAATTAATAAAAAATTTAATTTTTAAGTCGATCTTCGATCTTAAGGAATTTGACTTCGGCATGAATATGACATTTTGGTTAAATATATAAGAAAATGTCAAAGTTTATTTACTAATTCAATTTTAACTAGCTTTAAATTAAGCCAGAATATAAAAATAGTTAAAATTTTAAGACTAATATATTAGATCTAAAGATGGTAATAAGTCGGGTTATGCTGGGTCTGAGCCTGAGCCTGAGCTCGAACCCAATTGACCTGATCAACCTATTTTTTAATTAAAGTAGAAAAAAGATGTTGATCTTACAAAGACAACATCGTTTTTGTTGTAGATGTTGGGCCTCGGATTGTGTTGGGCCTAAGTAGCTCGAACCTAAATTCTATGTTTGATGTTTTTGAAAAATTGGACGTAAGACCTATTCAACCCGAGTCAGACCGACCCGAGCCCCCAAAAGTCAACTCTATTAAGATCAACTTTTTACCAAATCAAAACCTAAAATTTAAATTAGCGAATTGATTGAACTTTAATTCTAGTTGCTTAAACCCAAATAGTACAAACCATCATTGGAGGATTGAATTGTCAAGTCCCAGGTTGATTCTGTCGACTCTTTTTTCACAAAATTTGAGATAAAAAGTGAAACAAAGTTACAAGAGAAGGTCTTTTAAGCTCATGGAATCTACTCTACGAGAAGGAATTTGAATAAACTAGGAATTGTTTATATATAGAAAGATAGGAGAAGGAAAGTGAAATTTTAACCAAAAACCAAATAAATCAGGAAAAGTAAGGGAAGTCGCCGATCTCTCCTCTCCTGCTCCGCCCAGAACACGACGAGGACGAAGATTTTGACGATGAACGGCGGCCCCTCCGGTTTCAGTTTGTACCCATTAACCAAATTTTCTTCATTTCTTCAATTACCACACACGGAACCACTTGTCTTTGTGTATTGAGAAACCTTTTAGATATACATTCCCATACGTATGATTGTGCTAAAAAGATTTGACTGTTTTTTTGTGTGGTTTTTGTTGTGATTCAGACAATGCCCCGGTTACGAAATTGTTTGTTATTGCTTCTGCGGTCTTCACCCTTTTCTTTGGGGTCAGAGGCACGTCTTCCAAGCTTGGATTTTCTTATCAGGTGATTTTATTTGTCTGGCTATCTGCTTTTGTTTCTTTTCCTCCTGAAAGGGTTTCTTTTGGGATTTACGGTCTTACTAAAATTTCTTTCTTTGGTCATATTTTTAAGCGAGTTTTTCCTGCTATTTATTGGAACAGATTGAACTCGTATCAGAATTATCCTTTTGTAAATGTTCTGTTTGATCTTCTCGTTCTGTCTGAATTTTGTGAGTATTTTTAAAGGATATTGTTTCCAATGCTTTAAATGAATTTGTTAGGAGCAAACAAGTGAATAAATTTGCTAAGGGGTTAGTTTATCAAAAGAGGGCTTGAGGCTTGGCTTATGCTGCGGGACGCTTGAATATTCAGATTTCTTTGCATTTTTTA
>JAOTAY010000002.1:1204966-1221332 GCA_025629805.1 Erythroxylum baracoense | reverse complement strand
ATGTTTTGATGTAATTATTATTTATTATATAATGAAAATTGAAATTATAATATTTTAAATACTTTGTATTGTTTTTAGTTTTATATTTGTATAATGATGATTATCTTTTTTTTCTTAAAAATTGTGATTATTAATTTATTATTTATATGTAAAATATCTGAAAATTATTGTTAATTCATTTTAATTGTAATTATTATTTATTATTATAATTTTTGGAGTCAAGTCTAAAAATATACAGTACAACTGTACAATATGACAATGGACTATTTTGCAAATTTTAAAAAATTCAGGGACTATTTTATAAATTTAAAAAATTATCTGAAACGGTACCCGGTACCGATATAGTACCGTACCAATACCCAATCCGGTACCAAGTCCAGTACGGTATTCACAACATTGATTAATATAGAAATCCAAGTTACAAACCAAACATAATTTTTTTATTTTTCATACCCATTCCTATCCCCTTCTACTATTATACCCATATCTACAACCAACCTTACCCTCAAACCAAACGCCCCGTTAATGTACTTCTAATTTCTTCTCTCGTTTTTTAATATTTTTATATCAATATCTCAATTAAATATAAAAATAACTAAAGCATCAAGTAAGAGGTATAATTAAGAGAGCTTAAAATTTCACTTCATTAGTGAGTTAAGCATTTAATAATAAGTCAACAGACTTAGGGATGACAGACTCAACTCGAGCCAATTTGACCCGAAAACTCAGGCCTAGTTTTAAAAATTAGGCTTAGACTGGTAATCGAATCGTGTACGGGGTGACTGGACCGAATCCAGCCCAAAATATTGCTTGTTCCTAATTTCCTGAGGTTATTATTCAAAGTAAAAGAAAAGAGTTCGTAGTTTTAATAGGCTGATTCCTTCTCGGACTCAGTTTCTCGACCCAAACCCATTCCTACATGCATTAAAGTAGATAATATAAATAGACTTCGAAAAGAACTAAATGGCATTAAGTCAATATCTAGCTTATGATGTCTAAAATGTGGATGGTCCGATGGTAACGAATCCCACGTCTCTCAAACTTAAGAGCTGTTTCTCAGGTTTTGCTCAATCACTGAGATGCGAATTATGTCAAAAATTACAACCTAGAAGAGGTAGAGACTAAGCAGTTGACACTAAACCGTCAATCTAGAGAACACGGCAAATCTGTTTACTTGGTAGATACAAATATACATTGCGTGTCATGGTCCAATGAATTAGTAAGTGGGAACATTCAAGAACATGACATTGAGCATTCAAAGAAGATAATCAGGGCAGAATACTTCCAACTTTAATAATGAAACTAAATGTGTCATCTAACCCTTGGCAAACAGTTACATATTGGCTTGTAGATATAAGCCACAAGAAGACACCCAATACATAGGTTCTACAGGAAACAAATCACAAGATATACCAGAAACCACAGATTTCATGCCTCAGATCAATAAAAGATTTTAGGGGAAAAAGACTTGGAAATGGACACCACAATTATCTCAGTTCACCATCCACAAGCTATAAACATTTCACTCCACTAAAGAAGACTGACCGAAGTCCCTGATGGATGGCCTATATATTTCACATTCAGTTGGCACGGCTTTTAAAGACATCAAGACCCATCTCAGTTGGATCAGTTGCCTGTAACTCTACCTGAATACCATCTAGCTCTCTCTTGAATCTGTCTTTGGAACTTGCATAAATCATCTTGCTTCGAACCCTTGACGTATCAGGTGACCTTCATAAAAAAAAAGGGGATAAAAAGATAAACTCAATAGATACGTGGCAAGAAAGATAACTCAGCAAGGAAAATTTCCGTTACCATGCAATGAAGAAAATTCTGCTCTTTTGGCAATTCTCTTCAGTAACAAAATCAAAATCATAAACAGCATATCGGCACTCTTCAGCAGGAAGACTCTTCGTGAAATCTTCATAGCTTTCAGTTGGCTCACCAACCTTCTCCACAATCACTTGCTTTTGCTTCTCCTCAATCTTGTAGACAATGTAGCGATAGGTTCTTTTAGCCTTAAGCTCCAAGAATTTTAACTTGCAGTCATCGTGGACCGCCATACCAGAAGCTGCATTGGCCTGAGAATCACATAAAGCATTAATAAGACAACTTGTCACATAAAGCATTAATAAGACAACTTGCCAATATTATTTTGAATAAAAATAATAATAAGATTCTGAAGGACAATATACAGCTTCAAATTTGAGAAAATCCACAAAAACAAAGATGCTAAAAGCAAAATACCTGACACAATAATCAACGATATAGCACCAAATCAAATCAAAAGGCAGCTAATGAAAACACCAGCTCGGAATAATTGATTAATCAAGAGGAATCATGTATCACTCAATTTTCCCTCTCAAAAGATGAAAAGAGACTGAGACCTACTCTGCAATCGGATATATGAAATCGATATAGCTTCCGCAGATCATTTTCTTTATTACAAAGTTTGAAAGATCTAGCTGAATTTTGACTCATTATTGACCACAGTTTCTGAGTCTCCAAACAGTACAAAATCATAAAGTAGCCAGATCGATCGATCAACCAACTAAATGAGCAACATCATCGACAATAAATCAGGACACTAAATCAGTTAAAAACTCTATCAATAATCAAAGAGGCAGCTAGAACTGCATGATCCGGCGAAATTGTCAGTTAATTAACATCAACCCAGATCTGCAAGTCACAGCATCAAATAATAGTCGAAGAACCAGAAACGAACCAAAATTCCATAAAATGGACTAGATGTAAATCCAGAGGCTAGATCAGCCAACAAGATCTCATGTCGAACAAAAGGAAACACCGAATCATCTAAACCAACAACAAATGAAGCATCCACGAAAAAGTATAGTCGAAGAGTCCTCACCATTACGCTTAGGCCGCCGGCGACTAGTCAGAGCGTAGAAAAATCGACGAGAAAGAAAGGAGAAAGAAAAAAGTTCTCCTCCGATAACGAGGGCTGTGCGTGTCTGCGATGAAGACGATGAGTTTTAACAATCCTCTTTATTAGGTGATGTGTTGTTGGGGAATTTTTATGGTGGGTGTGCTGTACTGTGACATTAGCGTGTGAGGGGATGGTGGTCCAATCATACGCCTCCACATCGTGAAGAGTCGATTTCAAGAAGAGTGGCGTAGGATAGCGGCTGCTCTTTAAGGCTCAAGCGGCTTCACTTTAACTAATTATTACATACCTAAACTAAGGCTTAATTTGGGGAGCCGTGGCGGTTAATAACCTGCTGAAATCAATCTGCTAAAATGATAAGTATTTATATATTTGGGATTGTTATTTTGGTAACTGCTGAAATGTGAAAATAGGTGTTTAGCAAGTACGGTTGCGATTGTTGAAAAGAGATAAAATGACTAAAAAGCTCATTGATTTAATAAATTATTAATTGTTATATAAATAATTAAAAAATATATTATTAGTCATAGAAATTTAAAATTATAAATAATAAAATATTAAATTAAAATAAGAAAATATAAATAAAATAAATTTAGTAAAAAAATATTTTATTAGTCATATAAATTCAAATTATTAATATTAAATTATTAAATTAAAATAAGAAATATAAATAAAATAAATTTATTAAATAAAATATTTCACCTTACTTAAATACTATTGGCAAAAACTTCTTTTTATTAATTAAGTAAGGGTATAATGGAAAATACTAAAATATCATGAGGTTATTATTGGAAAGTAAAATTTCCGCCGCATAAGCAGTTTCCTACTACAGTTCCCTTTCTGCTTATCTATTTCTGCAATGACACCGCAGTTTTTTCCAATCTGTAATTGTCTGCTGCAAATCCAAACATATGTCTGCGTTTAAAAACTGCGGTGGATAAGTAGTTACCCCCACTACACCGCAGATCCAAGCGCACCCTAATTCTTAACTGAAATTGAAATTAGTGAACCTACTTGCTAATTACTTATTGCTAAAACGCCTGGAAGTTCAAATTTAAGCATGTGGACTTTAATGACCATTTAGCCACCATTAAGTGCGTCATCGACAGTCACAGCTGCAGCATTTTTAGTCGTGTAGGATGATATACATATGTGACGTTGACAGGCATCGAGATGTTTGAACTTTGAGCTCCTTTTTCTTTCCTGCATCTGGAAAAAGGAATTTACGCTTTCCCCAAGATTTCAACTTACAGGTGATCAGCACCTTGTTTATTAAGGTCAAAGTTTTTCTGGGTTCTTTTCACATTTCTACGGTGGCCCATAAATGCAAGAACTCGTGAGTATCCACACCTTTTTCTTTTTATTGCTTCACAACAGTCCAAGAACAGTAAAAGCAAAAGTCCAAGAACGAACAGATCATATGGCGCCAATACTAAAACTTTCCGTACAAGTATGGCGTCTTTGGTTCTTAGATCTAAAATGCAAAATTGACAGTTATAATATATGCATTAGGAAGTTAAGGGACTACAGTTTTGGTGGGAGTCCTTAAGGCTAATATCATGGAATCATTGGTCTTGTTATCATCAATGGTCATATGCTGCATTTAGGACTGCATAAATAGTTCAATCTGACTCAATATTAAAATTAATTAATTTACAGAGTGTTTGAAAAGGGAAAGGCCTGAATTGAATTCAATGTTTGGAAATACAAAAAAATAATGAGTTCAATTCATGCATGTAATTGAAACTCATCCTCTTTACAAATTAAATTCACTCCTCCATGTATCAGAATTTAATTACATTAAAATTTGAGGAAAACATCTTTGATCAAAAAACTGTTATTTGCTGCGAGTTTACAACCAGATATTTATCAATGTTTATTTATTTATTGTGAATTTTTATTGAGTCTAATTATTTGCTTTGTATTTCTCGTCAATAATCACTCTGTGTCATTCAAAGGTAGCGTCTTGCTCTTTTACTCTTTCATTCTTTGGACTATTTCACTTTTCACTCTCTTATACTTTACTTGATTGGATTTCAAAGACGATTAATTAAAATATTATTAATAATTAATTAATTACAATATCATGAATTAAAATATAATTAATTAATTACAATATAATTAATTACAATTATAATATTTTAATTAATCAATATATTGTAATTGATTAATTATAATATAATTAATTTTTATTTTTCAATATTTTTTACAAACCAATCACTGTTAATAGTAACGGTAATCATTCATTGCTCTTAATCAATCATCATAATTATAATGATAATATCTATTCTCATTTCTCACTATATTCATTCTCGTTCCAAACAGTGTAATTGAATTTAATTCTAATATTACTGAGTTTGTTCCAAACAATGTAAATTGAATTCAATTCAATTTTATTAATGTAATTAAATCTAATTTGTTAATGAATTCAATTCGAAAGTTTTCAAATAGCCTGTTAATTTAATTTAATCAAATTCAATTCACACGAGTATAATTTTTCTGCATAACATTATTTTGGACAATTGGAACGAGTTTAAGTTCAGATTCGAGCCAAATGATTCAACCATATCAAACTTAAACTATAGCTTACGAGAAGTTAAGTTAGACAGATAGCGCCTGATCGACTTTGTTAGTATTCACAATTGCATTTCCTTAGGTTCAACAATAGTCAAGTTTGGACCCAACTAGGCTCTAAGTCCGACCAAAATTTAATGTTTGTACTTAAATCAAACCTGAAGTTTAATTGAATCTGAAGTTTCAACTCGAGCCTAAGACCGATGGTATTAGGGTGATTTGAAGTCCGATTAAATCTAGACCAAGTTTGATAAATATATTTTATTTTATTTAAAATTTTGAATTTTAGGTCAATTTATGTACAACTCAAACTCGTCTTAAATTTTGAAAAGGAAAAAACAAAGTCCAAATTCAGTTGAATTTAAAAAAAAAAAATAAAAGAATTGTATTAAAAATATCAAAAGTTAAACCAACGTTACAACGAGTTTCTTAACCTGTCTACAATTCAACAAAAATTGAAATTACAAAAGATTACAACATTGGTACTTTACATTACAACATCCATGTGATCTTCATATCAAGAGCAAGTGAATGCACTAGTTGATGATGCTTTTTACAATATGGTATTTTTCTTTCTCAGTTCTCTTATATACTCTCTTTTCTTTTCTTTCATATAGAATAGATGGTAGATTGTAAAGACTGTCTTAATAAGCATAAGCAGCTCATTCTGCTTTTCTGTTTAGTGATTTCAGTGATCATGTTGATCACGTTTAGTATCTCAACCCACTCAAATGTGTAGCAAGGAACTGGTAATAAATGTTGAATTTAGTTCAAAACTCGATAAAATTAAGTCGAACGTACACTTAACATGTGCAAACATTGGTCGAAGTAGGCCTTTTTGTCCGTTATTTTGAGTGTACATTAACAAATTGTTAAGCTTCGCTATGCTAAAGAGCTTACTCGCTCTTCTTTGGGCTCACGGAGTAGGTTAAGAGCACCGACGAAGGGTGATGATGGGCATGGCCAACTGTCTAAAAGACGTGTCTTTCTTGTAACTATCGAGCGGCGAAGAAAAATACAAAGGCCCTGCAAAACAAAAAGTGACAGAAATTGATAATCCAGGACAGGATAGTAAAGTGCCTAAGTGGTTCAAGTAACGTGGCATTTTCAATCTATGTCCCTCACCGACTCTGTACATCATGAACCTAATCCACCATTAAAGAATAACTTTATGTAGAGCCAAGCTCATGGTATATTATCTCTATCTCTCTCTCTTCAGTGATTGCTCTCTACCAGCAATCATTGTTTCTTCCGAGCAAGCCGACAATTGGTTTCGTGTAGTTGGAGCTACGTTAGGATTCTAGTGGAAATGCCATTATTGTTAAGAAAGATACTAGCTTGGAAATGCCATCCTCTGTTTTGAATTAGCATGCAACGTTCATGTTTGATGGGAAACTAAGAAAGATCTCATCAGAACCACTGCATCTAGTTAATTTCTTTGTTTTTTTTGAGTTAGGTGGAGCAACTTCTCTTCCCTAAAAAAGCACAGCTATTTAATGTAGATCTCCTCTCTCTGTTTATCTCCCACATGATGAGTTCAAGTCTTTCAAGCAATTAAGCATTATAGCGACAAGTCGAAGGGTAGTGGTACATTTTAACAGAAATTGCAGATAAGAGTATCAGATAAAAAGGAACCCATAAAAGTTTTCTGTCTTTCTCTGTTTGTCTTCACGTTTAGCTACTCTTTTCAAATATTTCCCTCCACCTCCCGAGAGATAGATACAGAGAGATGGGAACTATCTCAGTTTCCAGGTTGTTGTTGAATGTGTTCTTCATGGTCCTGGTTCTGGGCTACAAGCTGATTCACTGCAGTGTAACGTATGATAGGAAGGCCATTATCATCAATGGGCAAAGGAGAATTCTCATCTCTGGCTCCATTCACTATCCCAGAAGCACCCCTGATGTATTTCCCATTTTTTTTTCGTTTGTGTCATTCTCTTTTTCAATTTGAAATGCTAAACATGTTTAGGAACTTCTCAAAATGACATTTTGGTTGTTCTCTTTGTTTGTTTCTTCCTTGATTATAGATGTGGGAAGATCTCATACAAAAGGCAAAATATGGAGGGTTGGATGTTATTGACACTTACGTTTTCTGGAATGCCCATGAACCTTCTCCTGGCAATGTACTATCTTTAGATCTCCAAGTCTGCTTGTTTCTACTGTTCTGCTTCTTCTAGTCTATTGAAACTTGCATAATCTTCGTGTTCCTGAGCTTATTTCAGTATCATAAGTTCAATTAGGTAATGTTTGTTTTGTAGTATAACTTTGAAGGTAGATACGACCTGGTACGCTTCATTAAGACTGTTCAGAAAGTGGGACTCTATGCTCATCTACGCATCGGACCGTACATTTGTGCAGAATGGAATTTTGGGTACGCCATTATTATGGCTTTTCTTCTAATATTTATAGCCTTTGTTGCTTTCTTCCATAGTTTGTTTCAGGCGGCAGAGTACATGCCTGATAATTTAGGATCTGTTTCGTTCTCTTTGTTCCTGTTAATATATTTTCCTTTTTTTTTTCTCTTTGGTTTTGCTGACTAGTTTTATTGAGAAGAACCTAATTTAACCGCTTATCACATTCTCCATCTATGCTTTTAAAAAAAAAAATCACATTCTCTATCCTCCATAAATATGTAGGGGGTTCCCGGTTTGGTTGAAATACATTCCTGGTATTAGCTTCAGAACAGACAATGGCCCATTCAAGGTTTCTCCTTTTCCAGTTTCCATTCTTCTGAGACGCTTAAATTAAAAAAGAAAAACTTTCAACTAATTAATCTATTTTTTCTTTAAATCTTCGTTCTCTTTCTGTTGCTGCAGACTGCAATGGAAGGTTTCACCCAGAAAATTGTGGAGATGATGAAAAAAGAAAACCTGTTTGCATCACAGGGTGGTCCAATTATCCTCTCCCAAGTGTGTTCTCTTGGTGTTGGAACTTTAGAATTGTTCTGCAATTTGTTCTGCTGGAAGTCAAAAGCCTGTAGTATATTACCAAATGAAACTAATGCTCCACGTGTTGTCTGTATTTTTATTCCATTTTGTAGATTGAAAATGAATTTGGAGCAGAAAGTAAGGCTCTTGGAGCTGCTGGTCAAGCATATCTAAATTGGGCGGCCAATATGGCTGTTGGGTTAAATACAGGAGTTCCATGGGTGATGTGCAAGGAAGATGATGCCCCAGATCCTGTGGTAAGCCCTCTTTTTCTCTCTTTCTGCCCCGAGTCCTCCTCAATAGTTCCATAGTTCTGTTGGAAACTGATGTTCATCTTTTTTCCTCAGTAATCTGACCTCTTGCTCCCTTTGAAACTTTTGTTACAGATAAATACATGTAATGGTTTCTATTGCGATGCTTTCACTCCCAATAAACCTTACAAGCCTACAATGTGGACTGAGGCTTGGAGTGGCTGGTAAGCGGTGATATTGTTAGCTTATACAACCAAAGTCAATCATCTCAACTTTTTTGTTTCGTGAAATAAGGTTTACAGAGTTTGGTGGTCCAGTTTACGAGCGACCGGTCCAAGATTTGGCATTCGCAGTCGCTCGTTTCATACAAAAGGGTGGCTCATACCTCAACTACTACATGGTTAGTTATTCTACTTGATCTAAAACATGGCGTAATTACAGGATTTACTTCTTAGCACATGGCTTAATTGCTGTGTTTTTTGCAGTATCACGGAGGAACCAACTTCGGACGCTCAGCAGGAGGCCCGTTTATTACGGCAAGTTATGATTATGATGCTCCAATAGATGAATATGGTAATAGCACAGATTTTCATCCCTGTTAAAAGTGGAAATGTCTTACTCCAGAGTGTTAGCAAAGCTGAAATAACTGATAATGTTCCAATTCTTGCAGAAGAAACTTTTCAGCATCTTCATATTTTTCTGAAAGTAGTGTTATTTACAGATTTCTTGTTTTGTATTCTCATCCCTAGAGCTTCAAGTAGATGATGAGTTTTGCTATATCTGTAACTTATGACTATAGAAACTGCAACTGGTGATTCATTTTTCTAGGTTTGGTCAGAGAACCCAAGTATAGTCATTTAAGAGAGCTGCACAGAGCTATCAAGTTAAGTGAACATGCTTTGATTTCTTCAGATCCAACAGTAACTTCTCTGGGAACCTATCAGCAGGTCCACCATTTCCAATCCAAAATTTTTCTTTGAACTAGTTGATGTTCTTCATCATGGTGTACTTGAATGACCTTGTTTCCGATACGGTCAAATCGCAGGCTCATGTATTTTCTTCAGGACGAACAAGCTGTGCAGCTTTTCTTGCTAACTACAACTCCAAGTCTGCTGCTAGGGTCACTTTCAACAACATGCACTACAATTTACCTCCTTGGTCAATTAGTATCCTTCCTGACTGTAGAAATGTTGCATTTAATACAGCAACGGTAAGTCAGCTTTAGCCGCAATCTGTTTCAAGTACAAATTTTTCTCAAAAATGAAAAAGACTATTTTCGTAATCAGAAATTACTGATACATGGTGTTGATACAATTTTGTAGGTTAGGGGTCAAACTTCAATCCCACAAATGTCTCCAAGTGGTGTAGGGTTGCGTTCTTGGGAGACATATAATGAAGATATTTCATCGCTAGATGAAAGTTCAAGGATGACAGCTAAAGGACTCCTGGAGCAGATCGATGTAACCAGAGATAATAGTGACTATCTCTGGTATATGACTAGGTAAGTTGGATGCTCATACTACATACTGACATGTCGAATCCCTGGTATCCTTACATAAACTTCAATGACATTGTTAAATTCGCAAAGCAGCTCTTCTGATTCAGTTCTTTGCAACTAATGTGTCTATGGAAAATATGTCACTGTATAAGAACATTTTACGTCAGACATGAACAAATGTTCCCTGCTATAAATCCAAGATAAGAAAACCCGACAGAACTAAGGTTGCTGATACTGTTAGTATTTTGGATTCATTATCTAACCAGCCACACTTTTTGCCACTGACTGTGCTGTTACTAGTAGAATCATCTTTAAATGCAAATTCACAAATAAATCTCTTCATCTTCTTCCAGTATCGACATCAGCCCATCAGAAGCCTTTCTTCGAGGTCGACAACAGCCGACTCTGACAGTGCAGTCAGCAGGCCATGGAGTTCATGTCTTCATCAATGGGCAGTTCGCAGGTATGCTTTGAATCTTGTACTCTAATCAGTTGATTTGTTACTTTGCTACTTGAACTACATTTTAGTTATGCTGCAATATGATTACAGGATCAGCCTTTGGAACCAGAGAGAATCGACAATTCACCTTTACAGGACCTGTCAATTTACGTGCTGGAACTAATAAGATTGCTCTCCTAAGCATAGCTGTTGGACTACCGGTTAGTTACCTTCCAAGGACCTGAGGATGAATCGTTCAGAATTCAATTGTAATGTTAAGATTTTATGAAGTTACTTAACTTCTATCAACGTATGCACTTGCAAGAATGTCGGATTCCGGTTTGAGACCTGGAAAACAGGCATCCTAGGTCCAGTGACACTTGGTGGGCTTAATCAGGGAAAGAAGGAGTTGGCAGGCCAGAAATGGTCTTATCAGGTTCAACTCTTTTATCTTTTTTGTGTTATGCTTACGGATTGTAGAAGTTAAAGGTCAAAAAGAACTGTACTGTAACAGGTAGGATTGAAAGGGGAAGCCATGAACTTGGTCTCTCCAAATGGAGCTCCATCCGTTGATTGGACCAAGGTGTCGTTAGCTTCCCAAGAACATCAGCGTTTGAAATGGTACAAGGTAAGTGAAAAGTTGAAAGAAGATGTCAAGGATTGAAGTGATGCTTACAGGTCTGAATCTTTTCAGGCTTACTTTGATGCTCCTGGAGGAGGTGAACCATTAGCTTTAGACATGCGCAGCATGGGAAAGGGTCAGGTATGGATCAATGGAAAGAGCATAGGAAGATACTGGATGGCTTATGCAAAAGGTAACTGCAACCAATGCAGTTACTCTGGAACATATCGAGCTCCCAAGTGTCAACTTGGTTGTGGCCAACCAACACAGAGATGGTAGTGAAAGAAAGAAATTTCAACTTCTTTCTTATATACATACATGTTGCAGGATACGATTGGTATACTCTTTAACTTCTTAACTCTGCTTGGAATCCTCAGGTATCACGTTCCACGGTCCTGGTTAAAGCCAAAGGGAAACTTCTTGGTAGTTTTTGAGGAACTTGGAGGGGATGTATCAAAGATTTCTCTTGTCAGGAGATCAGTGAGATGATGAAATTCTTGAATGGTCATCTCGCTACAAGAGAAACAAGAAGCAAAGCTCGTGGCATTCCAGGCTCTTGAATGCTCGATAATCACAACTACACCCGAATAGTTAGGCTTACAGATTTGTATCATAAACTATGAATTGCAAGCCGTTAAGGTACCTAGCTTCTGATAAGTATGTGCCTGAAAAGTTCATTTTCCTTCAGCATTCCATGATCTGTCTCCAAGTTTCACTGCTTTATATAGAGAGCAGTGATCATTGAAATGAAAACCTAGAAGATGATTATCAGAAATTAAAATTCAAAGTCATCAAATCCTTTTCCTCAGTACGACAAGGTCCTCCCTTCCTCCATTATGTCCCAAAAGGTAACTAGCAATAGAAAAGAGGATAGCATAACTTGGCAAGCCTTGAACTTGCAAGCACTAAAAGATTAAAACCAGGTTTATTGAACAGAAAGCAACAATCACAATACATAGAGAAACAACTTAAACTTCAGACCCTCAACTGAAGAAGTAACATGGACGAACACAAAAGTCAAAGCACACCAGCTTGTCCCTCATTATTCTAATAAACAAACAGTTTCAACGACATTTAAGTTTCCTCCTCCATCCTTTAGAAACACCTATGCAGCAGCAACATTCGCAAGCTTCTCTACTTTAACCAACAACTCCTCTTTCTTGGCGCCTACAATTCTCTCTACTTCTTTCCCTTCTTGCAAAACCACAAAGGTAGGCATGGCCTGTACCTTCCATTCCTGAGCAACAGGCTGCAGACACAACATAGTAGCAGATGATTGATTACAAACAAATGAAACAACAAATTTTTAAGATAACATCAATCAGGTAATGCCCAGATTATTCATTACCGCCAGTTCATCCACATCTACTTTCAAGAATATGACATTAGTGATCCTCTTGGCCAGATCCGCGAAAATCGGAGCAATGAACCGGCATGGCCCGCACCATGATGCAGTGAAATCCACCACAATCTGTGAAAGGAAGTTGTTACGACACTATCTTAGTAGATGAGTAACAAATCTTCACCTTTTCCAAGCAAAAGATTTCTAAACACGAACTGTTCAAGAAGTCAAAAAGTTTCTTTCTAGATCCATACTTACTCGTATACCTATAACTCAATAAGGAACAACATAAAGAAGCACCTACATTCGCAAATCGGAAACTAATCCAGCCCACGATAAAACCCCTTTCACAAGAACAAATCTCAAGTAAAATGCTAAAATCAACATCAGTTTCAAGCTAAATCAAATGGAAAAAGAAAACTTGATGAGCACATAAGATTAAAAAGAAAGACAATGATACCGGCTTCTTGGAATCAATTCCCTTCTGAAGTTGATCCGTCCAGGCCTCGATGGTGTGGACGGCAATGACTTGTCCCTCTTCGGCCATTGTTGAAAAAAGTGATTCTTCGAAGCTTTCAACTATTCTCAGTCTGTGTAAAAGGTGACGAGTAGAAGTGGTAGCCTCTCGCTTTAAAGATACGTAGGTGGAGCTTTCAGGACAGCAGTTAATGCGGAATGGAGATTATACTAAAAAGATGCCGTTTTAGCCGTTAACAACGCGACGGGGATATATCACGCGACGCACTCCGTTGCGTCAGCATAACTTGTCGGTATAAAGCAGAGAGCAAACCGACACGGGTACGGTGCACCCATCACAAGGAAAACGTTTATATAATTACAATTTATTAATTGGAATTTTTCATTTATAACTATTTTTAAATAATCATATTTGTACATCTAATAATAACATATATAAATGGGAGTATAAATATAGTATTCTAAAATTCAAATTTTGTTTCACTTAAAATTAATAATAAAAAAATTTAACTGATTTTGTTGATTCAATCGTAAAGTTTTCTTTAAATCATTTTTATTTACACTCTACCTTTTTTTTTTCCGAGCCATGAATTTCTTTTTCTTTAAAAAATTTTAAAATAATTTCTCAGTTAATTAAGGTTAAGATTATGTACTATTAAATTTTTCTATATTCTAACAAATTTTTTTACTGAGGTTTTTATAATTTTTTTCTGCACTAACAAATTGATATGTTATTTTTATTTGTTTATAATTAAAAAATATTTATTTATATGTCTCAACTTATTTGATTTGAATTGGATAAAACAATTTAATAGAGCTAGAATTAAATAAAATTTTAGATTTAAAATATGGTTTACTTCCTATGTAAATTGACATCCATCATTGATTTGCCTTAATGGATTTAAGTATAATGGTGTAAATAGTAGACTTGGAAATTTATTGCACTTAGAAGAAAGAAAAAAGAATAAAACATCCTAGCTGTAGCCGGTGATCATCAACCTTAATTAAGCACATCTGTAAAGCCCATTCGTTAAACACAAGCTTACCAATAGCCCAGACCATATTCTACTAAACACTTGTAAAAATTCTAACAGCTGGAAAAGTAGAGGCAGTCAACGACAATCACCTTCTGTCTTCATTTTTCTCTTAATTTCTCAGCTGCTAAGTGTGTCTAAAATTATCCTGTTTCATCTGCATGTAACACTTCGCTTATGGTTCCCTCGTTGTGTTTGTTTTACTGAAAAGTTGGAGGAAATTGCGGAGCTTTACAGCTCTAAAATCCCTATCACTTAGGTCTAAAAGTTCTATTAAAGAGTAATTGGAATTATTAATAAGTTGAATATAAAATAAAGATAAGGATAACTTTAGACTTTAATCTTAAAATTAAGTATCGTTTTGTTATTGATAAATTATATTTTGAATTAGTCGTTAATTTAATTAATGATTAATAATTACATACATGAATTATATTTACTTTAATTATCAAATAATTAATGTAGTATAAGATATTTTACTTTTATATTTTGTTATGTTTTCTGAAGTGTATTGTTTGTTAAGTTGACGGGAAATGCATTAATTAAATAGAGATTGGTTGATAATATGTTGTGAATAATTGGTGAAAATTGAGAATTGATAACTTGCCTACGATAGGCTACATTCGATGGTCTTTGATTGATAAGTTTTGTCGATATGAGCGAGTAGTAACTAAGTATCTGTCCGTGGAACAGATGTCGGGATATCTTGAGCCCAGAAATGTCCTGTGCCGATAGTTAGGTATCAGAGTGGTACCGAGATATTCTGAGTCTTAAGAATATTCTGTGTTGATGACTAAGTATTGAAGTAGCACCAGGATAATAAAAGAAATTGAGATACCTTGTACCGATATTTATACATTTAATTACATTTTCACTTTGTGAGACTTTATGATGAGTTGGATGCAAGCCTACTAAGTTAAACTGTGCTCAAATAATTTAGTTAAATATTAGGATAAAACATAACTGGCAGTAATAATTAATATTTGTGTAAATTAGTAAATTTTTTTACCTGGAATAAGCTAATATGAGTTTCCTGCACCTTTTAGAACCTATGAATCAGAAGCAGCTGCAGCATTAAAATGATGATACGTTACTACTTCCATCTCCAAACCCTGTTTATCGGCGCCTACAAGTCTGTCTATTCCTTTTCCTTCTTTCATAAACACAAGGGCATGGATCACACCATTTAGCAGTGTAATCCACCACGATCTGTAATGGGAAGTTATTTTTCATGTAAATACACGTTCTAAAACAGGAAAGGAAGACTATATATGGAAGACTGTGGCTAACTAGTCACTCCATTGAACTATGAAGAACCTCTAAAGTTATGAAGAAGACGCATGGAGCAAAAGAACGTCAACAATAGTCCTAAATAGCACTGTATAGAAAGTGAAAAGTTACTTTCTTCGTGGAGCTATGTAACTGGATGAATTATAACGATAACGCTATAAAATCAGGTAAGCAAACAACAAACGAAAAGAACTCTGCATTTAAAATCTTAAACTAATCCAATCTGCGATAAGAACACAGATTACAAACAGTTAGAGATCTCAAATATACCACCTTATTGGATTCAATTGCCTTTTCAAGTTGCTAAGATTCATCTCTGATGTCATTACCTCAGCCTGTGATGGAGAGTTATTAGAAGTGTACATTAATGGAGTTATACAGCTCTTACTGGACAAATGGATTTACGCACAATTTAAAGATCAACAAGAAAGACAACAAACATAAATACCCACTTAATGTTCAACACTCCTGATGGCTGTACATTCATGGAGATTTACAGCAGTTACTGGACATAGTGTTTTTTTTTTAATGCAAGGAAAATATTTAATATATTTTGTAGAGTATGAATTTATTTTGTAAATGGCAATTATTTCATTGATATAAAGATTTTATCAGTAGAGTTTTCAGATTTTTGGAATTGTTAAAGATGTATAATTATTATAATATTAGAATAAATACGAATTTTTATTGAAGGGGAAATCTTAATAAAATAAATGAGGGTTTATAATAGAATGAGATTGAAGAAAAGAGTTTCATATTACGGCCTTGTTTGGTAATCGACTGATTGCATTAGCTGTTAGCTGATAGCTGATTTAATCAGCTGATTTGACCAGTGGATTACATCAGCTGTTTGTTAGAAATGTTTGGTAAAATTAGCTGTTTAGTATTAGTTGTTTATGTGTAAAATGACTTATGAGTACATGAATTTAGAAAAAATTATAAGGGTATGAATATTATATATCTTAGTATTTCGTTGAATATTCTTATAGAAATTTAGATTTTAGATA
>JAOTAY010000002.1:1183214-1197753 GCA_025629805.1 Erythroxylum baracoense | reverse complement strand
TCAGTGTGCGCCTGTATATGTCTTCAGTGAATTTTGTGTTTTTGAATTATGTTCCGCAAGAATTGTACAAAGTGTATGTTTATGATTTGGTAATGAAATGACTTTATGATTGCAAGTGTTTTGTTCTGTAATGGGCCCAAGTGATTACTGAAACTCTAATGAGTTCAGTAATGATTGTAATTTTTGTGACTGAAATTGTTTATAAATAATTTGGGTCAAAATTGATTATTGATTTTCCACATATAAGTACGTTGTTTCAAACAATTTGCAATGAGTTTTAACCGATGATTGTTTTAACATGCCGCTCTTGTAAGCTTCGTACTCGGATATCACTCAGGATGTCGGGTATATGTCCTATGAGAGTAGGGTGTGACAAGATTGGTTCTTACCATTGCAGTATGCAAAGGCTGGCCTCTTAGACAATTGGATGTCAATAATGCCTTTCTTCAAGGGCATCTCACTGAGAATGTATACATGACTCAGCCACCAGGGTTTGTTCATAAAGATGCCCCTACGTATGTCTGCAAATTGCATAAAGCTCTATATGGGTTAAAACCGGCGCCTCATGCCTGGTACTCGGAACTCCGTCACTTTCTTCTACTTTAAGGATTTCAGAACAGTACGTCCGACACATCATTATTTGTCTACAACAAAGACAAGAATCTCATCTATCTTATGGTGTACGTTGATCACCTAATTGTCACCGGTCCTAACAAAGTATTTGTTTAGACCTTCATCAGTCTTCTGGCAGACAGATTCTTAATAAAGGACCTTGGGCCACTGTCTTACTTTCTTGGAATAGAAGTCCTTCATAACTCACAGGGACTTCTTCTCTCGCAAAGGAAGTACATGGTTGACTTATTGACTCGAGCTCAGATGTTGGATGCCAAGCCTGTTCTCACACCTATGGCCGCCGATACCCCTCTTCAGCTCTTGTCTAACCGATCCTACAAAATACAGATCCATTATTGGAAGACTGCAATATCTCACCTTGACTCGTCCCGATATTGCATTTGCCTTCAACAGACTGTCTCAATTCATGCATCGACCTACTTCAACTCATTGGCTGGCAGTTAAGCGTCTTCTACGCTACATAAGGGGCACTCTTGATCTTGGTCTACCTATTCGTCGTCATACTGTCCACTTAGTACATGCATTTTCTAATGCCGACTGAGCGGGGAACAAGGACGACTACACATCCACTAGTGCATATCTTATATATCTTGGCTCCAACCTCATTTCCCGGAGTTCTAAGAAACAACGCATTGTTGCCCGTTTCACCACAGAAGCAGAATACCGATCAGTTGCGTCCACGGCTGCTGAAATCCGATGGCTAAGTTCTCTTCTCACTGAACTTGGCATCTCTCTCTCTAGTATGCCCGTCATCTACTGTGATAATGTGGGAGCAACTCACCTTTGCTCCAATCTAGTTTTCCGTTCCAGAATGAAACATACAGCTATTGACTTCCACTTCATTCGTGACCAAGTACAAAATGGTTTTCTGTGTGTTACTCCAATATCATCTCGGGATCAGCTTGTTGATGCACTCACCAAACCTCTCTCGCGGACACCATTCCTTCTATTGCGTGACAAGATTGGACTCGCCTCTCGAACCTCCATCTTGAGGGGGCCTATAAGAAGTAAATAGATTTGTAAATATGGTTAGTTCTAGAATAATGTTGTAATCATATAATTGTACTTATCATCTCCTCGATTATAGGAGACTTTGTCGTACTCTATGTGTATAAAATATTGACACAAATGAATAATAGATATAGTGATTTACACAGTCTTTTATATTACATTATGAACCCTTCCATCCTTCTCAAAGAACAATTTTCTAATATTTCATCCATTTACATTGTATTCTATTATAAATCATTTCATTTCATTAAAAACTTTATGTTCAATTAAACGTAGCAAATGAAAATTTGTAAGTTTTTCTCACTCATCGTCAATTTTTTCTTTAAATAAATAAAAGTCATAATTAGAAAGTAAAATGAATTTTTATTATATAGAAAGTCCTAATTAATCATTAAGCACGAACTATATACTATAACATGAATTTTAAAATAATTTAAATCAAAAAATTAATTAATTTAAACTTTTTATTATTAAATTAATCGAACCAAATCAATTCATAATTTCAATGATTATGCCTAGAGAAATCGAAGTGAAGAGAGGCCTACAAGAACATAAGCATCAGTGTGGATACGCGAGTTAGATTCTGACAACTCCGTATCCCACATTATTGGCGTCAGGAAAAAACCGATTTTTCGATCGGAGTTGAAAACGACGTTGTAGTTCCGGCGACCATGAAAATCCTACCCCTGATAGGACTCGAATTGCCACGTGGGCTCCAAATACCACAAAAATTCCTTGCTCTAATGTTATCCACATCTTCACCTTCTTCTTCTTCAACCACCACCACCACCATCACCTCCTCGACCTCTCAATCTGTTCGGAATTTCTCTCTCTTTTTTTTTTAAATCTGTTTTAAGCCCAAAAAAAACAGAGAAAACAGATTTATTCAATATCTCATAACGTACAAAAATAGCCGCCATGAATAATCGTTGGTTGGTTCTCTTCTTCTCTCTGTAACTAAAAAACTCTAATCCTCTTTTTAATTTTCTTACCCAAAATGGCTCTCCCTCAGCTTCTCTCCACTCACAACCCTTCTTCTTTAAACCCCAATCCCTCTCTCCCTTTCTTAAACCCTAAAACAGCCGCCAATTTTCCTTCCAATTTCACGCCTTCGCTCCATCGCCGCCGTAGACAACCCACTACCACCACCCTCAAATGCTCCTCCGAAAAGCACCACACCAGCCACCCGAAACCCGACGATGTCGTTGAACTCCCACTCTTCCCTCTCCCCTTAGTTTTATTCCCTGGAGCTATCTTACCTCTCCAGATCTTTGAGTTCCGTTACCGTATCATGATGCACACTCTCCTACAATCTGACCTCCGTTTCGGCGTCATCTACTCCGACCCCACCTCCGGAACAGCCGACGTCGGCTGCGTCGGCGAGATTGTAAAGCACGAACGACTCGTCGATGACAGATTCTTCCTCATCTGCAAAGGGCAGGAGCGTTTCCGCGTCACCAATCTCGTCCGCACAAAGCCGTACCTGGTGGCCGAGGTGACGTGGCTCGAGGACCGGCCGTCGGGAGACGAGGACGTGGAGGCGTTAGCGACGGAGGTGGAAACTTACATGAAGGACGTCATCAGACTATCGAATCGACTTAACGGGAAGGCCGAGAAGGAGGCTCAGGACTTGCGACGTAATCTGTTTCCGACGCCGTTTTCGTTCTTCGTGGGGAGTACTTTTGAAGGCGCGCCCAGAGAGCAACAGGCGTTGCTCGAATTGGAAGACACCGCCGCGAGATTGAAGAGAGAAAAGGAGACTTTGAGAAACACTCTCAATTATCTGTCTGCTGCGTCGGCTGTTAAAGATGTGTTTCCTTCTTCGTGATTGTTGGTTAGCTGAAGTATATCGACAACCGAATCGAGGAATGATATGGGGATTATAGGTACTTCGATTCCTACACACGAAAAAGCGTACCAACTTGTACATTTTGATGTGTAAAACTTGAGATGTTCTATTTCTGGTTCTAGTTATTAGACCCTTGATTTCTTCTGAGCATATAATGAAATGCAGTTAAAAGTGCTCGTATATGTGCAAGTGAGAGCTTTGTGTTCTCTTTACTTTAATTTTGACTAATAATTGAGAAGTTTTACCTTGGAGCTGCATCTTGTCATTTTAGATATCGGTCTTGGCTTGATCGAAGTTTTAAACTACAGGTTGCGAATTAAGCTTGTCGGGCACCGGAAATTATAAGAATTGCAGATGATAGTAAAGCAATTGCAGGTGGTGTTGGTGAAATTGTTTACAAAGTTCTGTGAACTTTTGAGTAGAATTTGGACCTTCAAAGCTAATACTTCCTGGAAGGCCTTTGATCACTTTCTTTCTGAATCTGTTTAGCCATTAGCAGCAATTGCATAAATTTCTTTATTGTTCCAAATGACGAGAGTTTGTAACCAATTGGCATTTTTTGTTGGGCAAATCTGTTGTGAAGTGTAACGAATTTGAAGTTGTCGATGAACTTTTGAAGAGGGTAAGTGTAGGCAAATGTTTAGAACGAACATGAAAAGTTCCTGATGCTGGAAGAGTATTGGAAACATAGTCACATCCAATCTCTGTGGAACTTGTGGATCTCCACTCAATTGTCCTTGCTCCAGACTCATAAACTGGGTCAAGAACCGAGTCATTGTGCCATCAATTTTCAGCTTTTCTGCAGCTAGAACTTGAGTTTAAAGAAGTTAGTGCCTACCGGAGCTATCAAGCTCGATTCCTACATTCAATCATACGATCTTATATGATGGTTATTGCGCCTAAACGGGACACAATATCCGCGTCCCATGGATAAGCTAATTGACATCAAATATTCATTAAGCTTACTGAAAAATCAATACTTCTCTGCAGTCTACACCACGATTGTTCTTTTACATGCTCAAGACTAAAACCAATCGTGGTGAAGACTAAAACCAATTCCTTGTGATACCAAAAGCTCTATCCCTGAGCGTAGAAGTCTTTGTAATGCTAAATGGGCGTGACTTCAAAGCATCCAAGCTTCAAGGAGGGAACTCCAACTGCCAGACCTCCTAGATGAGTTCTTTCCGTTCATCGTCACAATATTCCTTGAGACATTACCAGCACGCTGCAAGAATTTACTTTTGTTTTAGAACAAAGGAAGAGAATAAACCAACGAATAATTTGATCTCTTCAAGGTGTAAATAAATGGATTCACAGCTAATGAAATTCATAACTGATTCAAGGAAAACTTAGGAGCATGTATTCAGCAGGAATAGTAACATTCACAGGAAAGTAAGCACTGACCCTGAGGCACATGTTCCTGTTAGTGTCACAAACTGGATAATCCTGAGGGCAACAGTGACGCTTGTCCTTACAACAGACGGCAGAGTCCAATTCACAGCACTTCCATGAAAGGCATATTCCAAGGAAGCTGTATGAACAGCAGCAGGTTTCACCTTCTCCGCAGTAAGTTAAAAGATCACATTTAGTGGGTCCTGGAGAAGGTGGAGTAGGAGGATTCGGGTGGCTCTTCTTTGGATATGAAGCTAACATGTTGATCCCGCAGACCCCTTTTGAATTACCGGTGTTTCGAAGCATATGCATGTAGCCATCCATGCCCCAACTTGTTCCCCAGGAGTTCTTCACGATCCAATAATCTTTTCCATTTTCTGAAGCATACCCTATAATCAATACAGCGTGGTCCAAAGAAGTTGAACATGGACCAGTGAAAATCCCCTATTCACAGAAGCAATCAACACTCACAATCATAATGAAGTTAAAGCTGTTTCAGCTGCAATTGAGACTGAGTACAGTAAAGGGCAACCTTTGAGTACAACTGAAATGCTCGCTCACTACCACATATGCCCACACTTACAGGTTGAGTAGCAACAGCTTTTAATAGAACCTCCTCATTGTATGGAGGGACATCAACATATCCATCAATTGTCACAACATGTCTTTTTAACTGCAACAATGAATGTCATGAGAAATGTAAGAAAGGCAAAAGCACATACATCGTGAAAGTGGATTTTAAATGCAAGGATGGGAATGAATGTTTAGGAGGTGAACTACCTTGTTCTTGTTGCACGATACTTTTCGTGCCTTGTATGGATAATCTTCCTCTGTGTCAATTCCATGGTTATCAATGACAAATTGGAATGCATAATCCATGAGGCCTCCGTCACAGCCACTATTATAAGATTTGTCACAGTCAATCAACTCTTGCTCGGAGAGACTAACAAGAGGTCCGGTAACAATCTTATTGATGCCTTCTATGGCTCCTGTGGCTGAGAACGACCAACAAGCACCTAGAAATATACATCAGGAAATCAACTTGCAGCATTTAGCATCGGGAATTACCTTAATTTGGGGAAGTTATTCTACTACTAGATGCACGAATTAAGTTTCCAAAACCCAGGTCTTGATTTTGTTTTGGAAGTTATTGATCGTGTCAGAACTTATCAAACAGCTGCCTTGAACATCCCAAGATACATACAAAATCACTCCATCATATCCTACCAATTTGTACTTTATAGTAAACGAGCTCATAATCTAAAACTACTACTTGCGTACCGCAATTTCCTTGATCCTTAACTTTGGTCACAGCCCCTTTCTTCCTCCAATCAATTGAAGCGGGAATTTCACCAACAAAACGAGGAATGGTTAGATTTCCCCGGCCAAGATTATTCACCGAGGAAGCAGATAAACCCAAGCGAGAGGCTTTGAATTCATGGTGAGTAAGATCAGCAAAAGCATTAAGAGACAGGGCATAAGAAGAATTGCCCATGTTGTGTTTTTGAACGAAATCGTAGTTGTCCTCGAAAACTTTAAGTCTCTGCAACTTTTCTTCCTCTGTAGCATACACTTTGCCATGTTTCTCGGACCAAGCTTCGAAGAGTTGAGATATGTCTGATGAAGAATAAGAAGAAGCAAGAAGAGGGAGGAAGGAGAAGAGAAGAACGAACCAAAGGGTGTTCATCTTCAATTCACTGACAAGTGAAGGGCTTAGATTTGTATCGCATCGATTGGGTGCTTTCGAGAGCTAGAAACTTGGCGAGCCTCTTAACGCCTCAGGAAATGCAACTTCGTGTACTGACCAAACTCCTATATTCTAGCTGACCAAAATAAAAGTTGAAAAAAGACTGGAAGCTTTTTTGTCCTGTTCTTCTTAATGTGTTCTTCCTCATTTATCATGCATTGGATTAATGGACATGTGCACCATTTGATCCAATTTGGATAACTATGTAAATTAGTGACCTCCTTTCTTCTAAATGATAGATGGCAGTAGGGCCCGGGCCAATTGGCTAGGTTAGGGTTTATTTTTTAATAATTTTAAACTTCAGGTAAGATGTGGACTCAAGTTGTCCAGATACAGTCCGACATAAAACCGATAAATAATAGTAATATGGGTCAGGCTGCTTACGATTTGGGCTCGGGCCTAACCCATTGCGATCGTTAGGCACTAGGCATACCAACGGGAGTTGGTTGAAATTTTAACTTAAAATTTAATATAAAAAGTTCAAATGATTTGATAATTTTTTAGAATAATATTTTATTAATTCAATCTTATGTTATTGTTAAATGGTATATAGAGTTTTTTTCAATAATTAATACTAAAAAATAAAAAATTTTAACAAAATATTTACTTTTAAGACATGTTACTGATTATAAACAATTGTCAACTATAATATAGAGTTGGGATACATATTTATATTTGATATTTGATATGTGATATAAATAATTCTATGCGACATGACCATGTAAGTTTAGGCGTTTAGTGAATTTAATGACTGTAATGTCGTGTTATAACTGATAATTTTTTAAGTTAATAGACTTTTGATAAAAAAATAAATTGTTTAAAAATGAAGAAATAAAGTACCAACATACAGCAACGAGATTTTTTTTTTAATAGATGAATTCATAATCGTTATCATTTGGATGCACACTAGGTATTCCCTACTAGATAAACCATGTACAATATGTTCGATCAAAAAAGTGTAAATAAGGGGATTCAAACACCAAACTTTTTGGCCCCGTGCTCTCTACTCTACTAACTCAACCACCCCTAGGGGGCAAGATTATTAATAATTGATAGATTTAAATTCAGATCCAAGTTTACATTGCCAAAATCTGAGTGCTATTAGAATTCTTAATATAAACAGAGCATAGAACCTAATAATAAAAATTGAGTTTGAGGCAACTATTGTCAAAATAATTAGAACTAGTTATTTGGGTCATTGACCCTTATCACTTATAAACTCTTTAATATTTTCATGTTTAGTTAATATGAGATATTCTAGTACTCCCTCTCAAATGCAACTGAGACTAGACATTCAGGTGTCACTTGAAATAAACACAGTGATAGACTGACCGAGCCGCTGAGATTGGATATCTAGACGGACAATCAAAAAATTAATAATCCGGATCAAACCTACTCTGTTATCATATTAGAATTTTTAATATGAACAAAGTGTATAACTCATTAACAAGAATTAGGCTTGGGTTAACTATTGTCAAAATAATTAGAATTAGTTATTTAAATAGTTGACTCTTACCACTTATAAACTTTTTAACATTTTCATATTTAACAATAAGGGATACTCTAACGTTCAATTTGTCTGGTTAAGTGATGAGCCAAAAGTTGCCGAGTAAAAGTGACACGAGGACAATGAACTACCTAATTAGCAAGCAGAATCCTTTTTTCTGCAGAAGAATTAGCAGAAGCATTCAGGGGCTGGCTAATGCATTTGATACTGTGAGAGGAAGTTGTCAGTGTTATGAAGAAGCCCATCAGTTCGGGAATTCCCATTTTTCTGTGACATAACTGTGGCAGGCAAGCAGGAACAGGAGGTGAAGGGTTATTTCGATTCTACTAGAGAATTGAACAGAAGTTGAGTAAAGAAACTGAAATTCAAAATTGAGGAATTGGGTAAATACATGCCGGAAAATGAATCAAAGTTAGGGGTGGGCAAAAAATTAGAAAAAATTGAACCAAACCAACCTATAAAATCAAAGAAATCGAGCCAAACCGAACCGCATAAAGAGCGATGGATGGTCGGTTCGATTTTGGATATTGAAAAACTGACTATATCCGTCCAGGTGCGAGGTAGGCAAAATTTTTCCAAACCAACCCGAACTAAACCGATCAACTAAAAATAAAAAATTTTTGTATTTTTTTATACTTCTAACTCTAGGTATATAAGGTAAGTTTGCAACTTTACAATTATGACAATCACCCAACAAGTCCCAAAATGAAATAAAAATATTAGACGTGTGTTAAAATTGACCCAAATTTTAAGGCCCAAGATTAGTGCCTAAACCTATTGAAGTAACAGAACCGAACCAAATTGCAAGGCAAACCGAATTTTCGGTTTCATCTGACATTCGGTTCGGTTCGATTTTCTTATACTATAAAATCGATTTTTTGGTTTGGTTTAATTTAACAGCCTAAAACTGACCGAACCGAATCGTGCCCACCTCTAATCAAAGCTAGTGCAATGAAAACCAGGCAGGAACGGATTGAAGAACAGGTCTCGAGTAGAGAATGGGAAAACTTAAAGCAAACGGATAATTAATTTAAATCAATTAAATATATAACATTAAATTAAATTATTTATAATTTTATTAGTAATTAAACGAATAATTAACGATGCTCTATTTGAGCCTAATTTAAGTTTCATGTCCTCGTATGAACATTCAGAAACTTGAATTCGACCAATCCCAGAGGTACCTACTTATTAGTCTGAAATTCTTGTGATATTAATTACGCAATTAAATTATATTTTTCTGATGTTACAATATAATTGACAATTTTGCTCAATTTTTGATTATATTGTGATTGTGATTCTGCTTCTTATTTAGAAGTGTTACGGAGCTTCTTGCTGGTTTTGTTTTGATCCCATCAATTTGTGCCATTGGAAATAAGCAAAGTAAGGATAGATTAGTTATGCTATAATAGTAGATTTGTTTTCTGTCTTTAGTTTGCTATGATTTTGCGTCATCTGATGCCATCTCTGTACTCCTTATTACTTATTAGTTAACAAAATAGGATGTTAGTATTAGAACTACTTTTTCTTAATATTTTTGTCTTAGATTTTGGCAGTTATGTGCAATATCATGGTTTGCTCAGCACTATTATCGATAAGAACAATCTTTTCTCCATCTATTAAACAGTCAAACATAGAACCTTCTTCTTACCGTTTATTGTTCTTTTATTGTTCTTTTTAATTCTTGTTTCATATCTTCTTTAATTCTATTTTATTTTATTTATTGACTTATTTCATTATTATTAAGTATTTATTATTAGTATCATTAGTATTATTATTTACTTGTTTTTATGCATTAATGCAAGTAATTTTATTTATTTTAGTTTTATTTATTTACTCTTTTAACCTGCATTAATTATTTGTATTTTTTTGTATTATTACTATACTACTTGTTTCTTCATGTTATAATCACATGTGGATCTATCGAAAATAGCCTCTCTACTCTATAGAGGTAAGGTTGCGTACTATTAGACCTCTCCAAATCTCGCTTTATTGCGGAATTTCGAACTGGGTGACGATGATGATGGTGATTAATAATTAACGTGTTAGATAATTGAATAACATATATTTAGTTAATATCATATTATAAAAAATAAAAAATAGAAACTACTTTTTTAAATTTTCACAGGAACAATCCAAAACTAAAATAAAAATTAAAAATTCGAAAAAAATATTTTTATTAAATTTAAAAACCAAAACCAAAACTAAAACCAAAAGCAAAATTAAGAGCAGAAATAAACAGGCCTTAGAATTTCAGAGACGTGGAAGATTGATGACGACCGTCGCCGGGTCGGTTCAAGTCGACTTGGGCCAGGTCAAGTCGGGTAACAATGGATTGGGTCAAGTTTTATGGGTGGTACTCTGGTTGCACAAATTGGGCCTAACTTGTGGGAAGGGTTGGCCGGTAGATGGGAAGTCAGTTGCCCTGTTCATTTGAACTAACTGAAAAGAGTAGGTTACGGGTGGGGTCCGGCGATTCCAAGTCGGATCAAACCGGATAGAGTCTGGTCAAGTCGGGTCCGGCAAATAATCGGGTCGTGATTCGAGTCCGACGAACATTGTAAGTTTCTGGATTCGCTTCTGTTTTGAATAACGGTGAGAGGAAAGAAATGGGCGAGAGGTTGTCACTGACCGAAGCCCTAGATTGCGAACTTGCTTCCTTTCTTCCACTTTCCTTAAAGTTCGAAGCTTTTAGTGTACTACTAATGGAGTCCTCGACAAGCACAAGACCAACTACTAAGTACGCACTTACTGACCAATGAATGGAAAGAACTGATCTGACTAATTTACCCTTGGATGCATGTCAGAAAGAAGAAGCAAGCCACGTGTACATCTAATGACAGCAGTAACTAACAAAACAGCTGCGGTTAAGAAGAGGAAGATATCGCACAAAAAATGCGAAGATAGAGATCTGAGTGCCAAGTCCTTAGTCCTAACACACCGGAACTGTTGTTCTACTTTACCTCTTCAGAGTCCACACCCATCTATAAACCTATACAGTTTCAAAATCCAGAAAAAAGATCCAAACTTTTCCTGAATTTTAGTCCTGTTTAATCTTAATTACATCGACCCAGAATATGGATGTTGATCCTCGTCACTACGAACAAGTTGTAAGTACTGAGAATCTAATCGATTTTGGTTCTCTTCTCTTGTTTTTCCCGCTGATTTTCTGTCGGAAATGTATTCGATGGTTCTGTTGCTGATCCTGCAACTCTATTGAAGGAGCATGCATTGACTTTAGTTGTTATAATCTCTGTGTGTAACTAACTCTGTTGGTAGGTTATGTTTTTATCCATACGGTTACCGATTCCGTTTGCTCCCAGTGCATGATTGCATTGACTTGTTGGTCTTTTGTAAATTAATTGTCGAAACCCTAACTTGAAAACAGCTTATTTGGTCTTTAAGTTATGTTTTTCGGTTTCTGTTATGGATTCCTGTTCAATCAATGAGTTGGGTATTCAAGCTTTACAGTTCTTCTGCAATGGCCCTTTTTCCTTTGTCCATCAGTTTCAAATACTTCTGCGTCAACTGACTTGATGACAACTCATGATGTTTTTTATGTTCGGTTTCAGGCCATTAAAGAAAGCGACATCCATAACATTGTTCTGTCATATCTGGTGCATAATTGCTATAAGGAAACTGTGGAAGCATTTGTTGCTTGCACTGGAATCAAGCAGCCTGAAGACAACCTGGAGGACATGAACAAAAGAAAAAGTATTGCCATTTGTGCTTCCTGATAAAAATTGAAGTTTTCATGATTTTAGTTGGTGGCTATAGTGTCTCTCTGTGCCTATCGTGATTTTACAAATGCACATACCTGTCGTGGCTATAGTGTCTCATTTTTTGTTGTTAGACATACTTGAGGACCAAGAGAATCAACAATGCTTACACACACCTTATGACCTTAATTTTGTACAAGAGTTGTTGGAACAAGTAGGACTCTGAGTGGCATTCTACGTTATTGAAAAATCTGAAGTTCTGTAATAGAGAATTTTGGTAGTTATTCTTTCTCATTTGAGCCAAAATGCTCAGATTGATTGCTTTTCGTCAATCCTTTATCAATTTGTTGATAACCACTTATTCTGTGCTCAGAAATTGTTCATTATGCACTGGAGAGGAATGGTCTGAAGGCCATTGAACTAACGGAGCAGCTGGCTCAGAACTTGCTAGAGAATAACCAGGATTTGTATTTTGATCTTTTGAGTCTTCACTTTGTTGAGCTTGTTTGCTCTAGCACATGGTGAGTAATTTTCGTTGAAGTTGTCAACATTTTCATTGTTTCTGGGTTTCGTAAGTCCTTCTTAGTGTAAATCCTTCCCTTAAAATTGCAGCACAGAAGCTTTAGAGTTTGCTGAAACCAAGTTGACCCCATTTGGGAAGGATCAGAAATATGTTGAAAAGATTGAAGTATGTTCCTTCATGGGGCTGATGTTAGATGTGTATAATGTATTCAATCAAGTTCATTTTCAGATAATGAAAGTTGGTTTGGTCTTATTCCAGGATTGTATGGCTCTGCTTGCTTATGATGATCCAGAAAAGTCCCCAATGTTTCATCTTCTAGGCTTGGAGTATCGACAGCAAGTTGCTGATAATCTGAACCGAGCGATCCTTGGTTTGTTTCTTCAGTGTCCCAGTTACCTCTTCAAGTTATCTTTATTTTAATAGACCCTTACTAATGTATACTCTTCCATCATAAATCATCTGCTCACCTTCTTTATATCTTTCAATTTTTGTTCTCATCTCTCAAACAATTCATTGGTTATAAATAATATCAGCTCATGCAAACCTGCCAAGCTACACAGCTATTGAGCGACTGATAAAACAGACGACCATAGTCGGACAAATTTTAAACCAAGATCATGCCAAGGTAAGGGATAGTTTGTTGGTTTTCTCGATTTCCAACATTTATGACCCCAACTCTGCTAACTCGTTTTGATGAGTTGGATATTGTTGGGATCCTTCAGATAGATTATTTGTGATATAGCATCAAGAATGTTTATCATTACCAAAGAGTTTGGTTACTAAATTATCTACATTTCTCTTCGATGCAGTGGTTTTCTTTTTTCCATATTGTCAGAAAACAATTATGGATAGATATCTCTAGATGGTATTAGATACTAATTACCTTTGTATAGAAGAGCTTTGTTGTTGCTTTAATCCTTTTGGTTGGCAATTGCTTAGGATGGACTTCCACAATTCTCTTTGAAGGACTTTCTGAGAAGCTAGATTGTCAAACTTTTTGAAACATCCAGGCCCTGGATGATCTTACATCAGCATATGATTTGGATGTACGGTTTGGTCACAGATAGATAATAGGATCAATGCATTCACTTTGTTACAAGCTGCTGATTAGGCAATCGCTTGCATGTGGATCTTCCTGCATTTGGTGAGGTATGCCTTTTTTTTCGTAACGCCGGTGAACTGGATTCCACTGTCCACAGATTGCTTCTTGTTACGTTGGATGATCCAATGACCTGTAAATCTTCTCTTCCTCAAGTCTATACGAGTAGAGGTTATTTTGTAATCTATCACAAGGTTCTTATTGCGTGTTATTAGGAGAAGCATGGCTGAGATTGAAGTGTCATGCATCTCATATCCACTAAATTGACTTATTTATTGCATATATTGTTCTTACAGACTGAAACCTTAATATTGTTATTAAAAAAAAAAAGTGATTACTGCATGCGTTTTAAATTCTTTCTGCCCATTACATAAGCTATTTGATGAAATTCAGTTTACGTTCCCAGAAAGTAAGTTCAACTCGTACGAATTTAATGCAAACATGTATTACCTCATCAACGTAGTGGCATTGTACATAGTGAACATTTTGTTGTTTAGTTATATTTATATTTATATTTACATTGGTTCTTGGGTCACCAAATCATGAAAAAGCCTAAGAAAATGTCTGTACTACATCTCCTCCTCCGGTTGTGGTGTTCTATCATTAAATCTCATCAACACATTTATGTGGAACACATAAATGTATAGATGAGATTTAATGAAACAAAGTTAGAACAGAGCAACTAGAACAGAAGATTTGACACAAAGAAAATGGGTCTGTTGTAGTGAAACTAAGAAATATACATAATTAGGTATAAAAATGGGTCTCAAAAAATGGAAACTCATTTATTTTATAACATTGAAATTTGCAGACGATTTTTTTGGTGAGTATGTAATAATTTATAAATCATGTATTTTGAATAAATTATTTAACGCGTCAACGATTTAGAATCAGGTAAATTGTTTGCTTCGGTTATCAGTTCAATTCATTGCAAGTTGTTTTCTCCATGATAGATAGAGAAATTGTAGCTATATATATATATAAAGGCCTGATCTTTGACAAGAGAACCTAAAAGACACTTCGTTCTGGAGTGCAGTCCTAGGAATGCCACAGCAGAGA
>JAOTAY010000002.1:1165940-1183114 GCA_025629805.1 Erythroxylum baracoense | reverse complement strand
AAAGGCCTGATCTTTGACAAGAGAACCTAAAAGACACTTCGTTCTGGAGTGCAGTCCTAGGAATGCCACAGCAGAGAACTGCAAGTCTCAGAGAAAACAGAACAGCAAGACATGGAACATAACAAGGAAAGCTTGCATTACTATTACTTGTATTAATGATTGTTCAAATTGCTTTCTTTTGGATATTATTACCGTTGATTATGATGCTGTTAAGAGGCGTGTTCACGTCAACTTCCAACGTTGTCCGGTTAGCTAATTAAGAACTATACATACGATTCTAACGTTCAGGAACCATATTGGACTGCGAAATTATCAAGAATTGGCATTAACTCTAGCTCGTAGTACCAAGTACGAGTCTGAATTAGCGTTTATTCTCATTCAGTATGAATTCATGATTAGTTTCCGTTTTCTGTTTCTCTTTGAGTCGATTTGGCAAGCTCAGCCGGCGGCAGCCGTAATATAACACGTTATATACCTGATGGAGACATGAGTTTGGGGTCCACTAATTGGAATCTAAACCTAGTAAGGGTCCACAAACGATCTGATCCTGTAAGAGATTCACTGAAATGTTCGTGTGTCGGGAAGCTGAGAAGTGGGATCCACGCAAGTAGCCCTGGAAGTGGAATTGAAAGCTTGCTTTTATGTGTGTGAACAGAGTTTTTACAGAGCTCGTACCAGCTCATAGTTTTCGAAATTTCCCATGTATGAAAACATGAAAGACCAAACAGTCATTTGCTAAATTGTCTTGTCGTGTTGTGTTATAACACTAACCCAGTTTGTTCTTGGGAACTTCAAGCAGTTCTTATCCCCAACCGTTCACTCCCATTTACACCGTCCCCAATAGTAAACGACCCATTATCCAGATCCATTGAACTGAGTTAATTTTGATAATTCTTGGGAAAGTTTAATTCGAATAAGAAACATGAACCTGAATTCTCATCCTCCATTGCCACATGAGCTTGTATGCAGACAAATATCCCCGGCCAAGTGTGTTGTTGAGAGAAAACACATAGCTTTATTGTGGACACGGTAGGTCTTATTCTTCATGCCAAGTATCAGCTCCAAACCCATTTAGAGACACGTTTCTTTGTCTGCCCCCTTTACTCCGTTTCACCACCATCGGCCTACTTGTTCTATAAATACCAACCCCGACTAGTCACTCGTTTTCCACAATGCGCTTGCGCTTTATTATCTCTTATCGCAATTCGCAAACACCATCTGTCGTTATCGCTTTTGTGGTTTGTTTTGTTTTGTTTTTGGAGAGGAATGTCGAAATCAGTCATGACTGGTTTTGGAGAGGAAAAACAGCTCAAAAGGCCTGCCCAGGCTAGTTCTAGGAAAGGTTGCATGCGTGGCAAAGGTGGTCCAGAGAATGCTTTCTGCACTTACAAAGGTGTCCGTCAGCGAACTTGGGGTAAATGGGTCGCCGAGATCAGAGAACCGAATCGAGGAGCTCGTCTCTGGCTTGGAACTTTCGACACATCCCAAGAAGCCGCCATCGCATATGACGCCGCCGCTCGTAAGCTCTACGGTGCCGAAGCGAAACTCAACTTGCCAGAGATGTACGCTACCACAAGCCATTTTCCGGCAGCCAATTCCAAGATTCCACAAATTGGAAACGAACCTCAAACACTGCACATGTCGACTGTTGCATGTCCCTCGCCTACTCCGATGATCGTTCCTGACGAAGTGCCACCAACATTCCACCAACAGACACTCGTGTCTCTTCCTGACGAAAACGTTGAAACCTATGGTAAGGTGGCGGAAAACGGGAATGGGAACAGAGGAGAGGGTCTCAACGAGCTTTGGCCAGACTTTAACGAGAACTTGCCGTTGTTTGACGATTCAATCTGGACAGAAGCAGCAATGTCGATAGATTTCCCGGTGATGGACAACCCTGGAATTTTCAACAGCAATCTGATGGAAGGAACTTCTTGGGATACATTGCAAAGTCCGACTCCTTGGTGCGTGTAGAAGCTATCTGTTAGGCCTCCAGTCGACGAAAATAGATAATAGAATAAGAGAAAGCTATCTTCAGTCTTCGCGGTGTTTATGCAGAACTGAACATAATGTGCTCTGGTTCATGTCCAACGATGGCCACTTACGCCACCTGGGTTTTACTGGGTTTTATCGTGGCTTCGATCACGTGCGTATATGTCACGTGCCAAGTGTGCTTTTAGCTCTAGTATGAGCAATTGTGACTTCGTATAAATAAGCCGGCGGAAAGGCCGTAGTAAATACTGTATATAAGAAAGTTAAGAAAGTTAAAATGAAACCTTGTGGTTTTTAAGCTATGTCTTCGAATTGTTTAGTTATAGCATTCCTTTCTTGGCTCACAATTTCATATATATTTTACTTTACAAACACTTAAAAAGTATCAAGTTTTAAAATAAATATAAAAATTTCAACATGAACATTATTTATTAAGAATTTAAGAATAAATATTTAAAATAACTATTATATAGTTAAGGGAATAAAAAATTTTATAACTTAAGATTCTTTAATTTTTTAAATATTATAATAAATTCTTATATTTTTAAACTTATGAGTTAAAACTCCGAACTTCTTTGAATTAAAATATAAAAAATTTTAAATTTTAACTTTAATAAAAATTTTAAAAGCTGAAAAGTATGTTTTAAATTATAAGTATCAAATATTTAGTAACCAAAATCTAATTATAAGTTATTAAATAGTAAAAGAAAAAAATTTTAATTGAAAGGCCTCTCCTCCTAAGGGTCAGATAATGATAAAATTACCAAAGATTGACATTCCTTGTCTCTATTCAATAACATACTAATAGTTTCTGATTATTATTAATATTGGTATAATCTGATCTATTATCACAGATCAATCCCGTATATTTGCTTTTTCTTTCATTTTTATATTTCGATTCTAAAAAATATTTGTCGATATTTATGATTAAATCTTCTTTTACTTGAGTGCATGAATATATCTTCTTAGAAAACATAGGTCCCTAAATTTTAAAAATATGAAGACTACTCTTCAAGACATTAAGACCATAAATTTAATATATTCATATAAAATGCAATCCCACTATAAAATAAAATATTAAAAAGCACCTTTCAAACCCTATGACTCCAGAAGTTTAACCAATATTTCTTAACAAATATTATAATTTTAGAACTTCTTTCCCTCTAAAATAACCAAATGTAGTAACTTATAAATCATAGATTTTAAAAATTACTCCTTGTTTGTGACTTTTAGAACATACATTCTAAATAGACATGTATGTATGACGTTAAAAGGTAAGCATACTATGGCCCCATTTTGGCAAGATTGCATTAGCTGTTAATTGATTATATCAGTAGTTAGTTAATAGCTGATTATATCAATTGATTTAACCAGCGAATAACATTAGTTGTTTATTAAAGATTTTTTATAAAATTAGCTATTTAGTATTAACTGTTGATGTGTAAAATGACTTATGGGGGCATGATTTTTAAAAAATATATATAAAGGTATGAATATTATATTTCTTAGTATTTCGTTGAATATTCTTATAAGAATTTAGATTTACATATTTAATTTTACAAAAATTAAGTTTATAACTTTAATAATAATAATAATAATAATAATAATCCAACGTTAAATTCTCTATTAATATGAATGATGCACCGAATTACATCATATCGGTATTTTTCATATAATATATGTGAATTTTATTATTTAATAAATTAAAAATATCTATAATTATAGTATGACCCAGATACAAGATATAATAGTTACATACTAAAAATATTAATTTGATGTAACTCTTTATATTCAAGAACTTAATATTATGGTATTTTTAAATGTAAGTTAGTATTATAAAATTAAATTAAGGTTAAAAAGTTTAATTAACCCCTTTATTATATTCTTCTGAACTTTACGACATAATTGTACGATAAAAAAACCAAATTTGAAAACACATAAAGCAAAAGTAGAGAGTAAAATAGAGGACAATACTGTCATTAGGCAAACGGCTAACTCCAATAGCTCCTTTTATGAAACTTTTAGAAATCAACTTATTGAAGTTAAATAAGCTAATTAATAAGTCATTCCCTAAACACATCGTAGCTTTTTTAAACGGTCAAAAAGATAATTTTTAATTAATAAGCTAAAAAATAGCTGATAAGATGTTTACAAAACCACCTCCTATCGATTTCACATTCATGCTACTCAAAAATACACTTAGATATTCTCAAAATTGAGGAATATTGAAACTTCATATGAATCTTAATTTTAAAAAAATATTTTTAACTCACAGATAATGCGTATAAGTGAAAACAGATACGTATCATCTTCACGTCATGCAACCCTTTTGTGGTGTCTACGCATACACGTAAATAATACCTGCCACGGATCTATCGGATAAAGATAAGAGTTGGTGCTCTGTTTTCAGGTGGAACTTTGAAGTACTGGCATCCATTTTCTTCAATTCAGTTAACAGATATGGACAACGAAGGCAGTGTACAGATAGTAATGAACCTTTGAACGTTGACACAGACCATAGCAACGTCAGTTGACGTATGATGTAGGCATTCCGGCGATCAGATGAACGGAACCTGCCCAGACTCATCGCGGGGTTCCGAGACTTTTGTGGATGTTGAAGCTTTTTAATTAGGATACGAGTGACACTCTAGAAAAAAAGTAAGTTTAATAATTAATGTTCTCTATTGTGAAAATAAATTGGATAAGTATAAATATTTGAAATTGTTCTATACAATAATATTATCTATTTAATGTTTTTAAGATAACAATTTATTATATTTGCAAAGAAACAAAATGTTATGTTTTTATAATCCTTTAGCTGTGTTTAGTTAGTAGTTTATTAATAAAATATAATCGAATGTAATATTATCCTATCGTTTGATATGAGAGTTTATAATAGAATGAAAGATGAGGGTTTCATATTACAACTCATTCTATCACAAACAGTAAAAATTAAAACTTTTAAGTTGGGAAGTTTATGATGAAATATAAAATGATAAACAACTTTTCATTATATTACATTATAAATCTTTCTTCTAAACAACATTTCACTAAATTACATTATGAATCATTTCATCTCTCTCAAACAACAATTTTCTAATATTACATCTATTTACATTGCATTTCATAATAAATCATTTCATTCAATTCCATTTCATTAAAAATCTTATGTCCAACAAAACATAGTCATAAGATACGTAACCTTTGTATTTCGTTGCATGTAGAAATATTACATGCAATGAAATATTATATTTGTCAGTTTGTCTTGAGCAACTAGTAAAGTTGCTCGTTTGTAACTAAAAGTTTGCACATATTATGAACTTTTGAAGACCCCGCAAAATGACACATTTTTAAAAGCAAAATGTAGTATTTGGGTTATCTAAAAATATCAAAATGTTGAAATAATCTAAGATTATAGAAAAAAGACTACATTTTTTTAAGACAATGATCCATTCATTTAACATGTATTAATCAGTTTTAAACTTCAGATTTAAGATTCTATGTGTTTCAATTAGTAGACAAACCAAAATTTATGATATTAATGAGAAAATTCAAACACCGTTAAAATTATAAAAGATATAATTGTTATTTATTTAGAATAAGAGAAAAGGATAAAAATTATAATCCCAAAAATACAAATATTATCTATTTAATTAAATTAATACTTTAAAGACACTTAAAACTCTTAAAAAATAGGAATATTATTTATTTAAAATTAATATTTTAAATACACTTGAAACTCCGAAAAGATAGGAATATTATCGAGGAGTGAACTTTCACGTGTCTTTAAATCTCAAATTTAAATGAGTAATATTCCTATTTTTCGGAGTTTCACATTTAAAGTATAAAAATATTATCTATTTAAAATTAATATTTTAAAGACACGTAAAACTCTTAAAAAATAGGAATATATTTGTTTAGGAAAAGTGAATTCAGAGACAAAATATAAGTCTCGTCAGATTATTATGGACCTCGTTTGATAAATGACTTATCAGTTATTTTTTGGCATATTGAAAGGTTTTAATTATTTGACTATTTTAAACCGCTGATAATTATATTTGGTGATCAGCTAATTGAATTTGCAAATTGAACTCAATATGTTAATTTTGAAAACGCTTTTATGAGGACCGTCAAAAATTAAAAGACTAAAAGACTATTATATCCAAAAGTTATTACAAATTACTCAAAGAGATAGAGATAAAGAAAAAGATAATAAGTTTATTATTTAAAATTAATATTTTTTAATTTTAATTTTTAAAGTCAAATTAATATCAAAATTGAGTCAAAATATACAAAGAGTTATCATCTCATTATATACGTCTTCTTTAACTTTGAAATGATGGTGTTAACTTCTTTTACTCAATTTAAATTTTTACGAGAATATTCAAATAAATACTAAAATATAATACTTATGTTCTTATACATCTTTTTGCTTTTTAAGTCATACTGTTTTAAGTCATTTTACACATAAACAGCTAATACTAAACAGTTATTTTTATCAAACATCTTTAAATAAACAATTGATATTATTCATTGGTTAAATCAGCTATATTAATCCGTTGTGAGCTAACCGCTAATAAAATCAGCCAATAGCTAATACAATTCGCTGATTGTCGAATAGGGTCATGACCTTGTTTTGTAAATGACTGATCAGTTATGTTTTAACGGATTAAAAGTTTTTGGCTATTTGACCATGTCAAACCGTTAATAATCATAATTGGTAATTAGCTTATTGGATTGGCCTTGTTTTGTAAATAAAGAGTTTTTTGCTCCAATGGCTGAGAAATTAATAAATAAAAAGATGATTATGCTTAAAATTTATTACAAATTATTGAAGTTATCATCTTTTATCATTACCGAAGGACTCTAAGAGAAGAGGGATGAGATAAACATTGAGATAGAAATAGATATGGCAAGTTTGTCCTCTCCCTTTCCCTTCTCACATACTCAAATTTTTATTTATTTTTATTTTTTTGGCTAAGAGAGGAGAAAGAAAATAGAGATAGAGATGGTAAGTTTGTCCTCTCTTATGAGAATATTAAAAAAAATATTAAGATATAATACTCTTGTCCTTATAAATCTTTTTTTTAAGTCACTTTTTCATAAGTCATTTTACACAAAGATATATATGAATACTATTTATTTATGATAAATAAAATTTTTAAAACATTGAGTTAAAAGACTCGTGTCTTAAAAGATTTAAACAATGTTAAATTATATTTTTATATTGAAATATACAAATTTAACTTTTTATTTGATATTATTATAATTAAAAGATTAGAACAATTCAAAATATATAAAAGTACTATTTATATCATATTCCTATAATCAAAAAATTACAAATAAAATTTTAAATATACTATTTAATTGATGGAGATAATTAAAAGGCATTATATATTTGATAGAAAAAATTATTAATAGCAAAGATGTTTATAAATATTTTGGAAAGTCTTTCAAAATGTGACTTGATTATTAATTTAAAGTTTTATGATTTTTGTAATAGAATTTCTAATAAAAAATTGAAATTATTATAAAGACCAACCGTATTTGAAACTATCTTTATCAATTTCTTCATTCATTGAATGTGCAATTTTGAAAGTTTGAAGTGAACATATCCTTAGGATACTACTGTTCACATGATAGCCATGAACCTTTCGAAAGATAAGCATACATACAAAATTTTCATTTTGCTTGTTAGTACCGACAAATTTGTCATTTTGGCAGTAGACAGGCCTTAATAACAAATATATTTAATATAATAATATCCAAAAAAAACAAAATAGTATCCATTTAGAATACTTGAAAAGAGTTATACGACTTGTAGTTTTTTGGATTCCAAAACATTTGAACTCTCAAAAGAAACGAGAAATTATTATAAAACAAAGATTTCCGTGTTGCGAGAGTTTGGAGAGAACTATTAACGTGCAAAACTTTCTTTTTGTATTTTATGATTCCGTGATTCAATCATGTGACCTTCTGATCACTAAGATTCTCCTTATAAATGATTTTATTTGTTCAATTTACACTCCTAATTTTCGAAACTTTTGAATTTTAAATGAATGATCGAAATTTTAAGTATAAATTAGAAAATATTATATCCATTTAGGAACTTAATGCTTAAGACTTGAATCTTTGACATTATCGATATGTCCCATAGGGGATGATTGAGTTGGTAGAGTGAGAGGTATGAGGTCAAAAGATTATGTGTTCGAATCTTCCTATTCATACTCACTTAATCGAATATGTCATATAGGACTTACCTAGTACGAAGTATTTGATTGACGTAATTTGTAGACTATTAGTTTAATTCAGAGATTTACTCTGTGTGCATTCAAAGAATAACAGCTACAATTCTTCCGTTGTAAAAAGAAGAAAGATATTAAGACAAGGTTCTAAGAAGATATTAACACATCCTTTAAGAAAAAGCATCATTGAAATATTTTAAGAGTATAAAATTTAACAAAAATTTTAAAAATAAAATACATTTACTTGTATTATTCACTTGAGTAGATTTTTTTTTTTAAGGAATAATAATTAACATTATAAAATTATTAATTAATTATTATTAAAGAAAAAATCTTTGTGATCCAAATATACAATAAAACCATGACTTTTGTAGCATATACACGTACATGCATTGTGCCTAGACAGAATCTTGGAACTGGCGTCCGACTTTTCTCGAATTCGTTTACGGATACAGTCATTCAGACGATAACGATAACCTTGAGAAAGCAATGACTTTTGACCCTACAGAACGACTCCAATTGCCATTGACGTAATCATTCCTGAAATGTTATATCTGCTTGGCGACCTAGAGCTTAATACTCGAATCTTTAACGTTATCGATATTCTAACTCTTTACTCTAAGAAGATAATTTCACATCCTTTAAATAAATAAATAAATAAATATATATATATATGGATTGTTTTTAAATATTAAAACAAATATTAATAAAACTTTATTAAAAAATTTAAAATAATAATCAATTAAACTTCGAATTAACGACTTTATACTCTAATTTTTGTAAACAATTTTAAATTTATGAAACTAATAAATTTTTTATAAAAAATACAACAATATTTTAATTTTGGCAAAAGACAGGCCTTGATTGATGACTAGTTTTAATAGTTTTAATGTAATAATATTGTAAATTTGCGGAGAAACAAAATAGTATCCTTTTAGTCTCGGAAGTTAAATTAGACTGTTATAAAATGATTAAAGATTGAATGATTCACTTATAAACTAGGTTCTCACGATATAAACAAACTTAATTTTAAGATATTAATTCAATAACATAATTAATATTGAGAAATAAAATTTTTAAAAAACTTTTAAAATGTTGATGTTATTCATATGGGACACACATCATCAAAAGACAAAAAATACGATATAAAAAGATAAAAATATTATTTGAAAGATTCACGAGTGAAAATTTCAGAAAGATAAGAATGTTATTTATGTAAGAGGGTGACAAAAATAATAAGTGAGACTCCTAAAATTTAGGAATGTCAAGAGTCATTCAAAATTTATTGGAGATATAATTTTTAAAAAAGATATAAATATTATTTATCCATCTATATATATGTGTAATTTTTGAAATTTAAAAAATATTGTTTAAGACACGTACAAGTAGAGGCTCTCTAATCAATAATCAACCTTAAACTAAAAGAGCTCTCTTAAAATTTAAAATCTAATTATCTTAATAGCCTACTTATTTATATAATCTACTTGTTTTCATTTTTGATTTTTTTTTGCAATTTTTCTAGTTATTTTTACAATTTTTATTTAAAAACCCCTTTTTACTTTTTAATTAACATTGTAAATTTATTTATTAGTACAAAAGCCTTTGTTATCCCAATTATATATATATATATATATATATATAGATATAGACACAATTAAACTAAGAATATTGTAGTATATACATGTAGATATATATATATATATATAGACACAATTAAACTAAGAATATTGTAGTATATATATGTAGATACATTGCGCCAGGCCGGGGATCCATCCGCCAGATAAAAGATAAAATTGGTGGTGTTTCCCGGAGTAACTGGCGTCCGTTTTCTCGAGTTCATTTACAGATGCAGACGATAACGATAGCATTCAGAAAGCAATGGATTTTGACCCAGCAGCTAACAAACTGTTTCAATCCCTCGAAACAGAACAACGCCAGTTGACGTTGGCATTCCTGAAATCTCACAGGGAAAACCAGACATATTTCCTGATACTCGCTGCTTTTGTCTTGATACTTGCTAGTTTCTTCTGGTCTCATCCCTTTCCCCGTGTCAAGTAAAGATGAATCACACACACTTCCATGAGTGATCTTCCATAAAACTAATTTGACGTCTTTTTTGGGTTTAGTATATAGTAAAGATGTCAGAATTATTTAGATTTAATCTCAAATTTTGCTTCAACTTGTGGTCTTAATAAGATCAATCACCGTTATCATAAGATCACATGTTCAAGTAACGGAAATAACTTTTTTGTAAAATTACAAAGACAACGTTGCGTACAATATAATACTCTTTAGACCTGCAATGCCTATTAAGAATAATTCAGTAACTAAACTCAAAAATTTTAATTTATTTCATCAGATCAAGTTGAGCTTCGAACGGTGACTTGGACTAAAAATTTTAAACTCACAAAAATTACGTAATATATACAAAAATCTCTGATTTATAAACTCTTTAGGAGACTCTTGTACGGATGATTCTTTCACATACTCCATTGTTAGGTCTCAAATTGAGCCTCAGTTTCTCCTGTCGTTGGGCTAAGCCAACATGGGCCTGAAATAACAGAGTCCAGTTCAGGTGTATGGCGAAGTCAGCGGCGAAGAAGAGATACCAAGCAAAGTATGCATGAGAAGATTTATATTTTCACTGTGAGTGATGTTGTGAATACGTGCGATTTTAATGATTTTGGTCGATTAAATAAAAATTAATTAATTTATTAAATTATAAAAATTAATTAATTAATTAATCATTTTTTAATAACAAAAATTATTAAAATAAACTGAATTGAAAATTTAAAACTAAACTACAAATTAGACCGTTTAATTAAACTGACGTAATCATTTAATCATCCGAAAAGACTTGTTCACTTTGTTTTCCTTGCATGTTGAGTTTAGAATTGGTCCTTGATTCCATCGACGTGACATCAAGACGTTGCTATATGCTGGTAAGTTAGCTATAATAATGGAAGACCAATCGCGATAACTTCAATTTGAAAGGAGAGGGAAAGTGGACGATAAGATAATCTTTGATTAAGTGATGCCATTCACATCATGTAAAGTTAAAGCAAGTCTTGTGTTCTAAATTAAAAAGAACTGCTTTTGTGAAAAAAGGGATCCTTATGATGATCGTGCTCCCTTAATTATCTATCTTCTTTAATGATGCGCTCTTGGGATCTGTAACTAACCTTGGTCGTCTTACCCACCATTTTGTCCGATCATATAATCTTTTAGTGGCTTGTGTCTGTTTGGTTGAGCTTATATCAATAGAGCTTTTAATAGATTAAACCAATATTTTAAAAACTGACCAGTGATTGGATCGGAGAAGTAACTGATTCAAGAATCAATGGTTCAAACCGGTGACTAATAAATAAATAAAATTTTATTTTATATACTATATATATAAGATAATTTTTAAACATACATTTTAATTACTTATCTAACTTAAACCTTCAAACTTCAAAACATACAAGTTTTCTTTTTAAGTTCACCAACACAACACAAAATAAGATAACAAAGCTCATTAGACATATTTCATCAAAAAGATAAAAAAGATCAATTATCATAATATTCATTTAAGTCAAAATCAAATGCTCTTTTATCATTGTCAATATGAACATCTTCAATAAATTTTAAATTTGGTTGTAAAAGTTTTGATTTTTAAAGAAAAACTCTTCATTTTAAATGAACCCATCAGTTTTTTCTTTCACCGGTTCACCAATTTTTACCGGTCTGACCTTAAAATAAAATGGTCAATCACTCATAAAAAATAAGGGCTAAATCGGACCGTTTCACGCTCTAATTCACCAGTCTACCAATCCAACCAACCGGTTCGGTCCAGTTTTCAAAACACTAGATTAAACAGAAAAAGATTAATGTGAAGTTCACTTTTTTCATAAGCAATAAAGCTCGAAAATATTCTCTATTAATTAAAGATAAGATTGTGTATTATCTTTAATTACTGAACTTTTTCAAATTTAACTTTTGTGTGTCGTTGTCGTTGCAACGATCCTTTAAAGTTACCGAGTAAACTGCACCCTCCTGCCACAACTTACAATGTAGATAAAAATATACATATATCAATTTTATTTATATTAAGGTATGCAATATCATAAAATAAAATTTAGATATATTTGATATTTTTATAATTAAAATGTTTGAAATATAAAATTAAATATCAATTTTTATTGGAAAATTTTTAAATTCCCTAATTTCACTCCAACAACCCAATTGGGTCAGCAAATGAAACACAGAATTCCACTCAATTACGAGCTCATTTTATTTCTACTCATTTTCAATTTTGGTAACCCGATAAAAATGGACCACGAAAGGGTCCCATTTAATTATGACCATCATTAGTAATATGCTCCATGATTTACATACAACTCCATAACTAATAATTTTAACCAAATAGATCACTTCCAATTTGGATCGTAAATCGGATCTTTTATTATAATATTTTATTAAATCTTATCTGCATAGATAAATCGAAACGGCTAGATTTGACGTGTTTGGATTGCTCTTTATGTATTTTTAGGAAACGAGGGGAGTATTAACTACATCACCATTAACGAAAGCCAATGGGTCCATGACATATGAGATTTAGATTCATAATGTGCATATCTCTCTTTTTTTATTTTATTTTTCTGGTAGAACAAACCATAACTTAACATCAAAGCATTGGGGATTTTTAGGTCATTTAGTCACAAAATAAAGATTCATCCCCTCGAAATCTTGCCCTTTTCTCTCTAAATTCCTAGTAAAATAAAGCGACTCCATAAGTTAAAAAAAAAAGGACTAAAATACTTCTTGATACACACACAAAGAGTTCTTGTTGACTGGAAAGCTTTCTCTGCTCCGACGAACCGTGTAGTTAAGAGTCAGGTTTTGGTTGGTCAAACATTTTCCGTTGACGGAGGGAGTAGCAGTGGCTGAGTGATGGACGTCTTGATGTGGCTCTGTGTCCTGATGTGTACCTGCTCGGGAGTGGACTGGATCGCAACCACTTCCTTTGACGCAAACTTTTTCTCTTCACTTTTCCCCCAGAGAACTAGGTACAGTCCTAATATGATGAGTATGGCTCCGATGATCCTGCACAACCACGACCACAGTAAACAAGGCGACAAAAGCAGTGATGAACGAAAATGAACGGACGGGAAAAGGAAGTGAGAAAAAACGGGACCCACCCTCCCAAGTAGAACTCTTCCCCTAAAGCCAAAGAAGCCATAATAGCGACAATTAGAGTCTGAACAGGTTGATAAACAGCAACAAACACAGGGCCACCTCTGTCAATGCACCATATCTGAACAGCGAATGCTATTCCTGATGCCACCACTCCCTGGAAGGTATAATAACTAATAATAATTAAATCCCTGAAAAGAAAAGAAAGTACCGAAAGAAGGTTCTTGCTCATTTCGTTATCGAACACGCCCACCACTCCAACATTATTGCTTAACCACTTTTTGAGTCCTATCTTGTCTACGTAACAGCTAAAAGGAAGCAAGTAGGAAACTACTCGGATATGGAAAAAACCGTATATTTATCAATAAAATGTAAGAAACAGTGAAAAGGGTAAGGATTTTTGAGTTACTAACAGCATAGAAAACGGAGAAGATTTCACCACCGGAATTGAAAACCCAGTTCTGAGCGTTTCTCTCGGCGAAAGCAGAGATAATGAGGAACTGAATGAGCCCGAAGAAACATGTGAAAGAGGTTACGGAGAGGCGAGCTGGGTATTTCTTGAGAAGAGGCGCCTGTAACACAAGCCAGCTTGACCAAGACAAGCAATGTCCGATCAAGAACAGACAACCGAGTGTCCAGCTCTTGCCCTTTGCATCTCCGAGTGAGAGCAACATGGGTGAGTAGGGTTGATGTACAGGTTTGTTAGGAGTGTATATTGCTGGACCTTTGTAGAGTGTGATAACTGTGGCACCTGCTACGCAGCAGAGAGTGCCTACTACTTTTGCAATGCCATCTTTTCTGTTTAGTTTCACTTTCTCGATCCTGAAATACACAGAACAGAATAAGATTCAAGTTTATTTAGTCAGGTTTCTAAAACATTCTTAAGAGAGAGCCGGCTTGCCTGAGTATGGCTGCTAGGAGAAAGGTGATGGCTGGGACGGAGTTTTGGATTGCTGATGCAAAAGTTGGTGAAGTGTTGTCTAAGCCCAGCATGTAGAATCCTTGATTTGCTGTTATTCTGTTCACGTAAAGAACAAGAATCAATAGGTGGAAAATAAGTGCTGGTTCGTATATTCTTGATAGTTCGCTAGTTCAGTTAGTAATATATATGTGTACCCAACAAGAGCTAGGAGGAAGAACTGAATGACGAGGTTGAGAGTGAGTGCTGGCCTCTCCTTCCTGCGAAAATTAACAAAAATTATACCAACTCTTTGATTTTGAAACTAATGAAAAGGAAAAGGGTGGATATCTAGATGATATACTTTTCAAGGAAGTAAGCAAATGGAACGAGCAGAAGCAAAGCGATAATGTTCCTATAAACAATGAAAACGAGCTTGCTAATGCCCATGTTAAGGGCAGCTCTAGACACCACATGGAAACCAGCATAACCAAACTGCAAGGCCAACATGGCCAAGTGAAGTTGAACTCTTTCGGGGACTGAACACAACATTCTCCTGGCGGGCACTGAACCTCCATTGTCAGCCATTTCTGATCAGTAAAACCAAACCAGAAAGAAGAAGAAGAAGAAGAAAAGTGTTGAATAAGGTTGTGGAGAGCAAACGAGAAGCTGATGGGTATAAATATAGTTGAAGGGGAAAGGAATGGCCGAATGGGAGTGAAAATGGAAGGTATAGTTGGGTCCCATAAGGGACCTTAAAAGACGTTATGTCAACTGTTTATAGCCTTCAAAATGTTTTCGGTTGTCTCCCACATTCTATTCTTTTATCTGTTCTCTGCTTGCTCTCCATAGCTGACAAGACAACCCCAACCCCAATCCCACTAGCTACCAACTCCTGAATTATAAAAAGGAAAGAGAGGAGGAGTGAAATAATAATGAAAAGTTTAAAGAGATCTATTAATTACTAAGGAGCAAAACAGTGTCGTGTTTTATATAGATGCCATTAATGATGATAACGAGAAGGAAGAAGCTGAGCCGCCATTGATAGATAGCGCGCACGAGGGGAGAGGTGGGTACTCTCACGCGTTCTCATCCCCTATGAGACCCCACACTGCCTCCCACCTTAGTACCTTACACACATATTAGTCTTTCATTTACTTTTTCTTTTTTTTTTCCACTAGTAATCCTCATTTCCCTTTTGTTGGTATACATTTGTAGTTATTTTCCTTTTTTTCAAGATATTCTTTTTCAAAATTAATGATGTTACTATATATTTTCGATATGATCATTTCATATGTTATTTAATAAAAATTAAAAAAACATTTAAGAGCATGGTTTTACCCAACTTTTATTACAATTATAATTCATATCGACAAATTTATAAAAAATACTTTATGATATGCATAATTAATTTAGATAACTTTACATAAATTTTAATTTTAAAGTTAAATAATTTTGACGTGTAGATCAACTGTGAGACTAGTCTATTTACAAACGATATAATGATTGAACTCCAAATATCAGAATGTAATGCTTCTTCTCAATTTTTATGTAGTTTTATCAGTAATGATTGTAGATATGACGAGTCTAGGACCATAGAACTTTAGAAGCGAGCTTTAATACGAGAAACTGTAAAGAGTTCAACCCAAGCCCAACAAGCGGTAAAAGAAAAACAAAAAAGGTTTACATCACTTTTGCACAGGACCATACTGTACACAATAGCGGCCAACAGAAGGAATCCATCTTTTTGGTATTCCATCTTTAGTTACTTAACCTTTACTGATCATAGAAAAATACAAGAGGCTCTAAGGAGGTGCTTGGACCGGTAGAATCTGTTTTAATCTATTCAAAGATTACAAGGTTTTAAGTAAGTTGCATTGTGATAAAGATCCTGCTAATAGGAGACCTAATGAAGTGCTTCCAACAAGGTTCCCACTTCGAAAGGCTTCGAGTTCTGATATACATACTTAAAAAACCCCAACCCCTCTTTAAGAGACATAATGCCCCCCGACCACCATCATTCTAATATTCAGGAAAAGAGGCCCTGCCACTGTCAAACATTAGAATATATACATATACATTATACATAGAAAAGTATTGTTTAGACCTGACAGAAAAGTGCTTTCTTAAAAGTCTCACAGGTATGTTACTATAAGTAATAATCAAAAACTGGGTATTGAAGAGTTTGATCTGACCCGGCCTGCACGAACCGGTCGGACACCTCCCTGACCAGTCCAGTTGTGACCTTAATTGCGTTTGCCTAGCTCCACACCCCATTGGGTCACACACAAATTGATGCCTGACAGCTATTGTAGATTTTGTTTGCACGAGAGAATCTTACAAATTTCAATGACTGTGCTACTGCTGTGTGCTTGGTCGAGGTTTTGATGAGTCAACTCGTTTGACGGAATTTATAAATTGATAGCTTTCCTTTTATTTTAATTTTCTTGTTCGTTAATGTTTTTTTCTCCATTTTTCAAAACATTATTTATCATAACAAGCAAAAATAAAAAAATTTTAATAAATCGGATGTTAAAATAAAATTAGAAGTTTAATGGACGCTTTATTAGAGTAACTTATTTTTAATAAAATAAATAAAGTCAAAAAGTCAAAAAATCATAGAATTAAAAGTTAAAAATTAAAAAATCTTTCGATTGTTATTGTCAAGAATCCCACATCAAACAACTACAAAAATATTCAACAATTTATAATAGTGTGTAATCCTCTCCCTCTCGAGCTATCTTTTGGGGGTGAGTTAGGCATTTCTAACATGGTATCAGAGCTATGTTGTCTCGATGGTTTGGGGCGGTGCCCGGTTATGTCCCTTTACCCAATATGTCCATCAGATGTCCAGTCCTGCTCTG
>JAOTAY010000002.1:1133953-1151956 GCA_025629805.1 Erythroxylum baracoense | reverse complement strand
TTCATAGCTTGGTTCTCTCTTATGTAGCCTCTCATAGGGTGTTTTCCATTGCAGGACCTTGGTTGGTATCCGGTTCAAGAGATAAGTGGCAGTGAGGAGAGCTTCTCCCCATAATGTTTTTGGTAAGTTTGCTTGGAATAGTAGGGCTCTCGTTATTTGAAGCAAGTGTTTATGTTTGATTTCTACTACCCCGTTTTGCTGTGGTGTATATGGACAACTTTTCTGATGGCATATTCCAAATTTGGCAAATGATTTTTTGCACTCATGATTTATGAACTCCCTTCCATTGTCGGTTTGTACTCTCAAAACTTTGGCATCATATTGTTTTTCGACGGTGTTGATGAATTGGGTTATGGTAGGTTGTGTTTGGTCTTTGTGTTTCAATAGGAATGTCCAGGTGGCTCTAGAGTAATCATCTACAATGGTTAGGAAAAATTGTGATCCGTCTAGGGTAGGTATTCTATAAGGCCCCCACATATCCATGTGAAGAATTTCAAATGGTTTGGTTGTGTGTATTTGGTGTTTAGGAAAGGGTTTCCTATGTTGTTTTGCCGTAGGACAGATCTGGCAATCGGACAAATCGTGATTGTGAACAGAAATTTCATTGATATGCTTCAAATTTTCCTTTGACACATGCCCTAATCTACTGTGCCAAGTATTTGGGGAAATAGAAATTTGACAAACAACATTCTTAGTTCTATAAAATTATAGGGAAGGACCTCTCAATACTCCTGAGGGCAGTAGGCTGGCTTGCGTTAGCTCATATAGTCCACTTCTGGCCTTAATAATAGCCATGACATCGTTAGTCTGTAGGTCCTGCAGAAACAGATTATTAGCAACAAATATAGCAGCAATATTGTTCTGTGTTGTGAGCTTGTTTACTGAGAGCAGATTCTTGAAAAAATTTGGAATGTGCAAAACTTCTTTTAGTGCAATTGTATTGCCGATGGTTGTTTGACAAATGTGTGTCACTGGTTGATTTGCACCATCAGGGAGAGTTACAGGTTCATACTTGTCGTTAGTTTTTACTTCATGACAGGAGTTGAGATCTGTGATCATGTGCGATGATGCACCTGAATCAACTAACCAAACACACTCATTTTCTATTTTGGAGTCATCTGTGTGGTCAGTCCCATTACCTGCGAAATTTGCAAGTCCCCCAAAGTTTACCTCACCAGTAGCTTTTCCTTTTATTGCCTTAGAGATCTCCTGTTGAATGAATGCTGCTAGATCGTGTGGGATTTTTCCATTCCTCTCACCATGTTCACTTGGTTCTGGTTGTGTGTCTGCAGGAGTGTCACTTGTTGCAGCCAGATTTGCCTTACTCTTCTGCCCAGTCAGCTCTTTGTACCAGTCTGGTACACCATGGATTTTGAAGCAGGTTTCCACGGTATGTCCTGTTTTGTCACACTTCTCGCAGTACTTGTCTTCCTTTTTAACAAATTGCTTTTTGTTGCTTCTGCCCCCTTTCCTTGCATTATGGTTGGTTTGCTTCACCATCATTGCTACATTTAGAGTGCTGTCGTTGTTTGCATTCACAGCCTTCTGCCTTTCCACAGTTTGCATCATAGCGAATGCCCTGTTTACCATGGGCAAAGGTTCCATTAACAGAACCTGGTTCACTACATGCTCATAGTCCTCATTCAGACCCATTAGAAATTGTACAAGTCTGTGTGTATTTTCTTTGGTAGTAATGGATTTGGCAGCATCACACGTGCATGTGGGTATAGGGTTTAGACTGGCTAAATCGTCCCAAAGTTTTTTTAGTTTGGTGTAGTAAGCAGAAATAGTGAGGTTACCTTGCTTAAAAGAACTAATCTCCCTTTCTATTTGGTATATCAGCGGGCCATTGGCTTCTCCAAACCTTTCTTTCAGCTCTTCCCAAAGTTCCCTAGCAGTGGAGAAGGACAAGAAGGCATCACTTAGTTCTTTAATCATGGAGTTGAGGATCCATGACTTAACCACGGAATCTGCTCTTCTCCATCTGGCCAAGAGTGCTCTATCTTCTGTAGGCTGTATGCACGTCCCATCGATGAAGGAGAGTTTGTCTTTGGCGCATAAGGCAATCATCACTGATTTGCTCCATGTTAGGTAATTGTTTCCATTGAAGAGGGTAGTGACGAGGACTGCTCCAGGGTTCTCTGTGTTTGTGATAGAATATTTGTCTAAGTCTGGGTTAGGATAGCTGGCTTCACTGTTGTCAGCTGTGGTAGTCATTTTTGGTAGGTAATGTAAGATGGATCAGACCTAAGCTCTGATACCATGAAAAGTTTTACAAAGGTTGACGAAGAAAACTTTATTCCATCATGACTTGTGTATACAGAATGGGAAACTATATATGAAACATTAGCAAAATTCTATTAGCTACTTTTCTACGTTCTAGAAGATTTTGTGTAACAGAATGACAACTAAGGGAATAAATCTTTGTACAGATGCAGAGGAAAGAAACAGGTGCTACGAATGTTGCCTGGAGTGCGTGGGTTTATTGTGTTATGGGCTGGGTAGGCCCATGTTTGTAACATTGGTCTTTAACAAGGACCACGCAATCAACGACAAGGCAAAAGAAAAGGCCAGCTGTAACGATTATGCCCATCTCACTTATTGCACCAAAGAGAAGTTTATAACAGATGAACTTCTATAACAATACAATTAGCTCCAAACATCATCGACAATAACCCTAGAAATTCAGCTACCATGTCATCTGAAATATGTCAATTTACTCACAAAAAACGATAACATTCAGCCCACATCTTACACAAATTACACCAATAATTTAAATGCAATTATCAAGTCATATCTCTAAAAATACGTTATCGTAAATAATCATTATTCGTAAAATAGGATATTCATTAAATTCTACCTTGATTTAGGATTCTAAACTTTATAAAACTTATCTTAAAAGAGTTTCACATAAACACAACTAGGTCCAATTATTAAATAATGTCCAATATTAAATAATAATATATAATCACCTATATCTTAACAAATAGTATTTATAAAAATTTTATCTTGTATAAATATTATATAGGTTTTTTGTAAAATTAGAAAACTATGATATTGAAATACAATATCATTAATTTCACGTTAAAAAAAACAGTACACATGTGTAGAGGAGAAAATTTCTTTTGGAAAATAATTTATTACGTCTTTTTGAAACGTGAAAATATAAGATAATTTTAAACTTGAAATTTGAATGTAATTTCATCACAATATATATAATTACTAGACTTACACTCGCCATGATGGCGATCCATGCCATAGATTTCTCTAAGCTCTCTGCACCGTTGATTACAACAACGGCTGACAAGAAAAGCCCAAATTATACTTGTCGCCACGTGAATTGTTCCTATTGGTTATTCGACTCCCACACGGATCTCTATCATAGTCTAGTACAATGAATAATCACAGCCGTCGATAATCTAATCATCTACGGTTCAAATTCACGCTCCCGCCCATCCCAAATCTAAATTGCTTACTCTTAACTAACCGCCGTCGAGACCTCAAAAATTTCAATTTCCCGCATCTCTGAGCTCCCCTACCATAAATATCACCTCGTTGCACACTTCTCTACATCGCTTTCCCAAGAAACAAACTCTCACAAGAGTCTTATAGCTAGTTATTGTCTACTTCAAAGCTTTGGAACAAATGGCCCGTACCAAGCAGACTGCGCGGAAGTCTACTGGTGGCAAGGCACCAAGGAAGCAGTTGGCTACAAAAGCAGCTCGCAAATCCGCTCCGGCCACCGGAGGCGTTAAGAAGCCTCACCGTTTTAGGCCAGGAACCGTTGCTCTGAGAGAGATCAGAAAGTACCAGAAGAGCACTGAGCTCTTGATCCGCAAGCTCCCTTTCCAGAGGCTCGTGAGAGAAATCGCTCAGGACTTCAAGACCGATCTCAGGTTCCAGAGCAGCGCTGTTGCGGCTCTTCAAGAAGCTGCTGAGGCTTATCTTGTCGGGCTTTTTGAAGATACCAATCTGTGCGCTATTCATGCCAAGAGGGTGACCATAATGCCTAAAGATATTCAGTTGGCTCGTAGGATTAGGGGTGAAAGAGCTTAAATCTGTTCATAGTTGGAATTAATGTGTTCCTAGGGATTTGTACGTTATCTTTGTCATGATCAACAGTCTTTGTTGGTTTATTTCTGCGCTTGTGTGTAATCGGTGTAGTGATCTTTCAGAAATCTAATGAAGAAATGGATCTTTGCTAATATCTTCCAGTTACTACGTTGGGCTAAAGCCCGTATAGAGTCCAAGTTAATCTATGACACCGTAACCGATTCGCGGGAATCATTGTATTGAGTAACTCGTGAGGCACGTGACGTCGTCGCACATTCTATTATTTTAGGCGAGACGTTTGGATTGTGGTTTCGTTCTCGAGTTCGGACAACATTGTCAATAAAACTAAGACCAAGAGAAGACCTACTCTAAACGCCAAACTGGAATCCAAAAGCGCGAAAGAGAAGCGAGTTTTCCCTGGAAACAAACAAAGAAGGGAAAGTCCCGATATGGATGAAGATCGAAGTAGTTTTGGGACTGGCGGTGGGTTTCTTGAAACTGTTAAGTCCGATAGATCGGTGTGGTTGATGAAGTGTCCGTTATCGGTGGCGAAGTCGTGGCAGAGTCAATCCTCTTCTTCCGAGTCTCATCCTCTCGCTAAGGTCGTTCTCTCGCTCGATCCTCTTCAAGCCGATGATCCCTCCTCTTTAGAGGTATTCTTGTTTCAGTTCGATTTTTCGGCTGTTGTTTTGCTGCCTTGTTATACTTCTTTATAGATGATGGGTTGAGTAGGATTTTGTTGTTCTGATGGCTTTTACCATTTAGATTTGAATGCAACCCTAGAAGAGTCCGAACTTAGTTGAGCAATTCTCGAGGTTCTGCTTGTACTTTGTCCCAATGTAATGTCAATTGTTTCGTACTTAATTATCTGATTTGCGACTTGGGTTTTCAATCTGTGGTGGATTTTGTTCAACGTTTTATTTTTCTTGTGGAAGAGATGTAATGCAGTGATTTGACATTGTTATGCTTGGCTGCTTGGGAAAGATCTGTTGACCTTCTGGCTGCTTCAGGAATAGGCATTATTATACTTAAACTTTTGAACAATTTGTGTTGTTCTTGCTTTTGTGGGTTATCTTTTAAGATGCTTTTCATTCGATATGTCTGGTTCTTTTACGAATGAGGTTGTTTGCTGATTGTCAAACAATTTCTTGCAGTTCTTTAGGCAGTGACTTTAATGTAGTACGCCTACAGGCCGACGGGAATTGTTATGAAGTTAGTCTAATGGGCCTGTTTTTCCTAAAACACAGCTTATTTACAAATATGACTGATTTGGTTTCAGGAGATATTGAATGATGTACAGAGAAGGATGGAATCGTATAAACAATTGACCTGCTTTTATTGTTTCATTTCCTTTACTCTGTTAACTTCTTTTGCAAACTTATGCTTCATTTCTGAAATATAGCAATTCTGACTTTGATAGTTGAGAGTATTCATTGTAGAAACAATGAAGTATATTGTGAAGGCGAATTCCTAACATGTCCAAATAAAATTCTTTCATGTCCAAATAAAATGAAGATAGGCTACATGGTCTAGCTTTTTGGAGTACCCGCTTTCTTTTCTTTTTTTCTGTTTTTGATCTCCAGTTTATTGCCTCTGGCATAACTTAGAATACAAAATTGCTATCCCATCAAACTCGTAGTTTAATATTTCTCACGTCTCGTTGTTTAATATTTCTCACGTTTGTTTAATTTTTATTAGTTCACCATGGAGATGGCTGGTTCTGAAGTTGGGAATACACCAAAGACTTATTCTTTGAATATGTTCAAAGACTTTGTCCCTATGTGTGTCTTCTCCGAGACAGGTCAAGGTAAGATCTAGTTTCATATTTTACATTTTTAACTCATGAAGAGTTCTTCAGTGAAGGTTTAGCTGTCATGATTTTTTGCTTTTTGGGAATTTTAAACAGCAGAACTGTTGTTAAATTTAAGTAAATCATGTTTGGACGTGATGAATAGTGTTAGTCATTACATATATAGAGATGTGATGAATGTACCTGAAACTTTATTTAACCTACAAAAAGTTGCAGGTACTTTGCTAGATAAAGGTTTATTCCCTTATTATTCATCAGAGTCTTCTAATGATTTTTGAGCATATATCATTTGAAAAATTGTCCCGTGAGGGTTTAGATGTGAAATTCTGTTTTTTATTGACTTGGAAGCAAATGTAATTGCATTTGATGTTTCTGTAGGTTGTCTACATTCACCTTGATTTTGTATCATTAAAATTTGATTCTGAAGCAGTAACACTGTTTTCAATTTCTGTGAGGAATTCATGTTTTGATTTGATGAATAGTGTTAGTCAGTGTATACTAACACTCCTATTAAATATTATTGTTTGAATCCTTGTTTGACATGCCTAATTTTTAGTGTTACAATTGAGAATTATTCCCTTTTCATTAACAAAATGCGAAAATTGGTCAAGTCTTGCGGAGAAGACCTAAACCTTTTGATTTGATAGGTGTTTTGTGTTGACCTAGTGCACTCGAATTAAAATATGTTTGATATAGTTATTCATGATTATGTGATCTTGCTTAGAAACTTTGCTTTATGTTCTTTTTAGTTTACAGAGGGAAAAAAACTAAATTTATTCCTTTATTTGTAGGGAAAGTTGCTATGGAAGGTAAAGTAGAACATAAGTTTGACATGAAGCCCTATGGTGAAGATATCGAGGAGTACGGAAAGTTATGCCGTGAGAGGACAAATAAGTCTATGATTAAGAATAGACAAATACAGGTGATTGATAATGACCGTGGTGTTCATATGAGACCCATGCCTGGCATGGTTGGCTTGATTTCATCAAGCTCCAAGGTACATTATTGTTTATTCCATGACATTCGATGCATGAATTGGTTTTGCTTTCTAAATAACTCAACTGGAAGGCCAAACGGTAAATCTTTATGATTTGTTATATTGAGCAGGATAAGAAGAAAACGGCTCCTGTTAAACAAACCGACATGAAGAGGACTAGGAGGGATCGTGCAGAATTAGAAGATATTATGTTCAAGTTATTTGAAAGACAGCCAAATTGGGCACTAAAGCAGCTAGTCCAAGAAACTGACCAACCAGCGGTATGGCTTCTGATATTTCATTCTGATGATAGAAGGAAAGGTTGAAGTACTATTGTTGTAACATACTTCTTAAAATGCTTTATGCCTTTCTTGATGATTCTCGATTTGAAATTTGGTATCGATACGCATATATTCTGTCCATTTGATTCGTTCTCTCGTTTCGGCCTTTAGATAATTGCGGATGCTGGTTCACACGGAATTTAAATATAGTTTCCTGATAAATGTATATGCTTTTTCTCTGTATTTGCAGCAATTCTTGAAGGAGATATTGAATGAGCTTTGTGTGTATAATAAGCGGGGAACAAATCAAGGAACTTACGAGCTGAAGCCAGAATACAAGAAAACAGTTGAGGATACAGGTGGTGATTAATCATGTAATGCTGAGCTAAAATAGAGCATCTAAAAGGTTCCCTGATTTGGGAAATGGGCATAGAGTAACTCTTATTAACATAACAAAAAATGTAGAACTTTGAAGGATATCTATGGTGAATTTCTGATTAGGAGCACTTGTATTTATGGCATAAGTCGTTTTGTTGATTTACCATGTTTACAAGTAGATTAGATTGATTATGAATTGTACAACTTCCTAACTATGAACAATAAAAATATTAGCCGCTTATCTTCTACATGGTGGTGTAGATTTTACTTCATTGTTTAATCTGATGCCTTGAGTAGTAGAGAACTAGTCGAGATTTTCTTTAGTGATAATGTTGTGGTTTAAGCATCGCCAGCAAAGGTTGACGTAACGATTGTGGGCCCTTTTTTTTTTTGGTGTACAACGGGAATAAAAACAACATTATCTTAGTGCTCGGCGATATAGAATGCCTCGTAGATCTTTGCGGACAAAATCTTCCATTTCTGGTGCCGGCTCCTGCAGAATATGCAATCCTGAGCTTGTATGAAATGTCTGTACTCTAATTTTTTTCCTTGTAAACGTGTTAAAACTGAACGTCTCAAGCTCGCAGCACTAATTTCTTTCCCTATAAACGTGTTAAAACTGAACGTCCCAAGCCCGCAGCAACAACGCACAAGTAACCTATACCAAAAGATTTAAGTCAGTTAAAATCAGGGTGAAAAAAAGAGGATGTTTATTACCTCTAATGAATCTACTTTGAGGATGATACGGCGATATCTGAAGTTTCATGTCAAACTGAGACCATCATGTACCTCTCAAAACTCAGTAATTAAGGGCGAGCACTTACCAATATGCGTCATAAAGCCATCCCTCCGGTGGCCTTGAGAATCCCTTAATAAACCACTAGCAATGGCAACCATCAACTCATGATGAACCGCTCTATCTATATTTAATTTGACCCAACTTTTATTTGATAGTGTCCATTTAACTAGGTTTTCAAAAGACAAATTCGGTACTCCCGTAGCTCGACCGGCCACATCTCTGGCCTTAACAATCCAAGAGATATAGTCCATGACGATGCTATATCCTATGGCCGGCCATACAAAATCAGCCTCGAAGAGACTCTTGTTATTGACATAGGTAACCGCAAGAAATCCCAAATATTCGTGCCAAGGATTGTGGGGCTTTCAGTACAGAAGGCAAAAGATTTGGAAATTTACTTGGTTCGTCTTTGAAGTTAACGCCCTACATTTAATTTGATCAGCTCTAAATTTTATGGATGGGCTTGATCCAAGTAAATATTTTTTAAAATTTAAGTTAAGCTTATATTTGAGGTGATTTGAAAATTTTGATTTTATTTTAAAATGAAGTAATTTTAAAAATTTATAATTAAAATTTAAATTAATTAAACCCTAATCCGACCTACTGCATGAAATACAAACGTGCCCTTTTCAAGTGGGTCCGCAATTCATTTGCTAGTTCCGTAACCAACTTGAAGTCCCAGTACTAATTTTGTTGAATTGTGTTGTTGTAGCCAATGGAGTTGTAAGTTCTTGTTTTAGAATTTGCGATAAAATAAAGATTATTTCCTCTTAGTTTGCGACTTCATTGTGATGTTTGGCTTATGCCAATGAATGCAAGTCATTCTTATGCATATTCACCATATCATTTTGAAAATTGTTTTCTAGTGATTTATTCCATGGACAAACTAAATGAAACGTGTCATGATCACAATGGCGGTGTTGTTATCTCTCACCGAAGAATTGGAGTCACTGAAATAGTTCCGCTCTCATAAATATCCGCCTGATATAGTACAGTTTCTACACGCCTCTGAAGAAAAATGGAGCGTCTCTCTCTACTCTCCCTCCTTTTTCTCACTATCTTGTCTTCCTCTCTCACCTCCACGGAATCAATCGTAGATCCCGACGATCAACTGATCCAGCAAGTTGTCTCTGATTTATTAGATGACCATCTTTTCAATGCCGAGCATCACTTCGCTGCTTTCAAAACTAAGTTTGGCAAAACTTACTCTTCGCCAGAGGAGCACGACTACCGATTCAGCGTGTTCAAGGCTAACCTCCGCCGCGCTAGGCGTCATCAGGTGATGGACTCCTCCGCGGTCCACGGAGTTACGAAGTTTTCAGACTTGACGCCGCGTGAGTTCCGCCGGCAGTTTCTCGGTCTGAGACGTCTGCGCCTACCGGCCGACGCTCACAAGGCGCCAATCCTTCCTACTAGTGATCTACCTACCGATTTGGATTGGCGCGACCATGGCGCCGTTACAAACGTCAAGGATCAGGTATGTTAACGTGCACGCGCCGCGCGTGTTACTCTCTGTATACTATTCATCCGCATACTATACGTCGAGTAATCTTTATGATATATATATCTTTGATTATTGATGTGCCAGGGGTCTTGTGGATCTTGCTGGTCCTTTAGTGCGACTGGTGCTCTAGAAGGAGCTCATTTCTTGGCCACAGGAGAACTCGTTAGCTTGAGCGAGCAACAGCTGGTGGATTGTGATCATGAGGTTTCGATCTTCTTCTTTTGCTTGACTTTCTACATTCTTCGATTGTTGTGTTGTTTCCTTTTTTCTTCTGCCTGTTTTTCACTTTTTCTTCAGTATTACAGTATTTTCTAGAGCAAGAAAAATATCTGATCATTGTTAATGGATAACTTGTTGAATTTGTACTCTTTTATTGTAGTATTATTTGGTTGTAAATATTATCGTGTTCTTCATACTGAGAGAAAATAAATATAAACTGCCATGAAGGCGTTATCTACGTCATGCGAGTGGAGATGTATAACAGGTTTCTAAAGAAAATTTATAAACTCACTCAGAACAACTCATATTACTTTTTGACAATCATTTACGAGTATGAATTTGGAGATATAATTTTGTTTATGAAAGGAAACATGGTTATTCAGTTCTTTGGTTATTCTTTTTAAGTTGTCCTGATCTTCATTAGCTTTGTAAGTAAATGCAAATATCTTGTAATAGTTGTTTTGTATGGAATGAATGCCAGAACAGGATACTGAGGTTTTGCTCTAGTTGAGATTTACATAGCGAATCTAATGAAAACGTATCAAGTATATATTACATGGTAAGGTTTGAGTTATATCTACAGATGTAGTATCAACTTCCAAAGTGTCTAACTCCCTTTCATAGTTGATAGAGCAGTAATAGTTTTGATGCCTAGACATTTCGAATATTGAAAAATAAACAACCGTCATTTTCTTGGCTGAATTATACTTATCCCAAGCTTCTAATATTTGCAGTGCGATCCAGAGGAATATGGTGCATGCGACTCTGGTTGCAACGGAGGGTTGATGACCACTGCCTTCGAGTATACTCTCAAGGCTGGTGGACTCGAGCGAGAGGAGGATTATCCCTACACTGGTACAGATAGTAGCACGTGCAAATTTGACAAGACCAAAATAGCTGCATCGGCATCAAATTTCAGCGTGGTTTCCGTGGATGAAGATCAAATTGCAGCAAATTTGGTGAAGAATGGCCCTCTTGCAGGTAGCCTATCGCCTCTCGGGGCATTGTCATTTCTGTGCTCAACCCTTTCTTATGTTCATACATTTGAAGCTATACTGATTATCAATCATTTAATTCCCTTGCCTTGGCATGGTACAGTGGGTATCAATGCAATGTTTATGCAGACATACATTGGTGGAGTGTCGTGCCCGTATATTTGTTCCAGGAGTCAGGATCATGGTGTGTTGCTTGTGGGGTATGGATCTGCAGGATATGCTCCTATCCGCTTTAAGGAAAAGCCGTTTTGGATCATCAAAAATTCATGGGGAGAAAATTGGGGAGAGAACGGCTATTACAGAATTTGCAGGAGTCGCAATATCTGTGGTATGGATAGCATGGTCTCGTCCGTTGCAGCTTTTCACAAAACCGCCAACTAGACCATCATTATTTCCGGTAAGCTATATTTGCTAAAATCATAAATGGTTATCTGCTATTGTGTGTATATATATATATGTGCGTATGCACGAATTTAGTGTGTGTAATGCCATCAAATCTTATTACATAAATGTAACAACTTAATGAATTTGCCTCGTAGAAAATGCGATAAGAGCTAGGTGCTACTCATAAACATGATGCTATGTCTGTATTGTTTACTATGATATAAAGAATATATACTGCTTTTATATGTTTAGAGCATATGCTTGGTTAGTGATAACTTCTATAAATAAAAGTTTAACTTACTTACCGGGGGAATAGTTGAGCACCAGAAAGTATCAAAATTTTAATAAGATAAAATTCCGACGTTTATTTTTACAGATACGAGTTAGTTAATTTTTTAACGCATGATTGTAGGTATTGTTAATTTTATACATTATATTATATCACGTATCTAACGGAAAAAACTCGAATCGAAGATTCCGTCTCTTTTGAACTCTAGTTTTTAGGATGGCATCTGGTTATAATTTGAATTGAGAATTAAGACGCCACTTTAAAATCATCATCTGCTTATCGATTATCGAATTTTCTCATCTTATCTGGTTTGACTTCTTATTCAATTGGTTTTTATCTTTTGATATTCAGCCTATTTTCATCCTAGAAAATATATAATTCAAAATTTTAATCTTTTATGACGATAATGCTTTTCTAAAGAAAACTATGATTGCATACTATATTGTTGATGGTTTATATGAGAAGTGGTATAAATTTAATGTTCCTTTTTTAATAGAAAATATGTTGCATATTAAACGGCACTTAATAAATTTCTTTAAATTGTGTATGTAACTTTTATTTTTATGGGCTATATAGTGTCAAGTCCGATCTAAGCCCATTACAAATGGGCGGGTTATATTTAAACTCTAGGCTTTAGATTTTCCAGGTTAGCTTAAGTTCAACTCAATTCATAAAATCAAGTTGACGAACTTGAATGTTTTCAACTTCTAAAACGACAATCTGGTTGAACTTTACTTAGTGAAATGAATCACTTATTTCAAAATGTTTGGATCTATGTTCTTTTTAAGATTAAAAGGAAACAAATAAAGAACTTTATAGATTTTAACCTATTGAAAAATGTAGCATAATTTAATCTCAGTAAAGCCTTTTAAACGTTTAGGTCTATCTAATTTGTCTTGGGCAAAGTGAAATGGTATAATTAAATATTATTGTGGAAGTTAAAATGATTTGTATTTTAGGTTTAAAATAAATTAAATTAGAAACTTTTTAATGCCAACCTTGTGAAAATTTTGTTTTAATGAATCTCATTGAAGTCTTTTAAGTCTTTTGGTCGATTAAAATTCTTATAAAAAATTTAAATGAGATACTTGAATAAAGTTTTGTGAACAAAAACTTCTGTATGCAATTTGAGATTTAAAACAAATTAAACTTTTATTAGTTTTTAAAGCAAATTAAACTTGTATTAGTTGGTCATGAACATGGTTAAATATTTTTCATTTATGTTGTTAAAACCTTTTAAATGTTTAAGTCTATCAAATTAAAAAAGATAAATAATATAGTTGAATAAAATTTGAAAGTTGAAATTATATAGTTTATCACATTTAAAAATTAAATTAAATCAGTTAAATCCTACTAATATAATTCGTTTAATTTAATCTCATTAAAATCCTTTAAAGTTTTAGGTCTGTCCAATTCGTCTTTGACAAAATTAAACAATATGCGTGAATAAAATTTGGGAATTAAAACTTATACTTTCTACTTAAGGTTTAAAAGATATAAATTTCAAATTATTTTAAACTAGTAAAAAAATTCACTTAATTTAATCTTGTTAAAGCCTTTTAATTGTTTTTAAGTCTATTTAATTAGTCTTTTAAATTAAAAACTAGTTAAACTAGAATCCTGGTGAAAGATTTACTTCATTTAATCCTATTCTCAGACAAAATTAAGTAATATACATGAAATTTTGGCTAGTTGAAGCCTTGTTAATGTTTAAGTGTAATTAATTCTTTTGATGCAAAATCAAAAAGTACGCGTAAAAATATTGGGAATAAAACTTTTGCATTCTATCTGAGGCTAGAAACAAATTAAACTAATTAGACTTGGTTTAGTTTATATGAACTTAAATATAAAGGTTGAATTTTAACTTTGTGAACTAAAACTAGATAAATTTGAATTTAGTGAAACACTTTTTTTTATTAAGTTTTGACTGTTACAAATTCTTTATATTTATATCTATTTACTTTAATTGACAAGCCTTAATTAAAACCTTTAAGGAATTTTACTCTCTCGTTTTACTTTAAGGCCCGACAAACTAATAAAATTTTTCTTGAGCCACCCAAATTTATGAAAGTGGACTCAAACCGATAGAATCTAATTCAAACTTGAACGGTCGTTAAAAAACAGTATAGTCTTCAACTTCAAAAAACTATTGCTCAATTACGTCTAATATAAAAATCCTGCAAATATACTAAAATTTAGATCAGATGATCAAAAATGTTTTAAATTTATTCCAATCCCGTCTCAATTCCAATTTATTTGATATTAAATAAATCAAAATATTTACCAGATTAAAAGGGAAACCAAACTACTAATAAGTTTAATTTTTGTTTTTTTAATTTTAATGCATAAAAATCATAAAAACTACTTTCTATATTTTAATTTATTGTTAACTAAATATATATTATTGAACCATTAAATATTAGTCTCATAAAAATTGTGTTTAATATAATATAATTAATTATTTTGTTTTGTTTTTACAGTTACTTTATTTTATGAAAAAAGATATTTTTATTTTTAGTAATTATTTAATAAATATTCTTTAAATCTAAAGTATTTTAATTTTTAAATACTTAAATTTGAAATAAATTTAGCATTAATTATTAAAATATATTTTAACAAATAATATTAGTTTATTAATTCATTTATTTTAATTAATTCTGATTAAAATTTACTAATACCTATTAGTTAAATAAAAGATCAAAATAAAATTATTTACTTAACTAATTCATAAAATTAATTTATCTTTAAATTTTGTCTCTTTTTAATTATAGCTATGTAAAAAAATGTAATTACAATGATATTATCATTATAAAAATATAATTAATATTAATATAATGATTATTGTTTTCATTTAGAAATTATATAATAATAGTTTATATCTACTTTGCAAACTTTTAAGTGTCACTCTGTTATTCTTAAGTAAAAATCTTCTTCAAATTAAACAAGTCAAGAACAAATTGTTAGCAGTCTATTATCTATAATCTAAGATTAAAAACTATAAAAAATAAGATTACTTGTGTCAACACCAAATTTTCATGATTATATATCAATTACAAAGTGTCCCAAGTGTATAATAATTTTCATAAGTGTTCGCCAGATATTAAATTATGCACTTTATTAGGCGATTTCAAATATAATATATATTATGATTTTTTTACAAAATTATATCGTATGATGATAATTACTTAATTAAGAAGTTCCCTCGATACCTATACCTGGATAATGTTCAGATATCGTGAAGTGAATATCCAATATGCATGCATCAGGGAAGACAAAAGATAAAAATGAGAAACTGAACGCGCTAATCGGAGGACAGCTAATATTGACTTACTTGCCAAGTTCTTCAAACGTTTGGTAGTTAAACCATTGAAATTCAACGACAATGTAAACGCAACATCCAAGGAGTCATAAATCAGTCTCCTAAATTCTTGAATCAACTCTTTGGTTCAATCTTAAAGAATCTGGATTCAAATCCCTCATATAACTTGTTTTATAACTCCGCTTAATGTAACCTCAAGGCAAATAAAGATGCATGGCTTAATCGTCATTAAGCAATAACCATTCAAGAAAATAGGAAATGCAACTTATATAACAGAATAACAATACTAAAATAAAAATAGCAATAATCATTCTCAAAAAACACATGGCAAACGATTAATCACCATAGACAGAGAGGCGTAAATGACCGAATCTAACAACATTGAAGTTTCATGCCTTCATCGGATATGTTAAAACTTTGTAAATAACGTATATATTCGCTTAATAATAGTAATCCATTCATGAATTATCTTTCTCTAATTCTTCTTCTCAAGTAAATTTATTTCATGATATACGGAACGACAATCAAATTATTATTATAATATATATTAAAGTCCCTTTTCATGTGATTTTTACTTGTTCATAATCTAATTAATAAACTCACCTAAATGGCTCTATAATTTATTGCAATGAAGTTAATATATTTGTTGGGAAATATTAATATGTAGTGCGATTTCAATGTTCGCACGACCTGATATATATTTTCAATTTGAGAGTTATTGTCCAGGATTGCCTGCTTCAAGGCGATTTAAATCTGTAAAAAGAAAAAGTGTGAGATACTCCTATGGGCTTTGAGATATAGACAATACGTAATATTGATGCAAGTGAAAAGAGCATACCTGATCATTTGCAAACTGGACATGAGACTTCAGCAACCATACTTGTAACATCTATTCTAAGCATGTTGAAAATGTCCAATATTGCTTTGTTCTTCATAGTTTAATGGCTCAAAGAAACAGAAAACCTGCAACTTCAAAATGACGAATACTTAAGCAAACATATCTTTTGGACAAAAAGGCCTTCAAATATTGAAGAAAGTTGGAAATTCTGAATAAAATGACTCGGACATGAGAAATGATTTCCATGTCCCAAGTTGAAAGCCAATTATCGGTAACAGATTGGTAGAAAGATAGTGGTTCATAGCAGCAAAACACCAAATGGAAGTCTAAAATTCGTCCTGAACTTGGAGGAATATGCTAAACATTACATTGGACGTTGATTCAGAAACAAATTTATACCTGGAAACACGAAACGGAATCCTTTCAAACGCCGTGGGTTTCAGAGACCCGGCCCAACTTAAATTGTTTTGGAGGGTCTGTTGCCTGTCTACAAAAAAGATTGACTTCCTAAGCTGAGCTGCAACACTGCTTTGAACAGAATAAAAGAATTCGTCAGTCTAAGATTAGGAAAGTAGCAACCGCAATTCATTCAACAGCCCCAATCTTAGAAAAATTGAAGATGTTAACATATGAGCAAACTTCTTCTCTTTTACAGTATTAATTAATGCAGCTTAAAATGAAAATGAAAGGCAAAAAATATGAATATGAAAAACTGAATCGTGAGAATACATATGCGGGGTCCCAGAGCCCAACAGTTAAGACTACAAATACATTTGTAGGTATATATAGCCTATATTACAGAAAAACAAACCATATCTTCTTAAAAACAGACTTGGAGATTAACCTATCATAATCTGTATGCTAGTTTTCAGATCATGCATACGAGTCTCAAATCATTGAATGAGATAACCACATTAGAAATTAAACCGATCGAATACTGGACATTGCACATTTCAACCTCGCAACAAGTAAAGCAAGAATTCCTATCTAAATCCGCTTGACTCTTACTGGAAGGTCGTTAAATAATCCAAAAGATGTCAGATGTGACAGATGCATACGCTCGACATCGACAAGAATCAAACTAGAGCTACGTATCTAATTCCGTCCGACTCACAGGAGTAATACGTAACATGTACTGATCTGAGAAACCTAAATGACGCGGGCATTCAACTTCACAAGGGTCGGAACAGAGTTACGTATCTAAATCTGTTCAACTTAGAGAATTTAGCTTAAGATAACGAACACATCTGAAAAATCTGACTCTGTCTATCATAACATCATATACTTGTATATATTGCGTCTGATGAATAAAAATTTACTTATAAACATCTATCCAAATAACATTCCACTATCTCATTTTCCCTCGAAATTTGTCCAGACAGATTCAACAGCACTATATTTTCCGATTCAAGTTAACAAACATGATTAATTAAGAAAAAGTAAATCGAAACGCTCAATCAACTTCCGAATCGGAGATAAACATAAAGCAACGAGAAAAGAAGAGCGCTTACGATCGCCAAGCTGTGCGAATGATTGGAGAGACTATTTGACGGAATAATCTATTGCACTAACTCCACAGGATTCAATCGCAACAGATGCAGCATTCCAGAACTCCATCGCTCAAACATTTTCCTCTTGCCTACTTCAAAAGATCCACGAACACACAAACACGTGCCTCACAGAACTCGCGATTTCGCACATATAGGCCAGATCTCGCCAGACGATCGATTCTCTGCATGTTTTTGGTTCAAATTTACTTTTCTCTCTATATTTTTCCTCTTCCTTTAGTGGTGCGAACTGCAAAGCAAATGCCAAACACGTTATATATATTGCTGTTTCCCGTTTAAAAATCGTTTTCCCGCGCTAAATTTCCGTACAAACACTTGATTAATTAGTTTTGAGTTTAACGTATTTTTCATTATGTATATATTTAATTGTTTGTTTATTAGAGCATCGACTATGGAGTTGAGCTTAGTGCCTGTTTGGTTGAGCTTATATCAGTAGAGCTTTTGTCAATAGAGCTTTTGTCAGTAAAGCTTTTCTGAGAAGAGTTTTTTTAAAAAGTCAGTTGACTGTTTGGATGTCAATTAAAAAATAGCTTTTTAAAAAGAGCTTCATACAGTAGACTGTTTGGCAGCATAAAAATAAAAAGCACTTT
>JAOTAY010000002.1:1103628-1133853 GCA_025629805.1 Erythroxylum baracoense | reverse complement strand
AAAGTGCTTTTGAAGTTTACAGCCAAACACTCATTTTTTCCTTAAAATAGCTTTTGCGGTGGAAAAAAGTACTTTTCCACCTGTCAAAAGCTGAACCAAACGGGCTCTTAGTGTCTTTTTCAACTGGGCTGGTTACTTACAGGCCTGTACAAGTTCTTTCGATTATTTTACTTCTGCTTCATTTTATTTTTAAGATATGTTTATTAAGCAAAATATGATTTTTTGAAGAGCAAATTAAAGATTTTTATTTTAGAACGGAGGAACCCGCAGTCGCTATCTTTTATATGAGTACTGGATAAATTTTCGGATTGACACAATAGCCTGCAAATTACGTCAACCAGGTATTCCGCACTAAGCAAGTTCTGTACGACAGACTCAATCGAATGAGTGTAAATAGGAGGATTCAAACACATGACCTTTTAGCCTCGTGCCTCCCACTCTACCAACTAGACCTCCCTCTAGGGGCAACAAATTAAAGATACCTACTCCAAAATAATAAATATTTTACTATTATTAATAAAACAACTTAATATGAATTTCAAGTTTCAACCATAATAAACAAAGATAAAAATAACATGAAAATATAAATCATTAAATTAGTAAATGTCTAGATTTGAACTAGGCTCCTTATAATAACCTCTTATTATAAAATATGATTAGGGAAGGTAAAATTAGCTTAGTCCTATTCAAAATCAATCAATCAGTCCATTTTGATCGAGATAAAGGTTATATTGGAGTTGAGATTTAGTTCGAATTTAAATTTACAATTTATAATTATCTTAATCGATATTAAAATGTCAATTTTTTCCTTAATTGATGAATTACTACAATAATAACTACAACGTCTGGTAAAATTTTCGGTAACACGCGGAGTCTGGAAAGATTCAATAATACACATCCTTACTCCTAATTAGTAAAAAGGTTGTTTCTAAATCGATTAATGAAATAATGATTAATTAAAGCGATATTATTTTATTTAATAATTAAAAAGTTATTTAATTTAATTTAATTTTTAAATTTTTAAGTTTTTTGATATCCAATGAGACTTCAAGCCGCCTATAAAAAAGGAAGGGCATTCCGAGTTCCGACCCCATCCATTGTAATCTCTAAGTATGATAGTTGGTTTCTTGGTTTCTGCTTCTCTGGCAATCTTTTTAAAGCAATTTGCATAATTTGATCGAACTAATAACAAGTGAAGACACTATCCAGCTCTTTCCTGGAAAGAAAGAGAGGTCCCCATTAGGATCTGGCACACACTAGGATTGAATTATTAGCAGAAGCTGATTTGCCTGGTAGTACATAGCTGAGGTGAATATCCATCGTGTGTCATGGAAATTTCCAATCGGAGAGAAGGAGAAGGAGAAGAACCCCTTCTATACCGTTGCATGCATGCAAGTTGTATGCATACTTGACCAGGGACCACTCCCCAAGAACCAGATGATCGTATAGAATAAACAGAAACAGAACAGTCTATGGACTATGCATGCGCTTGACCCCAGCCTATTCTACCGTTCTGTTATAATAACAAAGCACTGAAGCCTATATATGCTGCCTAGCGTGTGAAAAACCCTAGAGGTCATTCGAATATATATATATATATAGAGAGAGAGAGAGAGAGAGAGAGAGTTAGGTGCTAAATTCTTTATTAAATTTTAATTTTATGTGAATAATCTTATATGTTATCATATATTATTTAATTCTAATCAAAATTTCAGTAACGTATGACAAAAATATCTATATTTGAAAATTTGATATGACCATGATCCTCTTTTTATTAATAATAAATGATTTTATAAAAAATCGTGTTACATAAATTAAAACCACTAAATTTACCATTAAAATCAATATTTTACGCCTATTTAAATATAAGATTAGATAATTTCTATTTGGTAAAATTTTATAAAATCTGTAAGTTATATTTGAAATGATTTTTTTTAAATCGAGTAGGCATCTTGTTATGCCAATCGAGGAAGCATCTTCTTAGTAGATGGCATCTTATGTTTACACCCATCAAATCCTCTATTATATTTACTCTATTATAACCTTCTTTATTAAATCTTATCCATATATTTATGTAAGGTTTACATTCATTCATATATTTATACAATGTCAACATTATTAAATCTTATCCATATATTTATGTAAGGTTTACATTCATTCATATATTTATGCAATGTCAACATAAATGTGTTGATGAGATTTAATAGGACAGAATAGGAACACCATAAGTGGTACAGAAGATCTTATCCCATATTTATACAGATCACATTATCAACTACAAATCAGAAAATGATTCTTAAGGTATAATGTTAATCAGTGAAATCAAATTGAAGATAATTATTAAAATGATGAACTTTAGAGAAAGCCATGATGAGCATTAAAATATAACAAGTTAAATAAAAAATAACTAGACTAAACTCGTCCATTAATCTAACCAAATCAGATAATTTATAATTTATTATATTTGTATATAATAATTTATTAAATATAAATATATATAAAAAGTTGACAAATGCAAATTCCATCGTTATCAAACTAATCTAATAAATGAGAAAGTCTTCAAATTTCTTTAGTCCCATATTACGAAGTGTCTTCTCTATAACTAAAATCGAGTCTCCCACCCTTTACCTAATACCTATTATCGGTTTTTTTTTTTCAACTTATAAAATATTTGAAATCCATAAAAAATGACGGTCACTATACACACACACACACATATTCATGGATATATTACCGGGCTCTATATGGAGGGCCCACACTCTACTAGGCTCATTGTACGTGTACCTTTTAATTTATCACAACTTGTTTCTAAAGTGCTTTAAGAATCTCTTCAAATATATGATTATTCTTATTATTTAATGCTTGCTTAGGAAAAACAAATTGCAACATAAAATGACAAATAAAGGCAAGACTCGATATTTCTTTTAGTTAAAGGTAAAATATTGTTAAAATTGAAAAAATATCAAACAATTATGATAAAGTCGTGATTATCTCTTTGTGATTAATTAAATAACCAAATGTTTTATCAGTCAGATATTAATTAGGCATTCATAAATTGTAAACTTTAATTGTCATATACTAATATATATTTCACATTCATTTATGAAAACCTTTAGTAATATACTTTTTTTAAATAGATGAACTCGCAGTAGCTATTATTTGGATGCGCAGTAATATATTCTTCACATAACGTTATAATTTATATCAATAAAATTTAATTAAAATAATTAGGATTTCTCATTTTAATTAGCCAACTAATATTAATTAATTAAGCAAACAATGGAGAAACCTAGCATTTTTCCCACGTTTAAGTATCCGACACCAACGTTAAGCTGAAACTGTTTTCTGTTCTTTGTATCAATTTAGAACACTGAAAAACCTACCAAACATACGTCGACAAGCGATGATATAACAAAAGGAAGCTAGTTATGTAATAAATTATTAGAAACCTAAAAACTAAATTAAATTTGCCTTCTTTGAAGATTATTGCATTGAGGTATGCAATGTATATTTAAGATTTTTAGGGGACAAGTGTATATTATTTCGAAAATGCAGATCGCGCCACCTCTCTGATGAATCCTGCTCACACATGTCGAGGAACTCTCATTCATCAACACAGAAGCATGCACTCATGCATAGAGACCATAAAATCAGATTAAACAGCTTTTTGATTAATTGGGCAGACACGCATATCCAAATGCTGCCATATCTGATCTTTACGTGATCGATCACCTAAAGAAAACGGATGTTGCAAGTGTTCCTATAATATAAAGTGTAATCAATCTGGTTCTGTACAGATAACTAGTTTAGATTTTATTACATTTAAGACCTTTAAATAATCTTCTATAATTTCTAAGAAGTATCGTTGCATGATTAAATGATCGTTGGTCAATCCTCATTATAATGAAGGTTGAATGTGTAAAACAACACGATATAACGAGAAGTGATATATATTTCCTTTATTCATGCATGTAAACTACAACATATTTGATAATTCCCTCTATAAATACGAATAGACTAGCTGGAAAAAGGAACAAAAAGTGGTATATTTCACTAATATCCAGAATTTATGATCCTTGTACGAAAAATATGGCTTCCTAATCTTTGAAATCATTCATATCAATGTATATATGTATATAACAATTTACTAACCTTTTCACTTTCTTGCAAAGAAGCCGTAATAACAAGCATCAAAAGATACATCAAAGTTGTCCCAGTACACATAAACGACATTAGGGAATGCTGGCTTATCCCACACATATTGTGCCAAGTGTCAAGTATTCTATGTGCTAAAAGCGTTTTAAAGCAAGGAAAAGAATCAAATCAATGGAGGAGTAATCTTTCGAGAGAAGAGTACTCCTAATTGATATTAGACGAGGGAGCACATGTCAAAGCTCAGATTTTACACAAGTAGGGAAATCTCCAAAGGCTTCAGTTTCTATCACCATGTACCAAATCTAGCAATCTATGGAAAAGAAGTACTTCCCTTTCCTACGAACATCGAGTATAGTCCACATATATCACATGCACAGCTTAGCAGAAGCATTAAACTTCTGAGGTAGCTAGCTAGTAATTGAAGTAACTATCCAAATACTATTGTTCTGCCGATAAGTAGGTGATAAGATATGCCTACAAAAGTGTCTATATGTGTACATATATGTACGTGTATGTATGTACTCGGACCGTGTGAGAGAGAAGAGAGTGTGTAGTGTGGTTTACTCGTCATGATTTGGCTTAGGACCTGAAAATGAGCTTACATTTGCGGATAAAAAAGATGGTATGACAAGTTGCTTAGCCATAAAAGGTTTTAAAGTTGTTTGCTTAACCAAACACGAAACCTATTTCTTCCCATTTTGATCCGGCAAGCAAACTGAGAAACTGGAAAAAGCAGCTTCGAGTCCAACAACAACCAGAAAGCAAATTAAACATCAACCATAAAAGAGAAAAAAACCATAAAAGCAAACAGTCAGAGAGGAGGAAATGCTAAAACAAAACGAGGGCACACTGCACGCAACCATATGCTACACTCAAAACGAAAATGAAGAATTGGGATATCGGTGAGATCAATAAGAACGCATGAAAACTCAGAAATGGAGTTCTTAAAAAACAAAATCCAACACCAACAAGCTCCCTCAGTTTTTTTCCAATTCTAAATTCCTACCCTTTCTACTTCAGTTGTATGCTTGCTGCATGTTACACTAAGAAGAAAGAAGAACGTCTAAATTAAGAACAACGAGAACCAACTCTTTAGATAGTTCTGCGAAGGATGCGATCAATACCCTGCATTTCAAAGGCCACGCCTGCAACTAAGACCTTGGTGGTGGGAAAAATTGCGTACCAGCAATGAAAGCATTCAATGGTGCTGGATATAGAGAAGTTGGATCAAGCAAAACTCCTGAAGTAATGGGGTCGCTCGCGTTTGTTGTGGCTGCTGTTGTACTAGCAGTTGCTCCTGTTATAAAGTTCAATTGATGCGCTCCTCCACCGGAGGAGCTCTCGCCTCCGAGGTTATAACGGCTGTCAGGGCCGTGGTCATACAGAATTCCCTTGAAAACATGACCTCCGATGTTAACTGCTGTTTGGTATGCAAGTTGCTCATCGGCATCGTTCATTGAACTCACTCTAACGCAACGAAACGTAGCTGATGAACTCAGTTGTGGAGGAAATTGTCCCAGTTCCAACCCTAATTAGTCTCAAAAAGAAAAAATCGACAGAATCAGTCAAAAATCGAGGGACAAGACACGTAAGTAAAGACAAGAATCATGAAGAAGAGGATTCTCGCTAAAATTCTCTACGTGACGTTTCTTAAGTCAGTCTTACTAACGAACAGTGGTAGAATAGAATCACTGAAAAGAAAGAAAGACAGAGAGAGAGGAAAGCATGTGGTTGTGGTGGGTATGGAGAAGACTGGACTGGCTCACACACACGCAAATGATACGGTCTTGCTTTGGGCATCGAAAGCTCAATTCTTAAAATTCTTGAAGATCCCATCATAACAGGCTCTTGAAATTTTCCCTTCAGGTGATGAGGAGAGTTGTTTGCATTGTAAAACTACAAACTTTACCTGACGTAGTATTAGTAGTAGTGGCTAAACGAGAACAAGCAAGAGAAGGATTGCCAGTTTGATTCTCTCGCTGCCTTTTTGGATTCTCTCCACCAAACTGTTCTTGTTCTTGATTTTGATGTTGTTGTTGCTGCTGCTGCAAAGTAGCTAGCTGTTGTTGTTGTTGCTGCTTCTCTCGCCTTTTAGCAGCAGGGACCCAAGTGCTCTTGACGTGGGTTTGGCACTGAAACCCTCGGCTTTTACAACAAGTTCTACATCTCAAATGTGAACAATCTTTCTTGGCTTGGTTACCACAGTCTTGACAGTTCATACCACCACCTCCTAATCCTCCTTGTCTCATCGCCGCAAAACCTGATCTTGACGACTCATCAGAGAAGATGCTTCTTCGACTAGGACCCACTCCAAATGAAGTGTAGCTGTTGATGTTTTGCTGCTGTTGATAATACTGTGGCCATAACTCAAACCCTTTGTTGCAGATCTCTTCGTTCCTGTACAAAATCACACTGTTTACTTTCTCTTCTTCTCGTTTGTTCGATGCTCCGTCTCTCCCACCTAGATAGAACCAACCAGCCATGTTTTGCACCCAGACACTGAAACCAACCCCAATTTAGACAAAACATCCATATCAGAAACTTAATGTCAAAGAAGCAAAGCCCTTACGGGAATTAGCAAGATCAGTGCTGGCTTGGCTTTGGTTTCTGAGTCGTTGTTCGAGGGTTGAAATTTGGTGGGACGGTGGGTGGGTAGCTACTAGTTGAGTAAGTGTTGGATTTGGTAATATATGACTTGATCTAAATTCTGAATACTGTGTATCTCTGACTGACCCCACTCTGAGTGTGATCTTGCTGTGTTGGGTTTGCTTTGCAGCTTTTTGAGGTTTGTAAAACTACGGATAAATTCTCCAAGAGAATTTCTGGTTTTAGGGTAAAGAAACTAAGGAAGATGATGATCAGCGTTGCTTGACACAGAGATAGCCCATGATCAGCTTTACTTTCAATTCTCTTCCGTTGTTCGAAGCAATAATGGCACGGAATTAGAGCTCTGCAACGCCGCCATGGGAACTGCACACCCCACTCTCTGCTAAACTACATGTACACTATACGCTCCTCATTTAAGACAAACCTACTCTCTCTCTCTCTCTCTCTCATCAATTACTTGTAAGCTTACTGGTTCAGTGAGAGACAGACTTAGACACATACAATGAGTGAGTGAGAGATAAAAAGAGAATATGAGTATGAGCAAGAAAATCTATCGCTCGGCACTTACTCTTACAGTTCTCTTCCAGTTTCAATGAATCTAATCAAAGATGTCTCCAATCTCAACCGTTTGATGCTTGTCGAACGGCAGATTGATTCTCCACGTGGCACATCAACAGCTTTTCCTTATTCGTCCTTGCACCGTAAAACCCGGTTACTACTTTTTCTGACCCCTTCCTGTAATTAAGATTGATCCATGCTCATTTTTACATATATTTTCCTAGAATCTAACCATAATTAGAAGTACCTTCGTGACAGCACCGTTTAAAATTTTAATACGACTGACAATCTTCTTAAGACACGTGGAATTACATTCTTTAATCAACGGTCCTAAATTTGCATAATGACATTTTTTTTTTGAAAAGTGCATAATGAGATTAATTATAAAGGCAGAAAGTATGAATAAACTTTTAAGGTAAACATGTTTTTAATAAAATTAATAATTTATTATTATTATCACATGTAAAATAATAATTATAAAACTGTAAAGTTATTACATCTAACCTTGTATCGATATTTATTTAAATATAAATTGTTTTATGAATAAATATTAACCGTTGAAAATTCAATATTATAAATTAGTAAAATATTAAATTTACACATTTACCGTAATTATAAATTATAGGGATCAAATCCTCTATACTCATAACCCTGTGCTAACTCTATTATAGACCATTTCATCCATAAAAATATGTGAGACCTAAAAAATGTATAGATGAAATGATCTGAAGCAAGGTTGGCACAGGATTACGAGTACAGAAAATTTGAGAGCAAATTATAGGGTATATTTAGATATATGTGATCTTGTTCCGAACTAGTTTTACCTCATCGAGTAAGCCTTGTTTTAACTGTAAACTCATCTTCTAATCTAAACATTAAAACATGAACCAAAAAATATAGATTTAATGTTCTAAAAAGTATTTATCCTTATTTATTATAAATATTTTCTTGTAATGACTTATTTGATTTATTTATTTACTTGTTCTCTTTTTTGTGTGGGTATTTATTTATTTATTTTACTTATTTTATCTTTTATCTTTTTACCTTATTGTATTTTATCATATTATTTAATTTATTAGTTATTTTATATTTAAATTATTATTATATTATTATATTATTTTTAATTATTTTATTTTATAATTTTATAAGATATATTCTATTATAAATAATTTTTTTATTAATTATGGGTATATTTGCGTATTATTATATTTCCATATTTAACGTATACGCAAAGCTTTCGTTGAATTTGTTGTTGTTGAAAAATGTATTTAATTAGGTTAATCGTACCCACTTGTGATTTATTGGCCTTAATTCTACGAAATGTAAGTTTAGTCTTGGGAGAGAAACAGCTGCTTCCTCACATGTATGTATAGTCCTCAACTGTCAATTCAAGGATCAGTAACTGGTGGGTTCCAACGAACCATTTTGATTATCGTTTCACTTAAACTGATAATCATTATGATTATCGTTCTTGATTTACAATCTTATAAGTGTTATAATCCAATCTTTAACCACTCTCTCTCTCTCTCTCTCTCTCACTCTCACACACACACACATATACATATAATATTGAATAATTTTCTTAAAATTAAAATTTTGTACTAAGACTTTTAAAAGTTTAAATAGCACAAACCCCAAACCTTAATTTGTCGGGATCAAATCTTCTGTATTGATTATATTATTTTTATCATATTCTATTAAATTTCATCAAAGAAAATTATCATGAGTGAAATAGACAAACTATCAATTAAATCACCTGTTCCATTCACTTTGTTCTAATCATGTTTCATTAAATCTCATCTACATATTTACGTAAATTTTACATAAATATATGGATAAAATTTAATAAAATAGAGTTGAAACAGAATAATTAGAACAGATAATTTGATAGACAATTTGTCCTTTTCACTCATGATGATTTTCTTGGCACTTTCATCATTTGGAAAATGCTCATCATAGCGTTTCCACTCCTGATCAAGACATACGTAAATGGAACCCGAATTGAACAAGTTCAATTTCCATTCACAAAATTGCATAGATCTGCCAAGAAAAAAAAAAACCCTAATGTTGTTTCTAAAGCTAAAATCCTTTATCCAACATAGGAGGATTAGTTATAGGAAGGAAGAACATTAGCAGGTTATTTAACAAGAAGATAAATAAAACTTACTTGTGTGGACAAATTAATCATTGATTCCTTGGGGTACGTAACCAATGGCTTGGAATTAAGGACAATCACGTGAAAGTCACATTATTATTATTATTATTAGACAGTAATAATTAGATTGTGAGTAATATAATCCTATAGGTACGGTCTCCGGCGGCCTTTACCGTCAGTCCCCACCGTACACAAACTTTCTTGACAGTAACATGCTTGGCATTGTCTTGATCAAAAGTTCCAGAAATGGATTTTTTTTAAAATTATATTGTATAAAAAAATGAAAGAGTATTCAAGTAGCAAAAAAATTGTTGAAAAGTTGTATGTTAAATTAATACGGCTAATTTGGGGGCCCGAGGTATAGGATTAGGAAGGATGGTCTTGATTATATCTTTACGTTTGACTCGCACAGTATCTTTGTCCGCAGCCTGAAACAATTCCCACTGTTTACATTAATCACCGGAGCTGAATCTCCCAATTTTGATGCACTGCTCTGCCATGACTTGTGGTAGCTTCCTGGAATGCTTCGGGGCTGTATATATCATTAATATTGTTCGACTTTTGAGATACGATGAAATATTGATAAATGTCGTAACTGACCGCTTCATCGTAATAGTTTAAACTATTGTGTGAGATCAATTTAATTGGTTTTATATATTCAATAGGACACTCTTTTATGTGAAAGTCTTTTGAACTTAAAATTTGCACAGACTCACTCTATTTTGTGCTGAATAATAAGAGAGTGGTAAGATTTGAATTCATAATCATTTAGTTGCAGAGGTTCTAATACTATATTAAGCGATCGTTTCATCACGAAAGCTTAAGCTGTAACTCATTTTATAGGTTCAATTTTGACATTATTCATTTTAGAGTTTGTAGGTTTAAAGTGGTTTTCCTTATTTTGTTTCATCCACGGTTTTGGACTTTAATTTTAAGGAAGAGATAGTAGAAGAAAGGACCTAAGCCATAACCAAAATGTTGACTTTTAAAACCAGATTTTTATTTTGCGTACGATGATAGCAACAAAGTCAACAATGCAAAACAATAAACTTATTCAGAGCCAACCAATTAATAGCTCACTCACGCGTGGATTCTTGTAATTTGTCAAAGTTGTTATGTTAAAATTTCCTTTCTCTTTTAATTTTAATAATTAGTTGTTAGAAATGTCAAACAAATTTACCACTGCAGTTCGTATGTATGTTTACATCTTACCTTAAGCCTTAAGTTTCAGGAACTTTGGGAAATCAAAGTACTATACTACACTGTCCTTTTGTACTTGATTCTATACGTATTCAGATATTCAAACAAAGTTGAAAAGTGCTGCAATAGCTAGCAGCTGCTCATCTTTCTCAATTTTAGTGAAAGCAAAGCTCTTTTTTTTTTTTTCTTTTGCTCTTTACGCCTTTGTAATTTTCGGCTATGAAAAGTAAATTCTCGCGTTAATATTTGGTAGCAAGGACATGTAATAAAGGTTTTATATAGATGAAGTTCAAAAGGGTTTCCATTAGTGCGAGGGAATGATCTTTGGAAGTCTCAATAATTGTGTCCTTGTCATTTCACCCTAGTCTCGAGCCTTGTGCTCTCTTTCGTGGGGTTGACTCTCCCCTTCTTTTCTTTTATTCTCTACTCATTTTCTTTTTATTCTTTCTCTCTCTTTTTCTTAATTATTATTATTAGCTAAACACTCAATTTCTAATCAAGTTACTCTAAGCCTAAGCTCCAAATTGACTAGGGGTATCTCTCAGAGTGCTCATCATGACACAAATGTTGCTTTCCTTCTTAATCACCTTTTTTTTCCTTTTTTTCTAAATTATCATACATGGGTTTTTTTTCTTCATGGAATTTGCGAATGCTTTAGCGTTTTGGAGGATTAAATTAATAGAAAAGCCACCGACTTTTACTGTATTTAGATAATTACTTGAAAGGTTGATAATAGAATCACAAAATTCTAAGTATTATGCGAAACCAAGTTGTTCTGAACCATCAATAATGCATTAGTATTCGTTGACCGTTCAGCTCTCGATGGTGTAACTTATAATTATTACAATAGTTGTTTGTTCTTTTGACAGGCTTTCTTATGTTCTAAAGGAAAATGATTGAGAGCGTATGGTGTAGTATTATCATGGAGAAGTTTGAAGTTTGTGTACTTTCAATTATTCGATTTAACTTATTTTTTAATTATGAAGGGAATAATTAATAAATTTTAGTAAATTAAACATGCATAAATTATTGAGATTTGCCACTTCAAAGAGAACTGTCGAAAATAGTCGGGCCACTCTTTAGTACAGGCTTGTCTCCTGAAAAGACAGAACATCTTTCGCCATCTGGGGGTTTGAAGAAATTAATGTCCCAAGAAAGCTTTTGAAGCACTAATGTCCTTTCGTCTCTTAAGGACCAATAAAGCTTTTCAGGCATCAAGGTTTTCTTTTTGTCTCGCAGCCTCGACGCAAAACAACAAGTGTGAGTTTGTGTTTGTGTGTGTGTGTGTGTTGCCCTTTTAACTCGGTCTTTTGCCTTTTCTTCCACGAATCTAGCCAGCAAACTCTGTATAAATCTTACCTATACACCAAGCTTCTGGGACCTTTTGAATCGAATCTCCATGTCCCCTAAGTAGGCAAGAGTAACCCATCTCAAGTTACATGTACACCTCTAGTTTAAATAATTACTACATCATGTAATTCCGAAAAAATAATAATAATTAATAATTTAAATCAAATAATCAGTAAATTTAATATTCAATACAAATATAATTTTTAACTCTTAAAAATAATTAAAGAATCATCACAAAAATTTGTATTACTACCCCATGATTACGAAGTTGGTTAATTAGTACTAGTTTTTTTTCTTGTGGTTATTACTTATTAAGATATATTAATTTACAAATTAACTTAATTTAAATAATTCTTAAATTCTCTTATTCAATATAAATGAATTTTAATTTTAATTTGATATAAATATAAATTTAAACGCATAAAAATACTTAAATGCTCTTCCTAATAATTCGGATTTAACATCTTTAACACTAAAAATTCTTAACTAATTCTTCCTAACAATTCGAACCACCCTCTTAAATATGAAGTTGTTAGTTAGAGTTTAATTATTCCTACAACTCCTTCAACGACTTGTAATTGTATTACACAATGATTTAAACATTGAAGCTTTAAAAATAAAAATTTTGAATTTGTCAACTTTTTAGTTCAGTTTTTAACATTTTGTTTTAATTTATTTTAATAATTAATATTGTTAAAAATCGATTAATTTATTAAGTAAATAATAGTTTTCATAAACTTATTGATTTTATAAACTAAAATAAACTAATAAATTTATTTTTTAATTACGTTTTAAAATTTTTAATAGGTAAAAAAAGTTTTAAATTATATTTTAAAATTTTTATTCAATCTTTAACTGATTTTATGACTGCATAATATTAATTAAAATTTTTAAAATTAAAATTTTTTATATTATTAATTTAAATTATAATTTAATTTTTAAAACATTAATATTACACTCTTTAGCCCCCAGAGACTCTGGTTATATCACAAGATACGTATGCATCGTAGGAGACGCGATCCACGTAAACGTGTAAATGAGATGAAGTGGAACAAGGATGAAATTACAGGTAAACTGGGGTGGCATTGTAGTTGTAGAGCCTAGCGTAACACGCTTCGGTAAAAATATCTTGAAAAAACAGGTTGTGTGTGCTGGTCCCAGCTGTAGTTTCCCATGGATTTTGGGTCCATACGGTCATAGAGTGGGGTCTCAGTGGCTCTGCATGTGAGAGAGAGAGATATGATGAGGATACGATCGTAGACCGTAATTTTATAGATAGCCTAGGTTGCCCTTTAAGCAAATTGTTGGATTAATGACCGTTAAATGTACATAAATGTCTCAATAAAAGTCGCAGGACTCTGTCACCTGTCTGCCACCTCTTTTAACAAGCATAAGAAAGACTCCATGTTCATAGCTGCTCGGGTCTTTCGTTTTGAAATGAAATCTGATGACCAGTTCCTGGTAAATTATTTCAAATTGCGATAAGTCCCTAAAGGCAACTGGTAATATGTGAGCATGGAGTTATGGACAATGTAAAAGTTGGATCAGATGGAAGTCTAAGATTTGAACTAGTGGAACAAGCTTAGATGAAATGCCTCAGAATGAAGCTAGTTTCCTTGGGAAGTTTTAAACTCAAGAGATAGAAAGTTCGGATCGTATTTAAGTAACTGATTCGTTAAGTGATTTACCCGGATCACGTAAAATATTGTTGTATGTATGTGTGTGTCTCCGATGATTACTCAATGCACAATCAAGAAATAGTAGCAGCAAGTTACATCAATACGAAAAGGAAAAATTGAACCTGAAATGAGACATGTTAGTAGCATAGCTGTTACGGTCAACCTAATTCTCTTGTCAGAACATTCCAATTCTTGAAAAGAGGAAGTAAAGACAATATTAGAGAGTAAGACTACATATTATTAAACCTCTTCAGATTATAAACGATACTTTTAATAGGTTGTTGTTGATATAAGAAGTAAAGACGATATGCTATGAGTTTGACGAGAAACTTTCAAAATCAGCACATATCATTAAAGCATCGAATATGCTACGATCATAGCCTAATACACCGAATCTCAAACTCTCAACGATGCCTAAACCAAAATTCCTTATAAGTTTATTACATGAAACATCATAACCATGAGCAATAAATTTGAAAACGAAGACAATTAAACCTGGAAACAAAAAAGTTTTTAAGATATAGGCGAAGTACAAGTTTCGATGATCCAACTTTGTTCACAGTAGCACCCTGCTCTGGAGAAGAAGCCGTAAGCACAAGATGTAGATGAAGTTGAATGTTGCTCCTAATTTTAAGGCTTGGATTACCTCGTCTGGGAAGGAGAACAAAGCAACCCGGATGCATCTGATCCAATGATTGCAAGATCACATACAGTACAAAGCTTTCCTTCTTGAGATGGAACAAACCTGGAACTGCAGTAAGGACATGATACGTCCTTCTGTCCACGGTATATAGGCACGTATGTTGCGCCACAAACTACGAAAGGGTTTCTGAAGTCGTAATTTAGCTCAGCTTTGTCTTTCATGTTCTTTTCAGCAGCTTGCAAGACTTGTCGAGCAGTTTTGGCTTGGTTTTCATTGGTGGGGCTGGTTTCTAATAGTCTCCTGGCAAAGTTAGCTGCTGTGTTCATGTTCCCAGCCTTGTAGCAAACAGTCATTGCATTCAACAAAGCAAGCCTCAAGTGTGGTAATTGAAGATTACAGTGGGTGAAATACGCAGCTAGCTCCTGCTGACGGATGGGATTGTCCTTGATATCCCTCCTCCTAAGTTCCATCTGCAGACCTAGTACGTACTCTTTTACAATGATGATTAATTCTTTTACTTCATCAACCTCCCTCCTTGAATCAACCACAATCAGAGGAATGGTGTGGAGAATGCTGAGGAACTGCCGTAAAGCCTCGGAAAATTTTCCAGAAGTTGTTGCCTTGTAACCAGCTTTCAGCCTTTCCTCTAGCTGAGAAAAATTGAACACCAGAGCAGGTGGACCCCTAACATTGGGGCTTGATGATTCACTCCATCCTCTCTCAACTGCCACTGGGATCACTGGTGCTGAAGACAAGGCTTGCAGGTAACTATGGCTTCCCACGTACAAGTCCAGGAACAATGGTCTCAGTGGAGTAAAATTCTTTATACCCAGTTGTCGGCTTAACAAGCGCATTGCAGTATCGAAATTGCCTGCTGCTACATGCTCACCAGCCAGAGATGACTTTTGAATCCAAATTTGACTAACAGGCATGCCAGGAGTTGGGGTAACAAATACAGAAGAACGAGAATTGCCGGCAGTTTTTGGAGTGTCCACGTCAGGTGGAAGATCAAGATCCTCAACTTCCCAGCCACCCTCATCATTGTCCTCGTGCACTTCTTCATCTTCCAATACCATGCTGACATCTCCATTTGGCATATTTACCACATCAACAATATCCAGATCCTCACCCCAATCAGCATCTGCAGCATCTTCATACTCTTCGTGTGCATGTTTGCTTGTGTTATCAAGACCGCCATCAAACATTCCCCTCATGACCCTTAGCAAGGGCCAATCTCCACCACACAAGATTGGACTTGGAGGCATTAAAAGAGAAGATGATTTTCCCTCGGGAATCTTGGGTAAATTGTCTCCCAATTCAGTTGCTAGACGGTCAGCAATTTCATGGAGCCCGTGGGTTGTGGCTGTGATGTATGCAAGGGGCAAATGGCCAGCATTCTCCAATATCTTAACACGTTCCCTAACATCACCCAAGTAAAGAGCATTGTGGAACTGACCCATCACATCGTTCTTGACTTCAGCAATTTTTAGCATTTTAGATAACTTGTCCATATTACCAGTGACAAGATAAAGGAAAGATAGTCTCTCAAAATTTTTTGTCCTCTGGTAAGCATATTCCACAATGCCTGAATTACCTTGACGCAGAGCCTCCACTCCCAACTTATACCAATGATCCTTTTCATCGATTTCCTTGGCAGAAGCAACTGCAATCTGGATATTGCCACTCTCTAGGGCCAAGTTAAAACGTGTCCTCTCGTCTTTCACAAAGTGTAGGGCAACTTCTGGGAAGCCTTTCTGCTGGAGATATGCAATCATTGCCTGCCCACAGAGCTCTGAGCTCTTAATGATGCTCATAACTTGGTCATATCTCTTCCTCAAGAGGCTCAACTTGAAGATATACTCAGTCGCATCAATAACAAAGGTGCGGTTTTTTCCATCACGATCCAAGCAAAATATACTATTCCCGGACACCTTAGTGATGTACACAGGGATCTCAAGTGTCCTTATGATCCCGCCATCTCCATTTGGAAGACAATATTTAATGTGGTTAAGGGTGGTGTAAATAAATACACCATTGTCATCCCAAGCTCCACTCTTTACACGAATTGTCTCATGAAGAGAGCATTGGTGCACAAGTTTCTTGTTGGCAATTATAATTGAATGTTTGCTCAAAAGTGCCACAGTTTCCATGTCATTTGACCATACAACAGATCTAACAAAAGAAGCTTGTAGCTCCCCCAGAATAATCCTCTGTTGGAGGTCAAAAATAAATAATCTGTCCTCGGTTCTGCATAACAAGTTTCCTGTTCCAGCATAAAATATCACATCAGCAACAACCGGCAGGGCAGTTTTCTTGACAATCTCATTTTTAAGGTTTTTCACTAAGATTTGGTTGCCACTCTTTTCCAGCACAGCAAACCTATTTCTAGCAACAAAAACTGCAGATCCTCCAGCACCTCTTTTTGCTTCTTGAACCATCTCACCCCTGCCACTAAGGTCTTTAGGTATTATGTAAAGTTCATAAGTTCCCCCATCGATATCCGAAGAAATTAAAACAGCATTTTCAGTAGGGCTATAAGAAAGCGCCCTTGCTCCTTGATTTAAGCCCGTAGATCCAGGACGTCGAATTGGTATAACCTGAAAGTCCTTCTTAGATGAGAATTCATATAAACGCAAGAAACGATCTTTGACATAGTACATGGAATTCCCGCTCACAGAAAATGCAGGGCGTTCTCTTTCTAATTTGAAAACAATCATGCCACTGTCGTGACCAGCAGCCAGAAGGTTCATCTCAGGATGTGATGCAAGAATCCAGAACCTGTCATGCTCCCGGCGAAATGTTTGAAGACCAGTCCGTTTTGTGGCATCCCACACACGTATACTCCTATCTTCTGAATTGGACACAATAACATCCTGTCTTGCATGAAATAGAACACATGACACATTATTCATGTGCCCTCTCAGAGTGTCCACTTCCCAAGCTTTTGTATCTGAAATTAGAAAGGTCAGTTTGCTACCATTAGCTTCTTTAGATTAAAAACAAAGATTACTAGCTGACCTACGTACAAGACCAAAAATTTGAGATCACTTTGTCTGTTAAAACAATCCCCAAAAATTGTAATGTTGTTTTGTCATCTCATTAGGTACTGTGATCCATGCTCGTTTTACATCCAAAGCTTAAGAATCAGATCTAGTAATTGAAGGACCTCTACTCCAAACCAAATTTTGTTCTCAAAAACGAATATTGATCAAGGGAACCATTCATATTGGTTTAATACACAACAACTCCAACTAACAACAAGAGGATATGTATTCCTATATTCAACAATAAAGATTTTGGGTCCTTTCTTTTTTAACTTTGTTTTGGGTACACGGATCTTCATATTGGCTAAACAAGTATTGTCAACATTTCCCCTCTTTTCAGGCTATAGTTTTAAGCAACAGAACAAAACATGTACCATTCATTCGCCAAATTTTGACTTGCCGGTCGTCTGCTCCTGAAACAATAAGTGGCAGACTGGGATGGAATGAGGCCCAGTTAACACCCCGATCATGACCCTCCAGGACATACTTAACGATGGCATCAACCCCACCAAAAAAATCTGTATTCACCTGACCAAACCGCAAGTCGTCGGTAGGAGCTACTGTCTTCTTCCTCAGAGCACCAATATCCCAAACACGCACAGTTTGATCCAACGACGCTGACACGATCAAATCCTCCTTAGGATGGAAAGAAGCGCACATAACATAATGATTGTGTCCAGTTAGCACCGAAATGCATGTCCGGGACTGCCAGTTCCAGATTCGAATAGTCTGATCATCACTGGCACTCACAATCCACGGACTCTCGCTGTGAAATTCAACGGTGCGGATGTAATCAAGATGGCCAAGAAGCGTAAACAAACACCGGTGCTGCTTGTAATTCCACACCTTAATCTTGTAATCGTCCCCTGCATAAACAAAATTTACCCAATGCAACTGGATCATACCCAAATCCCAGATCCACGACGTAACAAAACCGGATTTGAAAACCTACCGCCAGAAACAAAGAGAGGTTGAGAGGTGTGAAAATGGACGCCGCGAACAGGGCCTTCGTGCTCGTCGAATCGATCAATGAGAGTGCCCATCCGATAATCCCATAGCTGGATCACGCCGCTGTGCAAGCTCGCCAAGATCCATGGTCTCTTGCTGTGGAAACTCAGTCCCTTCACTCTATTGCTCTTCGTCTCGAATTTCGTCAACATTTTCCCAACTCGCCCAAATTAATATCAATCAACACAATTTAATACCTACCAAAATCACCAAATTCGAAAGTCAGAAATGGGATACACTGTAATTCGGAATCAATTGTTCAAAACATTAACACAAAAGAAATGGAGTATGAGATCGCACGTACCTGAGATCCGAGACTTTTGGGTATATAGCCTATAGATGATCAAGAAGCAGATAGCATTTGTGAAGCGGAGAGGCTAATAGTTACGGAGATTGAAATTATTATACGAAATCTAAATGAAAATGGAGATCTGGTTCGGTCATATGCTTCCTCGCGAGTCTCTCTACCAATAGAGAGGGCCCATATTTCTTCATTAGTTTGCACTCAATACTATAATTTATAATTACCGTCTTAATAAAAATTCTTCATACTTAAATTAAAACGAATGATTTAAAATTATAATAACACAGTTTTCATTAAATTTCTATTGATTTAGTTTCATATAATTAAAATTATATTTTATTCATAAAAATTAAATAAAAATTTCAACAAATTCTATTCGAGATAATAATTATATTTAAATTATTAGTTTATTAAATAATTTTAAAATTTTAAATTAATAGAAACATGAAATTTTATAATATTAAAAAAAGTTTATAATCAACTATTACTTCTTTTTATTTATTAATTTTTGTTATGATTTATTAAATTAGATGTTGTTTTGTGATTTAATTAAAAATAAAAAGTGAGTACTTTAATTCTTAAATTAAAATAAATGAATTTAAAGTTAGAACAACATGATTTTGATTAAATTACTATAAATTTAGTCAAACTATATCTCATTCATAAAAATTTTAACAAATTCATTTCGAGATAATAATTATGATTGAATTTAAATAATGTTATATTTAATTATAACTTTATTTAAATTATTAATATATCAAATAATTTATGGCGTATAATTTACAATTTGTTTATATATTGAAACTTCTATTTAATAGGTACATCAACAATAAAAAAAAAGGTTATATAATCAACTATTAGGGCTTTTTTAACCCATTCCTTCAAAATAAAGTAAAGTTTCCTCTATTTTAGAGATGCTACCATACTTTTCATTCTAATTCACAATTCTATTTTTCACACTAAAAAAAAATATTCTAAACATATTATTTTTTTACCTTTCATTAATGATTATTAAAATTACTTTATAAAATTAACCAACTTTTCTTTTTTCGTATATTTTTATTCACAATATTATTATTGTTATATTTTTTTATTTAAAATATTTATTCATAAGTAAATAATTATAAAGATATAAATATATAATGAAAATATTTATAAACATGAGACTAAACCTTAAAATTATTATAAAGTTATAATTACTTAAATAAACATATGATTAAAATATTATAATATTGTTTAAATAACAAAATAAAGAATGAAAGAATTAAAAAAGAATGAATGAATAAAAGGAAGAAAGAAAAGATTGAGAAAGAAAAAAGAAAAAAGCTGAAAAATTAAAAAAATGTATGAACAATAATGGAGAGATGCTATAATGCCACTCTAAATTTAATGTAACGCTCTAAAATAGAAAAGAAAATGCCTTGGAGTTAATTTCTTTTTCATTTTAGTGTTTCCCCTCTATTTTAGAGATGCATTGGAGATGGCCTTGTAGAATTTGTTAGACAATTTATTGTAAATTTTGTATAAATACCCATAGCCTATAATCATTATGTATTGAATTTTTCATTCTTTCATAAATGAGAAAAGTTCCTTTCTAAAAAACCTCACTCTCTCCCTCACAAAATCTGACACGTGGCCCCCGTCATTCCAATCTGAAAACCCCCCATTAACTTAATTTCAGTTTCATCGATTTATAAGAGTTAACAATGGAGGCCCTTGGAGCTGATCGATTAGAGACTGCTACGTTCTCCGTCTCCCCTTAATCGATGCAGGTGCCTGGTGGTGAGCGGATATGCAATTATTATGTCTCATGAATTAAAACAAAAATTAAAAGGCCACCATATTCGGGTTACTGTCAAAATAGAAAAGCAATTAGCTTTTACTGGTGGGGCTCAATTGCCTTCCTGACATTATGCTCGGCAGGCTCCCTGAAGACGACTGAAGTTGTAAATTTATTATAGCATAACAAACCATGTCTGGGATCGGGATCAGGTGCATTGTATTTCCAAATAATCTAAATTCTCTGAGAAGATATCATATAACAATGCCTGCCTGGAGTGTTGAAGGCTAATGGTTAAATTAAAAGTTCTGTTAAGTCTTAAGGTGTAAGGCTAATGATTCTGATGAATACCCTCTTTTAATTAAGATACGTAAAGAGTGTTTAGTTATGACGTCAGGATGTGGATTCAAGTTAACTTAGAAGTTAGATCTTCTCTTTTTAGTTTTTACCATATCAGGAGAAGAAAACAAATTAGGTTTTAGTTTTCCTAAAATGTAGGAAGAACGTGGGGTATCTACCCTGATCTAATCAACAAAAATCAAGTTCAAAAATTGAAGAACCCATTCATCCTTCGTTCAAAAACACCACAGGAATCAAGTCATCATTATAGAACTTTGAGAAAAGAGAGTAACCCCACCATGGAAAGTCCTAGTAAAGAAGAAAAAGTAGCACTAGATGCCCTGCACCATCAGTTCAATGATTTGGTTCAACATTGGGACAGCATAAACCAATCCAACCCAAAAACCCTACATAGGTTATCATCAACTGGCTCACGCACGGTGATTAAAGAGCTTCAACTCCTTGACAGTTCGCCAAGAAGTCTCATGTCTTTTCTGCAGTACACGCCCTCTCCACCCTCCGAAAGAAACGGAGGAGGATGGAAGGTGAGGAACAATGACTTGGCAGTTGAAGAGATACTCAGTGAGCGAAGAGCCGCCGTGAGAAGCGGCAAGCTGAAGGGCAGACGGTTGTTTCCGGTAGCAGATGGTATGAGTGACAGTATGTGTTCCGGTGGTAGGGAGGAGATAGCATGCAGTGGTTTATATAGTATTGGTGGAGAGAGTGAGGAGAGGTCTTTGTGGTCTTATGATCATTCTGATGATGAGAATGAAAACGTAGAGACCAAAAAAGGTTTTAGTCCTGTTTGTCTTCATTGTGCGGCAACTTCTACTTATTCATCACTGTCATCATCTCCTCCTTCTTCAATTTCTTATGATAAAGTTGTGGTCGAAGAGAAAGAGATGGTGGATGTGGAAACCGTTGAAGAAAAGAAGAGACGTGCAGAGACTGGTCCCTGCGAATCTAGGACTCGAGAAAAGGTTTTCATGGCCTGGCTAGGAATCCTTTTAACTCTTTTTGCAGTTGGTTTCATCACAGCAACGACCTTAAGTGGGTATGGCTATGGAGGTGAAGTCATTCCAATTCCTACTTGATTTCTCTTTGTAGTTTTCATTTTCAAGATTTATCTGATTAACCATGGATGTTTTGGTCGATTGCATCAAAAATCTTAATAGAAGTATGTAATCGCATTAGAAAACAGGTTTTAATGGTGGGTATGAGTTGAAGAAGATGTTTCTCTTCAAGTAAGCATCAGAAGTGGAAGTATAAGGATACCAATATTTCATTATATAGTACTTTAGAAAGGGAATATATGTTTGCATCTGTCATGTCTTCCAAGTTTCAGAATCTATTGCCTGGTGATGCCAAGTACTATAAACGACTAGTAATGCAGGTGGTTGGTGAAAAGTTTGCCTCAGTATCAGATAAAATAACGCCGGAGCAATTTGGGCTGGTGTAAATGGTAGAGGTTGCGGTCTGAGTCACTGCTTTTAATCTTGTCGAGATAAGAATTACCACTGAATTTGTAAATATCACTAATTTATCAATTTTGCATATATATATATATATATATATATATACTATTTTGTGATTTGTATATATACAACTTTGCATAACTTAAAAATCAAAGTATTTATCTTTTATTTTAAATTAATTTAACTTTATATGAATTTAAAAAAGATTTTGTGTCATATAAGAATCTTATAAAATCTTAAAATCACATAGTGGAGATCTCTTATTATCAGAGCTCTTTACTATTTGATAGTAATTAGATTTTATATTTCATGGTATATAAAACACATAAAAATACCAAAACATGCCACACTCCCCCACCAAATGGCTCAAATTCGAGTGGTACTAAATTCCCAATGAAGAACTCAATCTTTAGTGTCTGTTTACGATTACAAAGCAATTCAAAAAGGAGAAGGATACTCAATTTCAGATGCTTTTATCCAAACTACCTAATTGAATTTGCATTTGGAAGAAAAAAAAAAGTGAACCTAAGTTTTCGATTTTGTTATGTTGTATACTTTTGAAACAACATTGAAAGGTGCAAGGTATACACATTATTTGAATTTTTAAATTCACATTCATTTTCTTTTCTAAAACTGTTCATTAAAATTTATATTTTTCAATATTTACATAAAATTAACATGTTGGCATTAAAGGGCAATTGAGTTTTTCTAAGTGAGTTGGTTGCCATTGTAAATATGTTCTAGTGCAATCATCTCAGACGAGTTATGGCTAAAAATTAGCCATTTTTGCACCAAAGGGGTGACAGAAATAAGATTTTACGAATCTTAGGTATATGTGAAAATAAAAGTTAATTGATTTTAGATTTATCTAGAAATAATTCTTACATGTAACCCCCATTTATAAATATATATCTTGTTAAAGGTTGTGTAAGTTATGGTGATTATCATACTTTTCCTTGTATCATCCTTCTCCCAGTAATAAAGAAGTTTATCTTTTTATTTATGGGCATATGTCACCCAATTGACTAAACTATATAAATTCTTATATTTTACTTTATTTATTTTCTTCTTATATTACTTTCATTTGCACAATAATTGAGATCAGAGTAATTTATATCTTAAAAATTAGTATGATCGATTCAAGGTTATGTTATTAGGATGCCTGAGAAACTCAATAGATCGAATGATTTTACTCTATGGACGGTGAAGATAAGGTTGGTTCATGCTCAACAGAGATGCACAACAGCGTTGAAAGAAGAAAAAAGATTGCTAGGGAATTTGGTGCCATTTGAAAAGAAAGAGATATTAAAGGCACATAGTGCAACACTGTCCAGTTTAGGAGACAAAGTCTTGAAAAAGATGGTTAATGAAACAATCCCTGCTTCATTATAGAAATGACTTAAAAATAAGTATAAGAAGAGATCACTTATGATTGTTATATTAAAAGCAACATTTAAGGATGTGAGAAAGTACACAAGTGACTGAAAACAGGATCAAGTATGGTCTAAATCGAAGGCCAAGTTATTTGATGCTTTAAATGCAAAGAAAAAGGTCACTTTAAGACGGACTGTTCATAATGGAAGAACCAAAATTAGAGAAAGGAAATAGATGGAACAAAAAGTATTGTTATGGTTTAGGAGAGTTCTTATGAAGAAGATGGAAGAGGCAATACATCTTATTATATAACTTTCAATAAGGACTAATTATAAACTTTTAAAGAATGGAACAATTCAGTCAAATTGGTTAATGGTAAAGATTGTATACTCAAAGAAATTGTTTACTGTAGATCCAAATGTATGATGAGATTGTTAGAACATTGAACGCCTAACATGTGCATAAGGTTCATAAGCCTATGACTTTTATAGGTAATCTTAATAGCTTAATAGTTAATGGTATAAGTTTTTTAGTAGTGATTGGAATCTTAATTTGGTAAAGGGTACATTAGTTGTAATGAAATACAAATTACAACATAATATTTATGTCTTAATAAGAAAGATAGTAATGGGATCGGTTGTTGTGTCTCAATCCCCAAGACAGAATGTTGACGGTATGGAGTTGTAGCATCGTAGATTAGGTCTTTTAAGTGAGTAAGGACTTAAGATATTGAGTAAGAAAGAGTTGTTAGATGAAGATGTGACAGAGAAGATGAAGTTCAAAGAGTTTTGTGTTTTTCACAAGCAGTAAATGGTCAAATTTGGTTCCAATAAGCACACTTTCACCATATTCGTGATTATGTTCACTCAGATTTATAGGGTACAAATTTAGTTCAATCGTATGGAAGACAGTTATTTTATCACATTCATTGATGGTCACTCGAGAAAAGTTTGGTTGTATTTTTTAAAATTAGAGAATGAAGTACTTGAAAAGTTCAAGGAATAGAAGACAATAGTTGAAAAACGTGCCAGATGGCAAATCAAGACACTTAAAATGAGATAATAACTTGAAATTTTTTTAATAAGTAATTTGATATATTCTACAAAAGGAAGGTATAGTGAGCCATTATACTATACATCATATACCAAGTAAAATGGAGTTACAGAATAAATAACTAAATACTCATATAACATGCTCAATGCAAATGATTAAATCTTAGACTTACAAAGCAGTTTTGGAATAAGGTTGTTAATACTAATTTTTATCTAATGAATAGATGTCCATCGACTGTAATAGATTTTAAGACTCCTTAAAAGGTTTGGCACTGTACTCCCTCTGATTATTATGCCGTGAGGATATTTGGTTCCTTACTTATTATCATATTAATGATAGTAAACCAAAGCCTAGGGCAATGAAGTGCATATTTTTAGGGCATACTGCTGGAGTTAAAGAATATAAATTATTGTGTACTAAAAAAGACAACTCCAAATTTTATGATTAGCAAAGATGTTATTTTTTATGAATATATTATGTTTGGCTAGAAGGAGGGGCTTGGTGATTTTACAAGTAAGAAGGATTAGGATGCTGACCGAAAAGTAGAGTTTGAAATTAAAAATCCAAGCAAGACATTGGTAAATCAATATATGAATACATAGGAGGAACAATTTGCACAAAGTATAGTAGTAAGAAGGATGAGAAAAGAAATCAAGAAACCTGCTGGGTATTTAGCTTATAATGAGAATGGTAAAATTAATCATATAGCTTATCCCTTAGAAATTACTGAGAACACAGATGGCGATGAACCAAATATTTATAAAGAGGTAGTGGATATTAAAAAAAACATCAAAATGGTTGCTTGTCATGAATGAAGAAATGCAATACTTATACAAAAATGATATATAGGAACTTATTCCTTTACCAAATGGTGTAAAGCTAATAGTATGCAATAGAAGAAAGAAGGTATCCTTAAAGTTAAGCCAGTTAGGTTTAAGGCACGACTAGTGGCATAAAATTTTTTACGAAAAGAGACAATTGACTATCATGAGGTGTTCTAATTAGTTGCGAAGCATAAGACCATATAAGTTCTTTTAGCCATGGTAAACATAAGTGATTTGGAGCTCAAGAAACTTCATGTTTAAATTGTATTTTTTTTCATGGGAATCTAGCAGAGCATATTTATATCTCACAATCAGATGGATTCTTAATTTTGAAGGACTATGTAAATTTGCTAAAGAAATCCTTACATGGGTTTAAATAATCATTAATCTAGTGGTACAAGAGGTTTGATGCATTCAAGTTGTCTCATAATTTTATTACAAATCAGTTTGATAACTATGTTTACTTTAAAAAAAAGTTAAATGGTTAGTGGATCTATTTGTTGATATACAATGATGATAAGTTAATTGTAGCTAATAATAAGGCTAAAATTAATAGTCTAAAGAGTTTATTGAGCAACAAGTTTGAGGTGAAGGATTTGCGTGTAATCAAAAGAATCTTGGGAATGGTGATCTGGAGGAATAAAAAAGTCGAGTTATTGTACTTATCGCAACAAAAATACATTAAAAAGGTGTTACAAACTTTTCAAATAGATTGGCTAAAGCAAATTTGCACTCCCTTGGCATTTTATTTTAAACTTAATGTTGATGGTTGCCTAGTTCGAAGTTAAGAAAGATCATATGAAACAAGTTCCTTGCTCGAGTGTAGTTGGGAGTTCGATGTGAGCCATAGTATACACAAAACCAAAGTTTAGCACATGTAGTTAGTACGATAAGCATGGTTATGATTAATCTTAGGAAAGCTTACTAGAAAGTTATTAGGTAGATTATATGATACTTGAGAGGTAAGAACGATATTTAGTTGGTTTATGGTTCTAGCAACTAGAAGCGTTATTGGTTATACATATTTTGATTATAATAGATATCTCTTGAGAAGTAGATCAATTAACATGTTATATCTTTATAGTGTTTAGATGTGTGGTCAATTAGAAAACAACACTTTAGTTGGCAGTTATGTTGTCTATAACAGAAGTGGAATACAAGTCATGAATAAAAGGGGTTACATAACGTATATGGTTGTGTGGTCTTGTTAATAGTTTAGGTGGATGTGCAAAACTTTATTATTGATTGTGATAATCAGAGTACACTAAGTCTAGTTGAAAATCATGTTTATCATATGAGGTCAAACCATATTGATATAAATTAGGATGCATTGATGATTTTTTGTACAAAAAATTATTACAGCTAAGAACTCGGTAGATATGTTGACAAAGCCATTACATGCGGAGAAATTCACGTATATCTTGGACTTGGTGTATTTCATATAGCTTAATGGCCTCAGAGGCTTTTATGACAAAGATCAATTCTCAATTAAATGTTGGAAAATTTAAGGTGTAGAATTGTTAGATATGCCTTGAATTTTAGCGGAAATAAAATTTTACTAACTTTAAACATTTTTGGAAATAAAAGGCCGTTGTCCTTAGTCTTCTATGAAAATAAAAATTTCACTGTACTTAAACTTCTTACCTTTAAATCTAATTTATAAATATCTTATTAGGGGTTGTGTCTATTGTGGTGATTGTCACACTTCTCCTTGTATCAAGTAATTAAAAAAGTTTTTTCTCTTTATCGTGAATAGAAGTCACATAATTAGCTAAATCACATAAACTTTTATATTTTTACTATTGAAATAAATTCTAATTAATTTATGAGCTTATATGTAGATTATGGGAATATTGTCACTACAACAAAATATGGAGTTTAATGACATAAAAGGTGGAGTTTTTAGACACTTTTTTGTGTCTTAAAAATAATTTTAGATGCTTTATAAAGCGTAGAAAAAACAAGTGTCACAAAAACTATTTTCGACGGTTTTCTTAGACATATAGATGCGTCAAAAAAAATACAATTTTTACGCATCTAAGAGTCGAAAATCTATTTACATATAGATGCGTAGAAAACATACATTTTCGACAATTTTCTTAGACACATAAATGCTATTTTAGATGCTTTGTGTAAGCTTTTAGATGCTTTTTTCTGTCGATATTTTTCACTTTTAGACAGTTTTTTACGTCAAAAAATTCCATCTTTGAGTAAAAAAATAAGCTTACAATTTACCTTGTGCATCTTTTTTAAAATCACACACATATTGTTGTAATAAATTTTAATAAATTAATGACATATTTATTATTATAATAAATTTTACGAATTAATCTAAAATATTATTATAACAAATTAACACTTTTGTTAATCAATTATTGCCACTTTGACTTGAAGTATCAATATATTCATTCCATTATTACCCTTGAGGTTTGATTACATTATTAGAAGGTCTTCCTCTGCAGAAGTTGCGACAGATGCAACATTATTAAGCATGTGTGCTCATTAATCATATGAAAAGAGAAAAATGAATTCATGGATTTATTTTGTATACACAAGAAGTGCAACCCAGTACATATTAGACATCTTATAGTATTCACAACTAAGTCAAACAAAAAGAACATGAACTTTGCAGCTGCAAATCTCAACTTCAAAAGAACATCTCTACTACATTTCCTTACAAGTCAAACCTCACATTCTATCGACTGTTCATGTCTGCATTCGTATGCCTCACCAATTGCATCATCTATGGTGGTCCCAAGCTGTACATTTTGACCAAGTTCATATGCAAGAATAAGAAAGTTGTGTCCTCCTGAGAAACATGAAAGCGAAACAGAGAGAGCATGTAGCTATAAGATCAAACACAAGAATACAAAGTGAAGAACTGAACAACTTAGAACATCAAGTTTGCCTTGGAAAATAATGGGGTATGCTAATCCCTAAACCAGCAAGCTTTGGAAGAGTGTGTTTCGGAACTGTAGGCCGTAATCCCTGAACCAGCACTAATGCAAGTATTTATTGTGAGTTGCAATCATCATATATTTTTAATGTAATCCCAAATAACTTCCAAAATCCATATAATGTACTTCGACACATGAGTTAGAAGAGGATGAAAGTAAAGGTATGATGTCCACTGCACCTTTTGGACCACACCAACTGCTGCTTGTAGAGGGATCAAGTACTCGTACGGAAGCTGGGAAGGCAAATAAGAAAAATATGACTTGAGCCCCAAAAAAATGGAATTAGAAAATCCAATAAAGTAGCTAAAAGTACAACAAAACATTACCTTTCTTGTTAAAAGCTCCCACAATACAATCCCAAAACTAAAAACGTCATCTTTGTGGTCATAAGGTTTGTGTTCTATGACCTTCAACGCAAAAAAACTGTCATAAGAAATCGTAAAATGAACAACCAATTTGACACACAAGATAATTACCAGATGAAAACTAGTCTATTGTAAGTTAGGAAATAAGTAGTATAAGATGAGAATAACCACTTGCAGACGTAAAGCAAGGTAACATTTTAAATCTAAAATAGAATCCAGTTCATGGTACAAAACACAATTAGCCTTGGTGCATAATCCTGTTTCTTTCCCATGGAAAGTTCATTCTGATTTTAGTGAGAAATACGAATTAATAAAATCAGTGCTAGCAAAAGATACACCAATATATTGAAATAAATAGGTTATCCGATTGCCATCAATTTTTGCATGAAAAATAGTTTTGTATGTTCTAAGAGTAGCCAAAAGGGTTTTGTGACATGTAAGCACCACTGGCTCATTTTGCAACATTTATGAGGGCCAATAATTTTATCTTCTGCATGCTTAATAGATAATTAAGTGCCGAGTATTAAGAAACATCATCAAAAACTTAACTACGTACACTTTAAGCAATGATAAAGAGGTCCAAAAGTTCTAACTAAATATATTTATAAAAATTACTTGAGGAGGTTCAAGCACAGGCAATATGTGGGACCAAGAAGAGAAAAGGGCAAATAAAAAGATGCACCTCAGGAGCCATCCATCTATAGGTCCCTGTTTCTGTTGTCATAACTCCAGATTGACTTTTCACTCTAGCAACTCCAAAGTCAGCTACTTTAACCACCTGATATGCAAACAAGCCTCAACATTCAATACACTTGTCTCATAGGATGGAAATTTCCTAAAATGAGATATGTTAAAGTTTCAGGGTCTCGTAAATAGACACCCAAGTATTGGCAGAACTGCCATCACAACCAATAATTAGTAAAATGCAAGTCGCTACTCTTAGTTCATGAAATGAGAATAGATGAATGAAAGATAATTGATGGCGTGTCAAACCAGCAAAAATAAATTCCTGCTCTAAAACACTTAAACGAGTAAAGTGGTAAATAGGGTCGAACCACAGAGACCAATGTAGCAATTGTTTATTTGTGTGAAAACATAAAAATAAAAATAAAAATAAAAATAAAAATAAAAGTAAATAAATAAAATAAAATTGTAAAAAGAATTGATTTGGAGATGATTAATTTTAAAACACGAAATCACGCAGTAATCACGCAGAAGAAAATTAAAAATAAAGATTGAAAATAATATAAAGAAAAGCCTAGCCAAGGTACTCCTCCATTTAATACTGTAATTCGATCATAGACTCAAAAATATAAATTTCGTTCATTCTTATGGACAAAGTTATAGCAGACAGT
>JAOTAY010000002.1:1073642-1096642 GCA_025629805.1 Erythroxylum baracoense | reverse complement strand
CTAAGTTCATTCCAAGCTTCATTCAAGCCTAAATGCATCATAGGAAAGTACCTGCAGCGATCAATCAGCAGTTGACCAATCAAGTATGTGACGACTCTTTGTGCGCAGAAGTGTACAGGCTACGTAAGAACCTGAGGGATCTTGGGGTTCCAGATTTACATCCTCTAGAGTTCTTGGGGTAAGGTCTTAGAGGCTTAGGATTAGTCCGACTAAACTGAGATACCTAATGTAATCAAAAAAACAAAAAACATGGAAGCTTTGTCTCGTTGTCCATGCTAGAGCTGAGCTGACCATTTTTTCGTGTAGCCATTGTTAGGAATTCCAACCTCTGACCAGAACACTGATTGACACGACACGACATGACGTTATTACGTACCTAAACAACGTTAATTTCTCCAAACACCAGGACCTGTCTCGAGGTTAAACTAGTCGGAGGCTCCAGCTACTGTTTCAGGCTTTCAGCTATACAATTTATAGGTGTACTTATAAAGCCATTGGTCACCAAAGAAGTTGCTAAGTGTTGTACATAGGACCATGGATGGTTCTTGGAATTGCCGGAATATAAATACTGACATTAATTTTTTGTTTCTTAGCCATAGCCCGTATGGGACAACATATACTTTCTGTTACTTTTCCCATGTCGGCATAAATTTGATACTCCACTTGCTTTGAATGGTTGAATGAAACAATTTATAATTTATTTTTATCTAATTTTATCTAAATAGATTTTATTTGCAACAGTGTTTTTTAGTTTCTCTCTTGTACGTTATATAATTTTATTATGTAATAAAATTTATTTTACAGTTTTTAAATTTTAGCAATAACAAATTAAATTTTATTTGCATTATATTTGAAAACCAAGAGATCTATCTATTTTAGCAAAATCGTCATTAAAGGAAAAACTAATGATTAAAATATTCAACTTATTCGGCTAGTTTAACTGTAGACATATTGAATCATCTAACTTTTCAGTTCAATTTTAAACTTTACGGTTTGATTTACTTTAATTACTCTTATTGTTAACAACATATCAATTTATTAATAAATCAATTAATTTCATTGATTAATAAGTTCTTATAAATTGAAATTAATTAATTAATTTTTATTTAACAATATATTTTAATTAAACTTCAAATTCTTTTATGAGTAAGGACAATTTTTCAATCATATTTCAAATTCTTTAATTTTATTTAATTTTTAGTTAATTTTATAACAATCTGATACCGATTGAACCTTTTAGTTCATAATCCTTTTATCTTTCCGATCCGGTTTTTATATATCGAGGAAAACAAAGTTCTTACTTTGTTATTTTAGGCCAATGGTTAAACCATAGAAAATGACATAACAAGAGTGATTTCTTAAATATTAAGGATTGATACAATGAAACTTATTATTAGTTAATTAAATTAAACACATCGACCAAATTTTAAATTATTTATTTATTAAATAATTTAATTTAAAATATATAATAAATAAATTATTATTATTTACGGAATCACTTGAAATTGCTTTAAATTTTTAGATAAATATATAATTAAAATTGATTATTATTAATTTAATTAAATGATGTTATTTTATTTAATGATTAAATAAATAATTTATTAAAAGTCAAAATTTTGTAATTAATAAAAATAAAATTACGAAAGTTTATAATTTCCAATCAAAAAGCAAGTATTTCAAACGTTGACAAAATGGTAGGGACGACCTCTAAACAGAGAATTCAAAACTTTATAGGTATGTAATGGGATAAACGGTACAGAAGATTTCTTCCCATGAAATGCGTTGCTGACAAGCCAAGCAATAATCAAAAGCCCTGAGGCGGAGGTCCGTTCAGGACCTGACGACTTGACGGAGGCAAGACGGAAAGTGGTGGTCCCCCGCATCGATATTCGACTCATATCGAAGAAACATTTGGAGATAATGTTGCCACGTTTTGCCAGTCTCTTCTCTGCAAAAACCTTTCACCGATTTGGCAACGCATTTCCATTTCTGGTAATAAAGATTACACTTCCCTTCCAATCCTTTCTTCTTTTCCCATTCTTTTGATTCCTAATAAGAAAAAGGAATGAAGGGAAACTTGAGAAGGAAAAAAGAGAAGAGAAGGTAATGGCTCGAGGGAAAATCCAGATCAGGAGGATAGAGAACTCCACTAATAGGCAAGTTACTTACTCTAAGAGACGAAACGGTCTCTTCAAGAAGGCTAATGAGCTCACCGTTCTTTGTGATGCCAAAGTCTCCATAATCATGATTTCTATCACTGGCAAGCTTCACGAGTACATTAGCCCTTCAACAACGTTAGTGTTCATACTTCTTTTTCTTTTTCTTTAAACCAGTTTTTGAATCTTTTATTCCAAGCCCTAGATTGCATATCTGATGCTAACCCTTTTGTTCTTTTTGCAAAAACATGGAAATTTATTGCTTTGAACGTACAGAACCAAGGAGATTTTCGATCTTTATCAGCATACCTTGGGGATTGATCTATGGAGTTCACACTACGAGGTCTCTTTCTTTCTCTCTCCTCTCATATGCAATAGAGAAAACACAGTCATATGATATAATCTCGTCATATGTTTTGTAATCTGCAGAACATGCAACAAGAACTAAACAAACTGAAAGAGGTGAATAGGAATCTCCGGAGGAGTATAAGGTAGTCGCTTTGTAGTCTAACTCTACGTGTGTACATAAGTTGCTTAAAAGGTTTAACAAGTAATGATTCATTACTGATGAATCATTGACAGGCAACGGATGGGAGACTGCTTAAACGATGTGGAATTTGACAATCTCCAAGGTCTCGAGCAGGAAATGGACAATGCTTTGAAGGCCATTCGTGAACGCAAGGTTTTTCAACTTTCTCTTTGTGATTAGTAGCACACATCCATCTTTTAGTGATTATTGTTCTTCTTTTTCCTTTTCTTTTGCTGTTCTTACAAGTAGTTTCAAACCAGTTTTCTCAAACGTTTTTGGCCTCGATTCAATCAGTTTTACATGAGCTTTTCCTGATTAAATACAAGCAAGCCAGATTACTCTACTCTTCCTGATAAGGAACTTAGCATGATAACCAATCCTTTAAAATGCCGTAATGTTGTAATACACTATCTATCAGTAATAAATTCTGTATCTTGACTTGTGAGCTATGTTCTACGATTAACAGTATCGGGTATTAAACAACCAGATCGAAACTCAGAAGAAAAAGGTAATCACATCTTGCCTAGCTCAATCATCAATAACCATTTATCAGTTTCCTTCTCAGATTCTAGTTACTCATTTTACTTCTTGTTGCAGAACAGGAACGCTGAACAGATACACAAAAAGCTTCTCCACGAATTTGTAAGCATTAAACACATATATAATTTACGCAATAAGCTTCAGTTGGTTCTGCATTTTTAATATGGGATTTAAGCGATGGGATTTTTTTTTCTCTCTCTTTTTGGTTCCTACTTTGATGAAGGAAGAAAGAGATGAAGATCCACACTATGGTTTGGTGGACAATGGAGGGGATTATCATCAAGTTCTGGGATACCAAAATGGAGGCTCTGGTGTATTTGCTTTACGTCTGCAATCTAACCAGCCTACTCCTCATCACGGTGGCCCAGGATCGGACCTCCCAACCTATCCTTTGCTTGAATAATCTAAGAATCGAAGAAGTTCACAAATAATCTCGTACTTAATAGAACGTAGAATGGTAGTTGCATTGAAGCTTCACTTCCTTACAGTATCCTTGGATGTTACTACTTACCGTTGCTTCTCCACTTGTATCCTTTTAATTAAATGCCCTTTACCAAATCAATGCAATTAAGATTTTAAATTTCCCCAATTATAATCTTTCATAATTATGTCCGAATTACTTATAATTATATAATTGTGATTGTATTATATTTGTAAATTTAAAAGAAATGTGCAATATCATTAAGCTTAATTAAATAATGCACACCAATTTACATAAGCTTTTAAAATTATGAAATAATTATTTCTCCCAATTTACATCTTTTGACTTTTGTAATGTGGCATGTGAGTTTTTATTATTTTGTATTATTTTTATAAATAATCCTATACGGTCCCGTCTGATTGGCGAGAAAGTAAAGTTAATTTGGAATCTGATTCTTCAGAAAATAAATCTATGGAAAGTAAAGATATTTACATATTTGGATACTTATAAGAAAGTTGGGTGGATTTTTATTAATTATTATAGTGTTTGGTATGCAATAATATTTCATGGAATGTAATTTAATTTTGACTTGTGTTTTCAATTATATCTCTATAAACCGAATAAAAATTAAAATCGTTAAATAATATTGATTTGTAATACAAATCAATATTATTAAATGTTAATTTTTTTCATTTATGAAATTCTAATCATGTAATACTGTTATATCATAAATATAGTATTGAAAAATATTAAAAAACCCTTAACCGAGTACAAAGATAAATCTTAAAATTTAAATCAAATGTCAAAATTTTTTCTAACATTGAAAAAAATACAAATAGTGCATTATTTCAACTAGACAATCTCAAAATGAAAATAAAAAATTTCAAATATCTTCTGAACATCCTAAATTTAATAAATTTGAAAATCTTAAATATCCAAAAAGCTAACGAGAGAAGAATAAGAATAGTTCAAGAGGAGGTAGAATTTTATAAAAGAGTTGTCGTAGAGCTGAGAGAGAAGGAAGGGTTGAATTGACTAGCATATTTTTTATATTAAATTCCTTATGAAAGTAATACAAATACTAAGGGATGACGAGATTTAGAATCTAAGTAAAGTGCTACTACTTTCTCTAGATTGGAAAAGTTTTTACTTTCCTAAATACTCAAAAAAATGAACCAAACGTGATAATATAAATTTTAGGAAAAAGATTAAGTTCCCAAGTAAGAATCCATATCAATCAAACAAGGCCTACAAGTTTTTCAAGAGGGTTAATTATCAACAAAAAATCAACGATAAGCTAATGCTAAAATGGTTCTTAACAAAAATAAAAACTACTTTTTATTAATACCATGCATCCCATACTAAATAATAATGGAATTAAATTACAATTGTTTTTTAAGTTGACTTTATTTTCTAGTTTATTAATTAAAATAACTTTAGAATGTTGATAAATATTAATGGTAATATATATTAATATCAATTAAACAAATTGATTGTCCTGGATTAAAGAGAATACCAAAGACGGTGACAATTAAATAAAAACAAACAAATATTACTTTCATTTTACAAATATTCCCCAAATTATTGTAGAATAAGAAAACAACCAATTATTTTTTTCTCCTACTTGATAAAGAATAATAACACTAACATCGTCAACCTAGTAAAAATCTCACTAAAATGCGGGGTTTATGAAGAAGATTGAGAAAATGAAGCTTTCCAACCATTGACTATGTGAAATCAATTATATTAGTTTTACCCTAACTAATAAAGAATTTGTTTTTAAATAATCCATGTAAAATAATAATAATAAAAGAACAAATAAATAAATCCATATATCTATGATAAAAATAAAAATAATAGAAATAAATGAAAATAAAAAAGAAATAAATACATTAATACTTAACAAATATTATATGAAATAAGTAATAAGCTGAATAATATGACAAAGAATAGATAATAATAAGAAGATGAGGATGGTATAAATCGGAACTTAAATTTGGGAAAAGAAAAAGAATTACTAGTCAAAAGTCAACGCGGTTCTGTGGCCACTCACAGTCCATAGAACTTCCATGAAATCAACGGACAACTGAAACCAACCGACACACACACACACACACCCGCATTCCACGTTTCAACCGTAAAACTTTCCTTTACTCGGTGCCTGCCTGTCTGTTGTTTTCTTTTTTTTCATTTATTTTTTTTCCTTGACAATGTCCTATGACACTGAGTTGCTTATTCATTCTCTGGGTGGAAGTGACGAAGAAGAGGTTTTAAAGAGAAAAAGAGCTGTTTGTGTTGGGTCTTTAGTCATGGGAGCTCTAGCTCCCGTCTCTCCTTGGATACTTGAGAATGATCTTTTGTTGAAGAACACTGTGGAGGTAATTTCTTGGTTCCTTCATGTTTTTGTTTCAGACCCATTACTGAATATGCAGCTGTATTAGTGAAATTGGTTTTGCTTGTTCCTGAATTTCATATATTAGTAGTAGAGATTTCTGTTCGATATTGTGATATGATATGTTTTTGATTGTTGCCTTCCTTGTTTGGAGTATTGTTTGGCTTGCTTAGGTTATGGGTTAGGATATGTTCTGGGTAAATTAGCATTTAGTAGTGGGAGTTCTAACTCTACTGCTGAGAATTCTTCACATTTGTGCTCAGAATCAAGGAACTTGTGACGCCCTTCTGAGCATGTAAACTTCTTTGTCGCTATCACCAAAAAAATGTAGAACTCTGTCCATACTTTTTCTAGCTACAGTTAATGCTTTTTTGCAGTTGTAATGAAAAGCTTATATTTGCCACTCACTATGCCTGGATCAAACTTCCAGGGGTCTCGCCTTATCTGTTGCATCGAAATGGTAGTGTCATCAACATAGAATAATATATGATGCTATACCCGAGTCACTGAATTTAGTAACTAATTTACTTTTTGGTGAATTCATAGTGTCAAAGCTCTGAGACATTGGATATCAAAGTATTTGTGTAGTTTCCGAATACAGCTATTCATGATATGGAATGGGAAATGGGAAACTCATGGGCTTCAAGTGCATCTGCCTCGTGCTTGAAACCACTCTGTGGTTGAGGAATTACCTGAGTTATCAATTCCCATGATTAATCATCACCTTGCATGTTGACTTCTGTTTTATTTCATGCATCATAGTACCTTGGCAATTAGAGCTTGCTTATTCGCATGCGCTTCTTGTTTTGTTCTTGTTTATAATGTTAAATAAATGTTAATGTTTCTATGAGCTCTGTATCTTTTTTCATCAACTGTGAAGGCTTTTCTGTGTGGTCTCCAGATATCAGTATGAGGATGCAAAGAGTCAAACAAGACTTCTGGAGCAGGGTGCTCGTTCTTACATGCAAAGAATCGTTGCATCTCATGGGGCGTTTGCATCATCATTCTAAGCATTATACCAATAAATCTATGGTATGTAAGTGAGATTATTCAATACCAGGTGCTCCCACTCCTTGACAACACGGATCAGTCACATTAGCCTTTGATGGACTTCTGGAATAAGTTCATCTGGATAAAGTGAGTATGAAGTTCGTCAACTTGCTTTACCGATCGATGTGTTGGGGGCACAAATCCGTATTTCTAGTCGGTTACCTCATAAGATTAGTTTTCGGGTGCTTGTGCCCTCACACAAAGCCATGACAATGAGTTTGGAATTTCATTCTATGGATGTGAATGTTTTTCTGGCTGCTTAAGATGCTCAGAAGCATGTTGCTTTAAAAGGAAATGAAAGGATCCCAAGGGAATTTCACTGTGCTACCCTGTAATTAACAACCATGTTCAGCTGCATGTCTCTTGCCGTTCCTGTCAATGCTATTTAGCCTCAAGTCCTGTAGACTGTAGTTCACTGTTTCAGTTGACATTGTGGAATGGTTCTTTTGCAGATATGGAGGCTGGGGCATAACACAGAACCATCAAGCTGGGAAAATCGAATTTGAACTGGTGCACAAATGTTTGACGATTTGAATATTATCATAAGGTGCATTTCAGGGTTCTCCTTGAGCTATGTTATAATATGTTCTTCTTATAACAAATTACTCCCCTGTAATGCCGAATCATGTTGTGTTCGCAACAGAAAGCCCTTTCCTTGTACGGAATGTCGCTTTGTTTCTCGGAAGTGCACAAGGTAAGTACCAGCCAGAGTTCCAATGCTTGAATTACTTCTGAAGTCTCCAACTTCAGTGCTCAGGAGGAAGCTGATACGAAGCCACAAGTGTACATGTCCCAGTAGGTTTTTACCTGATAGTACATGTACGAATAGTGAATTTTAAATGCATGAAAAAGTCTGCCACTTTCAGAAAAGGGCGTACAGTACACAGGTTTAAGTTCCCACGTTCAGAAAATAGAATACAAGATCTTGAGACTACTCTTTATAACTGCTATTTAGATACATAGAACGCCTCTGGTTGGTAACATCATTAAAAACTTTGAAATTTCAAAATTTTTAACTTTTATTTAATTTATTTTAATAATTTTATTATTAAAAATTGAACAATTTATTAATTAATTAACTAATTTTATAAATTAATAATTTCTTATCAATCAATTAATTTTTATTTCATAATTTCTTATTTCAATTAAACTTAAAATTTGCTAATAGGAAAAAACAGTTTCTTTCATTCATATTTTAAAATTTTTAATTTGATTTAATCTTTAGTCGATCTTATAACGGTATAAACTTTGAATCTCTTGTCTTATGTGTATAATTTTTGGTACAGTTTTTAAAACATTAGTGATGATATCTATTGGTTTTTTTTATTAATCGAATAGATTAATTTCTTAAATACATGCAATAATTAAAAGCAATAGTTAAATGATAGATCTGACTTAAAGTAATTGATAATAGGATATTAATAAAAAATAAAGTTAAACCGCTTAAAAATTGCAAGTAAAGAAAGTTGGTATATAATGAATTAAGTTTAAATAAATATGACATTAATTAACAATTTTCAAATTCTAATGATATTGAGTTTAAATTTTTGCATTTGATCCTATCAAGTTTAAATATTTAAATCTAAATATAAATCGGGTCAAATTTATTAGAATGTCCTATATTGATTAAACATGAAAATGTTAAAGGGTTTATAAGTAATAAGGTCAACTATCCAAATGACTAATTCTAATAATTTTGACAATAGTTGAATCAAGCTCAATTCTTGTTAATGGGCTCTACACTCTACCCATATTACAAATTCTAATATGATATCAGAGCATGTTTGGTTCATATTATTAATTTTCTCGGTTGTCCGTTTGGATTCCAGTCTCAGCAACCCGGTCTAGTTATCACTGTGTTTATTTCAAGTGGCAACTGAATGTCAAGTCCTAGTTGCACTTGAGAAAGAGTGTTAGAGTATTCCATATTGACTAAATATGAAATTGTTAAAGAGTTTATAAATGGTAAGGATCAACTATACAAATGACTAGTGCTAGTCATTTTGGCAATAGTTAACTCAAGCTCAATTTTTATTAATGGACTCTATACTCTGCCTATATTAAAAATTCTAATATGGTATTAGAGCATGTTTGATTCATATTATTAATTTCCCAGTTATCCACCTGGATATCTAGTCCTAGCGGCTCGATCTGGTTATCATTGCGTTTATTTTAAGTGACAACTAGATGTCCAGTCCTAGTTGCACTTGAAGGGGAGTGCGGGAATATCTCATATTGACTAAACATGAAAATATTAAAGAGTTTATAAATAGTAAGGGTCAACTATCCAAATAACTAATTCTAGTCATTTTGTTAATAATTAACCCAAACCTAATTATTGTTAATGAGCTCTACACTCTACCCATATTAAAAATTCTAATAAAATTTAGCTAAAATTTTCAGATTCGGTTTAATCTAGATTTAATTTTTTCTTCGTAACTTACGAGTCTAAAAAAGTTATTAAACTCAAATTTAAATTAGATCAAATTCAAATAATATATTTATTTTGAATCAATTTGATAAGCATAAGTCAGATTAAACTTTAACTAAATTGCTATCCCTATTTTTGTTTGACTAGAAGGATTTGTATGCCTTTACATTTAAACAAAATTAGAGAAAATTAAATACCAACAATTTTATTTTCCGGAATCAGTTCTGGACATACGCAGGTCTCGCTTTTCTCCTGCTGAATATTATTATGCAGACTCCGAAGTCAGAACCTGTGAAGGTCCCCAGGAGACAGTGACGCTGGAGGGGAATATGATCTGTGCAGTAAAAGTGCTGAACGATAAAGCTTATCCAGGGCACTTCGACGGCCATTATACTTGAAGATAAAAGAGGAACTATTCTTCTCGGGAAAGTGCTTCCATTTCCCATACCCATCACCGGTCACTTCGTGCTCAGGAATATGGCTGTCCATTACGTATATTCTCCATTCTCTGCGCACTCCATGCTCTTTTTATCAACTTAATACTCATTAGTTTATCTAGTGTTCACATTTTTGGTTAAAAAAATATAATTTTCTGTAATTTAAATTTTCTTTAAATACAATTCAACCCCTAAATTCAATTTGGATCAATTAAATTTTACTTAAATTAATAATTTAATATAATTATAATAATTAATTAGTTTTAGTTAAATTTAATTAATTCAATTCAAATTTAAAAATTAGGTTAAATCGTTATGTAAATAACATTTGATTAATATAAATAAAATATTCATAATAAATATATTTTCTTATTTTTAAATCAAAATTTAAAACAAAGAAAATTTATAAAAAATTAAAAAGTAAAAGAAATTTTTAAAAATTTAAAAATTAAACTATAAAAAAAGTGTATGCCTTTTATCCTTCCCATTCCCATACTTATTCGTTATTCCGTAGAATATTCGTCTGCTCCTAGTCGCGTCATTGCCTTAGGTAGTGATCAAATTAACGGCAAAAATCTTTCAGCGTTAGAGGTTATAATTTCGGGTTTGATTAGGGTATTTGAAAGAAAAGTCTTTTAGGGTTTCATTCATAAATTTTTTATCTATTAGTAAAAAAGGGTTGTCAATAATAAAGTTTATTAATCAGTAGATTAAATTAAATCCATTTTAAGTAAATACCTAAACTAATACTTCTTCACTTAAATTATGCATTAAAAACTTTCTTATACTTACTAACTCAAAAATTTTAAGTTCAATCTCATTTATTTTTTGTTATATTTTAGTAATTTAAAAATAAGAATTTAAGATTATTAAATTGTTATTAACTAGTAATTTATTTAAAATATATAGGGATGACAATGAATCAACCCATGGGTCAATCCTGCCAATTTTTTTAAAATAACGTATTTTTTAATTAAGTTCAGGCCTGAGTTATCTAAGTCCAGGCCTATTCGAGACCTAACTCTTCTAAGTAAAATAATGTTGTTTTACTTAGAACAATTAAATCTCGAGTAGATCTAAGCCTAGGCCTAGTCTATAGGTTAATCCATTGAAAACATCTAAACTTGAGCCTATGGGCGAGCTCATTATCATTGCTAAAAATATATAATTTTATATTTAATAGAATTTTATATTTAATTAATGACTTACTCTTTTAGGTATTCTTAAAATAACGAAAAAATTACAAGGTGTTTGGTTTATCCGCTGAACAATTATTCTTAGAAATAAAATAGATGAATAATATAATGCAATGAGTATTACTTAGTTTGATTTATTCTTAAGAATTTTTAGTGATGATATATGTCAATGTTTGATTTGAAAATATAAATTTAGAATGACAATAAAATAACTAACAAAAAGATCAAAATATTCATTATAATTTCTACTATTATTATTATTATTATTAGTATTATTATTAATTTTCTTATAATAATAATAATAAGAAAGTTAATAATAAAAAAAGAATAAAAAGAAAATTATTAATAATAACAATAACAACAATAATAATAAAAAGATGAAGAAAAAAAGGAAAAAGGAGGAGAAAGGTTATCTTAATTTATTCCGTGTTTCGCAAAATTGGTAAAGACATGAGGAGGTATCGTTATCTGTTTTTTAAAGTGCAGGAATAATTAAATTTGAGGTTAATTATTTTGTTTATTATTTTCTAACCAAACAAAAAAAACCATTCCTCAAAAATATATCAGTAATAAAATAATTATTTCAGTGAACCAAACATGTCATTAGAGTTTATTAACAGCAGGTTAAGATATTCTGTCTGAATTGTTTTGGTCTTTTTGGGCAAAATAAGCTTAGTGACGACGAGTGACTTGACAGGTGTCGGGTTTATAATAATGTTGGTACATTAACTGTTGCTATAAGTTTTTTTAGTGACGACGAGTGACTTGACAGGTGTCCGGTTTATAATAATGTTGGTACTTTATCCGTTGCTATATTTTTTAATAATCATAGCTGACAAGAACTTTAATGAAACGACCATGCTGTGACGTAATGGATGAGATCACTTCATCTCGGAGTTTAATATTCATTCGCACAATTTTTTATATGTCGTTTTTGAGATTCGGATTCGAGCCTAACTCTGACTCGGGAATAGATTTTCAGTTCTCGAAAACCTGTTCCCCTATTTTAAAATTAATTTGGTTTATTTATTTTAAGAAGTAAATTAAAATTGGGTGAATAATATTTTATGGGAACAAAAGAAATAGGATATTTTAGAAGAGAAGATTTTGTTTTTTATCAGATTTTTATATTAATTACGATATTTTTATTATATTTTATTAAATCTTATACACACATTTATATAAACCCACTTACATATATAAATAAAATTTTAAAATAAAATAATTAGAATAAAAGATTTGACTTGATATTAACCCCTCGATGCAAAGTTTAACGGCAACTCACGCCCTTCAGAAAGCATTTAGAGGACTTTCAACCCTAATCTAGTTTCCACCCAAAATTGGAGTTTGTATTTATTATTTTATATATTTAAATTTAGTAAAAATTTTATTTGTTTGAGTTAATATAATTAAAAAATTATAAATTTTTCTAATTTTAGATTTTTAAAATGTTCAGTTATTTTATAAAATTTTCATAAATTTGATTAAAACTAATAACAAAATGAATTAAAAATTATTAATATACTAATCTAATTCAGTTTTTAAATTAAATTTGAATTAATTAAATTCAACTTAAATTAATAATTTAAAATAATTATAATAAATTATCTATTTTGGTTGAATTTAATATTTTATATATTTTACCTTTTAATCTAATTTGGTTGGAAGTTTTTAGTTTAAATTTAAGAACTAATCTCTTTTAAAATTTTAATTATTTAAGAAATGATTGTTCAATAAATTTTAAAAAAATTAAATCAAAACAAACGGTCCAACCCATTTTACATATTATCCAAAAGGAACAATTATCTTGCAGCATCGCAGCCTTACGAGATCGAGAGAATAGACCGAAGTTCCAAAAAACACAAAGCATTACTATCTTACCGTTAAACAGTGATGCCGACAACATTTTCCAGACCATCCAGTTCGAAATTCCTGACAAATAAGTGAACAACGTTCATTCATTCAATAAATGGGGCTTATAAAAAATAAATAAATAGATGTTTATAAAGTATGATAGGAGGGAGATAATATAAACAGATCATCTGAACCTGAGAAAATCGACGATTCAATTTTATAAAATCACCATTGCGGCATTACATCATTTTATGTTAGAACAAGTTCGCAACTAAATAGGACTGAAGGAATAGTAATGACAGATTTTACGTAAAAAAATCTTAAATCAGGATAAAAATTACAGGTAATTATAGAATAATTTTATTACTGAGAATTTGGAGAATCACAAGGAGAAAAACTAGATTCACAAAAATACACAATATTTTGATCTCTCTCTCTTTTTCCCTCTCACCTCACATCTATCTCTTTTTTTTTTTGCTTGTTCTTTGGCTAATCCTCTCTCTGTTTATCTCCTGCCTATTTATAGGCAGGAAGAGACATGAAGATTTGGTTGGCCAAGCCAACCATATTGTCGTTAATTGTTGACAATTCTCCCATTTAAAGATTTGATTGATAATTAATCATATCTTTACACCATTCTTTCTACCTTGTCGCTTCATGTTGCTTACATCTTTGGCAGGACACACGAGAATCGACACCACATAAACTTTTCACCATTGATTGCTTTTGTCATAAAATCTATCAGGTTATCCATTGTATGAATTTTCTGCATGTCCATCGTTCCTTCTTCCACTTTCTCATGAACGAAGTGATATTGAATTCAAATGTGTTTTGTCTTTGAATGAAATGCTGGATTCCTTGCAAGATACAAAACACTATGGTTGTCACAATACAGAGTAATATTCTCTTGTTATATACCAAAGTTCTTCCAACATCTTCCATCACATTGCTTGTTTACTGCCTTGTATAGCTGCTACATATTTTGCTTTTGTTGTTAACGTAGCCACAATTGACTACAGTTTTGAAACTCAACTCACAACTCCTTTAGCTAATGTAAACACATATCCTATAGTGGATTTACTTTTATCAAGATCACTTGCATAATCAATATCAACATATCATTTGACAGTAAAATCTGATCCTCCATAACATAATGCAACATCTGAGATTCCCTTGATATATCTGAGAATCCTTTTAACAGTATTCTAATTCTCTCAACTATGATTCGCCATGTATCGACTAATTACTCCCACTATATGTGCACTGTCTAGTCTTGTACAAATCATAGCGAATTCCCACTGCTGATGCATACGGTACTCGAGTCATCTCCATCCTCTCTTCTTCATTGCTAGGACTCATACTTGAGGATAACCTGAAATTAACAGGAAGAGGGGTATAAATTGACTTACAATCTTACATGTTGAATCACTGCAAGATCTTCTTCAAATAATTCTTTTGAGAAAGCCAAATCTTCCTATTATTTTTATCTTACTGAATTTGCATCCTAGAATCTTGTTTGTTAGTCCCAAGTCTTTCATTTCAAATTCCCTAGCTAACTGTACCTTCAATTCTTTGATACAATCATTGTTAGGGCCTGTTACCAACATGTTGTTTACATACAACAACAAGACTATAAAATTATCTTTCTCAAATCTCTTGAAATATGCACAAGGGTCTGCATTCAGTCTGCTGTATCCAAGGCTCATGATGAAGGAATCAAATCTCTTATACTAACACTTCGGTGCATGCTTTAAACCATACAGAGATTTGTTCAACCTGCAAACCAAGTTCTCTTTCTCTTTCTCTTCGAAACCTTTTAGCTGGAGCATATAAATTTCTTCTTCAATATTTCTATGAAAAAATTTAGTTTTCACATCTAACTGCTCAAGATGCAAGTCAAATATAGCACACATTGCTAGAACTACTCGAACCACAAGAGAAAATATTTCATTGAAGTCAATTCCTTCATTATGAGCTTATCCTTTCACCAGTAATCTAGTACGACATCACTCTGCTTGATCTTTACATTGTTGTCATCCACTGAGATGCATTTGAACTTTTCACTGCTTCTTGAATAGTTGATGGTTCTCCGTCCTTAGTTAAAATACAATATGCAATATTGCTCTCCATAATATAATCTGAGTGCCAGCTCGGTGGTCTTTTTGTGCGAGTTGATCTCCGAGTATCTGAAACATCATATTCAGCTGGTTCTTGCTCCTCATGCTCTGATGCAGCTTCAGAAGAATCATTTTGATCAACTTCCCTATCTACTTGTACTGTTGTAGTTTCTGGATTCTCTTATATAGTGCCAACATTTTCTGCTTGCTCTTGATCCTTATCTTTCATCAAGATAACATCCCTACTGATAACAATCTTGTGGGCAGTGGGATCCCAAACACAATACCCCTTTACTCCTTCAACATATCCCAAGAAAATATATCTTCTGAATTTGGATCCAACTTCGTAGTTTCTTGGGCATTGAACATCGCATAGGCAGGACTTCCAAATATATGAAGGTTGGAATAATCCACTGGTTTGCCAGTCCACATCTCCATCGGAGTCTCGAACTCAATTGCAGTTGATGGAGCTCGATTCATCACATAACAGGCGGTATTGACTGCTTCTGCCCAAAATTTCTTATCTAAGCTTGCAGTTCCCAGCATCGCTCTTATTCTTTCAACAGAATTCTGTTCATCCACTATGTTACTCCATTTTGTTGAGGAGTGTGTACCGTTGTGAATTGCCTTTTGATGCCTTCTTGCTTGTAGAATTCATTAAATTCTTTACCAGTATATTCGCCTCCATTATCTGAGCACAAACACTTTATCTTCTTACAAAATTCTAGTTCCACCCGCGCTTTGTAAAAGTTGAAAGTTGGAAACACACTTGCCTTTCTCTTGATAGGAATCACCCAACATCTCCTCGAATAACCATCAATGAATGATACAAAGAAATTTGCTCCTCTTAGGGATGTAACTGGTGCTTGCCATACATCAGAGTAAATCAATTCTAGAATTTCTTTGCTTCTGAACTTTGATGTGTTGAACTTCAATCAATGTTTCTTACTCACAATGCAAAGCTCATAGAAGGGTAGTGATACCTTTGTAAGACCTGGAAGTAGATTCTTCTCTGTAAGTATCTTCATTCCTTGTTCTGACATCTGTCCAAGCTTTTTATGCCACGTCATTACAGATTTGTCATCTGGACTAGTTACCGCAGCGGATGCCTCTCTTTCTTACAAAGTTACTCCCTTTAGCATGTACATATTTGCAATAATCTTCTATGATTTCATAAATACCATTGCCCCTTTAATCACTTTCATTATTTTATTTTAAATCTCAAATCTAAAACTGAGATCACCCAGTTGTCCTACAGATAACAATTCTTTTTCAGGCCTTCCATATGTCGCAATTTTTCAGTAAGCTGAATTGTATCATCATACAACTTTAACTTGATGGTGCCAAAACCAATGATCCAAGCTTGATCATTACCACTGTACACAGATCCCCCAGAGACAGATTCATATCGATGGAACCATTTTCTTCGAGAGGTCATATGAAAAGTAGCTGCTGAATCGAGAAGTCATACATCAATAAATCTTCTCTTGCCTCCAATTGTCACTGCCGCTTTACAGACCATTGCACCTCCATCATTTGAAGTATTTGCCGCATTTCTTTGAGGAATATAATATTTCTTATTCAGATTCCAACAATCCTTCTTTAGTTGCCCTTTCTTGCCACAATTGTAGCACTTGAAATTCTTCTTACTCCTAGATTTCGATCTACCATGACTATGACTCTCACTTGGGCCACGTTCTATTGATCTTCTTCTCGTCACCGCCAAGGCCTCCGCTTGCTGCGAATTTGCCAGCCTATCTTCCTTACTTTTGTACCGACTCTCTTCTTCCAAAATAGCAGCTACAATATTATCGAAGACTAGAGTGTCTGTGTTGTTTGTTAAATTGATGACGAGTTGATCATACGAATCTGGTAGACTTTGGAGTAGAAGTTTCGCACGTTCGCTTTTCTCTATTGTGTGCCCCAATGATGTGAGTTAGGAAAATAGGATATTTAAAGTATTTAAGTGTTTCGCCATCGAAGTGGATTCTGCTATGCGTAAAGTGTATAGTTTCCTCTTTAGAAAAATTTTGTTATTGAGTGATTTAGCCTCGTACAATTTTGTGAGAAGATTCCAAATCTCTTTTGTCATCTTCTTCTCCTCTTTGCTTGACAACACCATATCTGCTAGTGCCAGATGAAGATTGCAATAACATTCTTGTCCATCTTATTCCACTTATTATCATCTATGAATGTTGTCGGCCTTTCACTAATGGCTATTAAACAGTTATCCTTTTTACAAGAAGCTTTCATCTTCAACTTCTACAATAAGAAATAACTACCATTGAATTTTTCAATCTCAAATTTTATTGCCATTCCTTCTATCACGAACAAAATTTAACTCTCACTATTTCACGTGAATAGTACTCATATGTATGGATAGTACCCGTATGTATGAATAGTTTCGTATATGTGAATAGTACCACATGAGTATGTATGAATAGTGTCATATACGTGAATAGTATTGTATACTTGAATTACAGTAACTGCATAGTTTAATGCAAAATAAATGCATGAACAGTTGTCATCTTTTGTGATTACTGTTTACCAACTTTTACTGTGTTCGCTCAAACTCCGAACGGATTATGTCAAAAAATTCGTTGTAATTTTCTCACTTCGCTCTGATACCACTTGTTATAAAAATCAATAGGATTAGAGCAGGTTCACAGCTAAATATGACTGAAAGAATAATAATGAACAGACATATTTTACTTGAAAAATCCCTAAATCATGGTAAAAACCGTGAACAAGAATAGAAAAATTTTACTACTGAAAAATTGGAGAATTACAAGACGAAAAACTAGACCTATAAAAATACACAATTTTTCTCTCTTTTGTTCTCTTTCACCTCACGTCTCTCTCTGTTTTTTTTGCTTGTTCTGCCCATCCTCTAATAGGCAAGAGATTTGAAGATATGAAGATATGGTTGGCCAAATCGGCCAACCATATTGTTGTTTAGATGGGAAAAAAATGTTCTTTGTCTATGTTAATCACTTCCAATTTTCAAAAGGTTAATCCATATTCTTTTTTCTAAATCTTTTACCTTTGGTTTTAGTCAAATTGCAATAGTCTGATTGATATATAGCTATTTGATCAATGATTTATCGATTATTGATGGATGGATATGTATGAATAGCTTATGTCGTGTTTAGATATATGTTAAATTAAAAGTGTATTTTGGAAATTAATATTTACGATAAAATATAACTTGAAATTAAACATTTTAAAGTGATCAAATTAAATTTTATATTTTTAAAATGTTTAAAACATACTTTAAATGAAGCAAAATTGGACCGAATTAACTCTTCATTGGTTAAATATTGTGTCAAAAAGTGGGTCTCATTATGACATAATTAGTTTTTATTAAATTTATCAAAACATGGGCTTTACTCTACTTAACTGTAAGACTCACTTTTATTTAAAAAATAAAAAAATACTGTTGAATCAATATTTATGTCTAGCGAAGAGTTAGTTTGGTTAAATTTTAAATGTTTTGAAAACGTTAGAATTTAATTTAAATTCTGATACATTTTTAGTAATATATGTTATGATATTACAATTTTTTAAGTGTTTTTTTGGAGTATGCATTTAGGTATAGTTGTATGTAAGAATGTTAAAGTCGGCCCGACTTGGCTTATTTTTGGCTCGGGTTGGTCGGGCTATGAGTAGGTCACGGCCTGACTATGATCGGGCAGGCGGGTTGCAGGCTGATCATGGGCTGATTATGGGCGGGCTATGGGTTAGCCCTGCCAGGCCTGTAACCAGACCATTACTTTCGAAATGACGTAATTTTGAAAGTTTTTTATTTAAAAAACAAAGGACGGGCTTGGCTGGCCCACTCCGGTTGACCCGTGGCCCTTGGGCCATAACTCGGGTCAATTCGACCCGTCCTATTGACATCCCTAATTGTATGAAAATGCAATCTTAGAGAGAAATAGACACTCTTAGAAGGCATATTTGATATTTCTAACGTTTTGTAAATATAATTATATTTTTTCATGCTAATTTATCATCATAAAAAATAATTTATTAAATCAAACGAATTTAAAACCGATACTAAAATCAGAAAAAAATTCTCAAACTACTTCAATAACTATATTTTATCTTATATAATACTATGTCGTTATTTCCAAAACATTTTCATCACATTTTGATTACTAAGTTCAAAGATACCTGCATTAGATAAGTTTATGAAATAATAGAATCTAAGTTCACTTTGAAGAGAAAGTTCCATTTTAATACTTTTGAGATTATCAAAATTGCTGCATCTATAATCATGCCCTAAAACAATATGATAATATATATTTAATAAATTATTAAAAAATAACAAATCCTAACTCACACATCCTTAAATAAATTACTTAATAAATAATCATTTGAAATTAAATGTTGATTTTGATTTAATTGGTATCTAACTAGTGTTAAAAATTCACAAGTAAAGTAATTATATGTCAAAAAGAGGCATAAGAATGAACCAAGATATATAATAAAATAGGATTTATAATTCATTGCCTTAAAGATTTTGAGTTGGGATCTAACGTTTTGGTTGTATACGAGTTTACTTGAATTCAATCTAATTTTTCTCTAAGCACTCTCAAAACTCTTCATTGATATCAGAGCTAGCTCAATGAAATTTGATAAATAGAAAATCATGAGTAAAATGAGCGAGTAATTTATGGGGTCAACTCTTAGGTGGTAGTCGAGTTGATGGAGTGGAAGGTATGAGATTAAAAGGTCTTGTGTTCGAATCCCTTACTTATGCTCTCTCAATCGAGTTTGTTGTACAGAACTTATCTAGTGCAGAGTACTTGATTGACATGATTTGCAAACTATTGTATCAATACGAAAATTTACTCAATACACATCTAAAAATTAACAGTTGCAGATTCCTCCGTTTCAAACTCAAAACTTTTCAACTAATACAATAAGTAGTACAATTGAATTTAGCTAATATATATACACACACACTATAGCACATATAATACTAAATAATATATGCAAGCGATGATTACACATTGAAACTTGCTGATTGGTTCGACATTTTCAATTATATTTAACTTTGCGAATATTAAGTGGTGGAGTACGATTAAGTATTAATTAAACATGAAAAAGGACGAACACTATCCCTGTTGGAGTTTTTGGGATACAACTTTGCAACTTAACTCATCCATTTATTCTATTTGATCATGCCTTTATACAGGCTTACAAATAAACTGAAAATTAAAGTAAATCTTCAACAAAATCAAATATTTTGACTATAATAAAGTAGAATAAAATCATAAAACTATCCTATAGAATTTGCAAAATTTAAAACAAACTAAGACCTATTCTAAAATAATTTTAAAATTTGAATTAATTTCCAACAATTCCAGAGGTCGGAGAACAAATCCTCCATAACTAGACAATTAGACCGCAACTAGAGGAATATAGTCGAGACCCTTCTTCTACTATTAGACTCAGCTTTATCTAATTATTTCACTCCAATAATCGCTACGATGTGCACCAGAAAAGAGAAAGAGAGAGAACAATTTCTTAATCAAAATTCCTAAATGAAAAGCTGTCTAAAGGCATCCTATCCATAATTCCCAGTTTCAACTACAGAAACAGAGGGTCCTCTGGTCCCCTACTGTCGATACGGAGTGATATATAAAGGAGCAGTTGAAAAGAAAAGTTTAACAACTATGATGTATTTAAGGAATCCTGATCCTAATTATCACTTGAAAAATGAAAAGAGATTCGCTTTGTTCACTAAGCTTGGGTTCTCGATATACGATCTTGGACTCCAAAAGTTCTCCCTCAGCCCAAGACACAAATCATGTTTTTGTTCTAAACAACTTAAGGCTCTCCTTTATAGGAGGTCTTAATTTCGAGTCACGTCAAAGGAGAAGAAATAAAAAATTTGTCCTATTGATGATCTTCTAGTCTCCTGGGCACAGCTCCTTGATCGGATTAATTACGAACGTCTCGCTTCCAGCGACAGTGTAAGAGTTGAAGCTACTAGGAAACCCGAGGACTGCTAAGAACCTGATGCTGAGTAGGGGGCCAGCAATCAATCAGCAGTCGACCAATCAAGTATGTGACGACTCCTTGTGCGCAGAAGTGTACAGGCTACGTAGGAACCTGAGGGATCTTGGAATTCCAGATTTACATCCTTTAGGATTCTTGGGGTGGGGTCTTAGAGGCTTAGGATTAGTCCGGCTAAGCTGGGATACCTAATGTAATTTTTTAAAAAAAGTGTATCACTACCAGAGGGTCGGTTAATTTATAGAAATCCAATTCCCATTTGTCCCACTTAACTAATATATCTCAATATTCAATTTATTGATCAGAGTTCAGATGACCAATATATTCATTTCCTTTTCAACATAAACAAAGAGACCAAAAGTTGCTCTGAAAATCATATATACGGTGTGAGTTGAGGGGTCAAATTTGTCATTTCTTCTTTATTTAAAATTTCAAAATATTAGTTCAAGTTGTTTGTTCGGGTAATTGTCACCATTTAATCGTTTTGATGACGAGATGTTGGTAGGTATATATTGTTCAGGTAATGGTCAAGTGTGTATAACACTGTAGCTAAAGACTTAAATATATAGGCAATAAAATAATAAATTTGAGCAAATATATGGATGAAGATTAATCAAATAAAACAAAAATTCAAAAGTTTCAATAGCTGAAATAAAGGAAACAATTTAAACAAACTTGCTTGACTCATAACAATATTATCTTTGAATTATTCATCAGTACTCCCTCTTAATTCAAAGTCACAAATGCCAAGTACTGTTATGAAATAGTAGTACCTGCCTAACCACTACTGGTAAATCCACACAATCTGAAGTTGGAAGTTTTAGAGTACCAAATTCTAAACTCTAAAGTTCCAACAAGGTAATGCAATACCCGCTTTGTTGCTCCATAATGAACCTTTGAAGGTTATTGCATAAACCTAGAAATAACACCAACAAAAAATGCAATATCAGGTCTAATTTGCAATAAAGCATGCCAAATTTGTTGAGAAGGTCTTTAGCATATTTCCTTTAAGAAAAAAAACTCCATCTTCACTTTGATAGGCTTCAAAACTAAGGAAATAATGAAATAAACCTATGTCTGACATCTCAAATTCATTTATCATTTAAGATTTAAATTTATCCATAGAGAAGGAGAAGAACTTGTGTAAATGATATTATCAGTATAAAGACAAAGAGCAATGAAATCATTTTTACCTCCCTATTTCACACATAAGGTTGGCTTGTTCTCACTTCTCATGTATACCTTTTTCTAGAAGCACTCATCAATTTTCCCATACTAAGCTTGTGGAGCTTGCTTTGATCCATACAACGTCTTCTTTAGCTTATAAACGTTTGCTTCCTTTCCCTCCTTTACGAATCCTTCTGGCTGAGCCACATAGACCTCTTCTTGCAAATCTCCATTGAGAAATGTAGACATCAAATTGGTATACATGCCATTACATCTATGCATCCAATGCTAAAATAAGTCTTATTGCTTCAAATAGAGCTACCAAAAAGAACATTTCTTCAAAATCAATGTCATATTATTGTGCATATCCTTTTGCTACAAGGTGAGCTTTGTGCTTTTGTATGCCTCCATTTGCAGCAAACTTTGTTTTGAAAACCCACTTCAGGCCAATTGCATTTTTACCTTCTGGTATTTAACCATCTCCCATGTTTTATTATTTTCAATAGTTGTTACCTCCTCAACCATTGCTTTCTGCCATACTTCCGTTTTAGTTGCTTCTTCAAAGTATATGTTGGATCCCATTTTTAGGATTTTTATATTTTATTTTATTTTATTTATTTTATTAAATTATCAAGCATGAAAATAAATTAGAATTTATGAATTAGAAATTTTTGGAGTTTAATATG
>JAOTAY010000002.1:1049513-1073542 GCA_025629805.1 Erythroxylum baracoense | reverse complement strand
TTATAATTAAGTTATAGGTTACAATTTTAAAAATGGTATAAATTTATTTGTTTTTATATTATAGGTTTTTTCCATCTAGACCCTGTTCAAGAAATATGACATCAAAATTTAAGGAGAAGATTGATCTTGAGGGCTATTGTTAGAAGAATATCTCTCAGGCGACAAAGAAATTTTACTATGAAGAGTTTGAGGTACGATAGAAATTATTATTTCCTTTTTTAATATAAATTTTATACATTAATTTGATAACTAGTATTACATCAAAAGTATTTATCAAATATTTTTCCTTTTATTACAGAAAGAATTTTTTTGAGATTCTCAATTAGACGAGATCATATATAAAGTATGGGAGTCGAGAGCGTGTACACATTATCGTGACTTTGTTGGTGCGATACGCAGGGTAGTTATACGACCGCCTTATATTTATGAAGAAATATGGAGCCGTTGGCTGCAATATTGGACATCACCTGAGGTAATGTTGATTTTATAGTGTAATTCGGTCAACAGACGTGGAGGACCTAAGGAAGAGAGTCTTCCCGTACATACAGGAGGATTTATTACCCTCCAAGAACATGCACAGAGATTTGTAAGTATCTACAATTAACAGTTATATTCTCATCTCTTTGCTTTGCTGTATTTAATTGAATTCCCTGCCTACATTTTTATAACTTCTAATTCACTTTGTATTTCTATTGAATTTTATGTGTGAATTTGGAATGAATATATATGTTTCTTGTTGACAATGATAATGTTATATTGGTGCCATATATGGCTGTGATTTTGGTTTTGTTCTTTGTTCAACAGGGGGTTGATTTCATAAAAATAAGGGAAACTTTGCCGAAATTTTTATAAAATCTAATTTACTTATAATTAACATTTTATTCCTATGCAGGAAAAGTCTACGGGCGTGGCACCTACATGTCATCAACTATTTCTGCACACTCACACTAAGAAGCCTGACGGGGTGACATTCGTCAACGATAGTTATAGAGAAGTCAATGTATGTGAAATTTATGATTTAATAGTAATAATGCTTAATAACTATCACTTACTAATATATAAACATTGCTTTCTGTTAGGACCAAATACAACAAACTATTGAACAGCGGTATCAGCAATTAGAAAATGTTGATGAGGTTGACACTTACCTTGAAGCAGTAGGTGGAAGGGATTGTCGTAGGAGGATATTCGGCTTAGGCTCATTTGTGAATACTTATTATTCGCAATCATCTACGTCTAGTACAACAGCATCTGTTAGGCGGTTCAACAACAATAAAGTGGAAGCGCTTGAGAGCACAGTACAAACATTATCGACTCAGTTGCAACAGACGTTGGAACAGTTGCATTAGTTGCAACAGTCAATGGCAGTGCAACAATAGTCAATGCTGTTGTATGCTCAGCTCCGTCAGGAAATAGATGAATTGAAGGATAAGAGCAGTACGTCACCGCACCAACCAGACAATCCACCATCTCCTAATCAGTAGTGTAGTTTTCGTCATTTAGTTTTTATTACAGATACTTATTATTTACAATGTAAAGTTTTTATTATCAATTAAGATATTTTAATTTTTAATTATTAATAAAAAATTTCTATTTAACCAAATTAAATGTATATTATAAATATTTAATTATTAAAATTATGCATTAACTATAATTTAAATATAATAACAATATTTTTTTTTTAAATTTTAAGCAATAAATTTACCGACGAAAATAAACGTCTGTCAGTAACTTTCTAAATAACTTACCGACGGTAAAGGCTATATTTTGTCAGTAATTTATAAAATATACCGACGGATGTTAAATTTTGTCGGTAATTGTTCAGCATATTTACGGACGTGTACCGACGATCGTAAACATTTCGTAGCTAAATTTACCTACGGTTAAAGAATTTACCATCGGTAAATTTAGCATTAGAAATTGTATAACCGTCGGCAAATTTACGGACGGAACACTTGTTACAATCGGTACATTTTTGGTATATTTACCGACGGTTTATCATTTTCCAACGCTAAATTTACCGACGGTAAATTCTTGTTCCGTCGGTAAATTTAGCTACGACCGATTCTATAACATTTTTATCTGTCATTACATTCCGTCAGTAATTTGTGATACTGACGGAATATTTATATTTTCTGTTGGTATTTTCCGTCGCAAAATGACAGTTTTCTTGTAGTGATCCTATTCTATTAGCACTAGTTCAATCAATAGTTTCAACTCCAAAACTCTAATCCAAGCCTTCTACCATTTCCTACCACTACTAAGCTGAGCTTCTTCATCAGGGGGACTCCTAGGATTTTCCAGATTATCTCCAATACTTATAGCCTCATTATTTTCCTTCAAACTGCTCTGATTTATTCTTTTAGAAGAATCAGCCTATAAACTAATTGAAGAGCAAACACATAGTCGAGCTTCTTCGGGTGAGGATGCCTTAGGTAGCCTGGAGCAGCATTGTTTGGCACAGAAATCTCCCTCCCAAAGTCTCCTTCCTCTTCTAGCTGACCATGAAGAATAAGCTTAGTACTGCAGATCGACTTTCTTACATCGATATTAATAGATCCTATCCACTATGTTTAACGCATGCTGAATCAAGAGAACACCTTTTCTTTTTGTGCCCCACTGCTAGTTTGGTTTGGGAGTAGGTCAAGTCGTATTGTCGATGGAATATTTTTGATAATTCTCTAACTATTATCATCCATTGGTTGACAACTCATTCATCTATACCAAGAGCTGAAAGAGGGACCTTTACCATTGTCATGGGTATGATAGTTCAGGCCATATGGAAGGAAAGAAATGCAAGACGATTTACGACCATTAGCAAAATAGGGGAAATGCTAACTGAGGAAGTTATAAGAGGATTTAAGAATTGGTATTAATGAAGTACCATTCTCTGCCTGGTTAACTAAAAATCATTCGAATGCCTAGCGATGTTCTTTTATTTTTGTATCTGATTTAGTAGTTATATTCTATTGTGTTTTTTATTAAAGATACTCCCTTAGACATCATTGTTTCTGTAACTTTATTTTTTCATTAATTCAAATTTTCTATTTTAAAAAATATATACTAAAACATGGTATGTAATATATAAAAATTATTGAATAGGTGAATAAATGATTCTTCATCTTAAAGTCATTATGTAGAGTCTTTTACTATTAATGATTAGTAATGATTTAAGACTTTTTTTGTTATAGTGAAATGAAATTTGAAAAACTTATTTTCAAATATTAATTAGAAATTAATTACTACTTAATAAGACAAGCATGATTAGATTTAAATAGAGTATATATTAATTGTATACTTTTTCCTCTTCATGTGAGTCATTTACAAACAACCTCTTTACTAGTTAGGAGTAAGATTGCGTACTACTAGACTTTCTTAGATCTCATATGTCAATAAGATCTCTACTGGGTGTTATTATTGTATTAATTTTATACTTTACGTCTAATCATAAAATTTGATGACGAAGTGATTAAATTATTCATTATAACTAAAAGGAGAGATTATAACATAATTATAATGTTGGTATTTATTTTGTGTGTTTTACAATAAAGTGTACACTAGTATTTATATACATGAATTAAGGTTGTGACTTGAGATAATTTGATCTTATCATATCTAATAAAATTAAAACATAATGATAAGATAAATATCAATTAGGCCAACGTAATATTGGTTTGATGTTAAAGTCTCCAATTTCACAAAAAAGAGAGTTGAGCTAACATAGTTTAACATCAGCAAGAGCAATACTGCTGTATTCAGCTTCAGTGCTACATTTGGCAACAATACACTACTTTTTGGAGCTCCAAGAGATTAAGGAGCCAAGAAAAATATAATAATCTGATGTAGATTAGCAATCATCAGGGCAACCATCCCAATCAGCATCAAAATAATCATGTAAGGTTAAGGATTTAAACTTGGTTAAATGAAGGCCATAAGATGGAGTTGAGCAAAGATAGTAGAGAATGTATTTAACAACTGACCAGTGGAAATTAGTGGGATAGTGAAAGAACTAGGAAAATTTGTTAATAGCAAATTTTCTTTAATAGTACTACAATATTCAGTGGGATTAGAAAGGGGAAGACTATGGTTTTTGAAAAGTGGAAGGGATAGGGTAATAAGAGTAGAGACAGGTTTTGAGTACTTAAGATAAGTGTGAATAAGAAGATCAGTAATGTATTCAGAATGAGTGAGAAGCAAACTAGTGGATATAAATGAGCTTCAATCATAAGAAAATAATGAAGAGGACTTAGACTTTGACAGTAAATTTTGCATGAAGATCACAAATTATAGTTTTAATGAAATTTTGTGAAGAACTTGTAACTAAGATTTTATCGACATATATAAGAATGAAAGTGGTATGAGTGGGTGTGGAATGGATAAGTAAAGTATCTACTTTGGAGGAAGTGAAACCAAGGGTGTAAAGTTTGCGACTTAATTATTGGAACAAGCTTAGGGGCTTGTTTGATACCATAAATAGGTTTTTTGAAAATGAGACACAAAATCAGGATGATGGGGTTCAGTAAAATCAGGGAGTTGTTGCATAAAGATAGGTTCTTGAAGGCTTCTATATAGAAAGGCATTGTTGATATCAAGCTAATGGATTCACCAATTTTGAGATAATTCAACTGTAAGAATGAGGCAAATAGTGGTTGGTTTAACTACTAGACTAAAGGTGTCGATATAATCAAGGCCAAGGGATTGATGATAACCTTTAGTAACAATGAGAACTTTGTACTGGTTTGTTTGCAGTTTGGTTTGAAACCATCCATATACAATAATATCTACAACTTAAGGTGGAAGAATAGGACACCAGGTATTATTATGATGAAGAGTCTTGAACTCATCGAGCATTACTTGATCTCAGTAAGGAATTTTGTTTGTATGAGTCAAGGAAGTAGGATCGAGATCAAGGGATTACTAAATAATAATGTTGCAGGTGACATGCTCAAAAAAGGTTTTAAGTTTTTTTGTACAATTAGGAATGTAGGTAACCATATGATGTGCGGATGATTGTGGTGGTGAAGGTGCTTATGGTAATGATGAGGGAGATGATGTAGAAGAAGTAAGTGATTTTGAAGGAACAGAAGCTGGATAGGGGGAAAGATTAAGGTTGGGAGGAAGAGGAGAGGTAAAGTGGAAGTGTTAAAGAGAGGGAGGTAGATTAAGATCAAGAAGTTGTAAGCGAGATATTGGGAAATTGAGTTTTAAGGAATTAAATGTGGCAAGAAATGTAAATTTTAGTGGTAGATGGGTCAAGACATTAATATCCTTTGTAGTTGGGAGCATAGTTGATGACCACATATGGAATAGATTTGGCAATTAGTTTATCGGTTCTAGTATGAACAAGGAATGGAAAAACAAGTACAACCAAAAACCTGAGGATGATCAAGATTAGGAAGTGCTTCAAATAGAAGTTCATAAGGAGATTTGTGGTGTAAGACCAAAGATGCTTAGAGATTAATGAGATAGATACAAGACTTTAAGCCATAAACTATTGGGAAGAGAACAACGAAAAAGAGAGTTATTCCAGTTTCCATGATATGACATATTTTTCTTTTAGCAACACCATTTTTTGTAGAGTGTGAGGATAGGAAATGCAAATAGTAATTCCATGGGTAGTGAGAAATTAAGCAAACTATCCTTAAACGAGTTTAAAGGTTCATAGCATTAAAACATTTTAATTTTAGTAGAGAATAAGTTTTCAACAGTGACTTCGAAAAGTTGAAAATTTTGGATAGCCTACTTATGAGTGAGTGAAAAGGCCAAGTGTATTGACTAAAGTCATCGACAAAAATAAAAAAATATAACGTGAACTAGATAAAGACAAAAAACGTGATGGTTCCTAAATGTCACAATGAATAAGCTCAAAAGGTTTAGTATAGACTCTAGTAATCGGAGTAAAAGGAAGATGATAACTTTTGCTTTGAAGACATGAAGTACAATTAAGATCAACACTAGACACATTGAGTGATTGAAGTAATTTTGAAAGAATTTTATTATATAGGTGACCTAGACATTAGTGTCAAATATGTGGAGAAGCTTTTCTAATAGTGAAGGCAATTGGTAAAGTTGAGCTGAATCTTAAAGGGATAGAGATTATTATGGATGTTTCCTGTAAGGAGAGGAGTCTTGGTTAAAAGGTCCTTCATAATATAACCAAATAGACAAAATTCATTCAAACAATAACTGTCTTTAACAAATTGTGAAATAGAAAAAGAATTTACAGTAAGATTAGGAATAATAAGAATACTATGTAAATGTAAAGGTCTAGGAGTTATAGGTAAGATTAAGGAGCATGTACAAGAGATAGAAAAACTATTAACATTATCGACAACCACTTGGTCAGTACCTTAATATGGTTGGATTGACTCATCATGATGAGTATTATGGGTCATGTGGGAGGAAGTTGCTGTGTCTGGAATCCATTCAGTAAATTCACTAGAAGAATAGGTGGATGAATGTTCAAGGTAGAAAATACAAGTTGAATTTTTGTCAAGTTATAGGAAGGGAAGAAAGAATTATTTCTAGATTGCATATACCGGAAGTGACAAGCAGCAGTTATATGACTAAATTTTTACATATTTTAAATTCTGGAGGTCTTTGGTTGCAATTGGATTTGGAATTAGAATGAAAAAAATAGGCTTGATGGGGAACATCAGGCTAACTTATATAAGGTAGATTAGAGTTGGGCTAGTTTGTAGGTTTGATTGATTGTGATGGTGGAATGATGTAGTACAATCTAGACTTGGTCTATGGGTCGTATTATTTGGTCCAACTGGGAGACATGAAAGACCTAATTTGGTCTTATATGTGGATAGCGTGACCTCTACTACGAGAGCAATGGCCAGAGCATCCTCCGACACCGTGAGTTAGCAACTAGTTGCCGAGGGAGATGACAAATGCCGCTTCAGGTGGGGACTGATGAATGGATAATAAGCGTTGTTTATGAAGAAGAAGTTTGACTCCTAGCTCTAAGAATGATGGAGGCTTATTATGATTCTCTATGGTGGTGATGAAAGAGTCATAGTCGAGAGGTATTCCATTCAATGTGAAGAGAACCAAATCATTAGATAAAATTGGATCTCCAATGGCTGCTAAATCTTCAACTGTGGTAGTGATAGTCGTCGGGTATGTAGAGATAGAAGAGTCGTCTTCTTTTTATTGTATAAAGTCATTGTCAGAGTAACGATTTCTATATTGTGGTTTGTTGAAGAAAGTAGTCTTCCATCACTGCGTACAGCAAGCTTTTATATATGCACAACAATGCATATAAAAGATTTTCTCATTTATCAATAAGCTTACAACTTGTATCTTACTCTTAACTTTGTCAATTATAGTATCGTTTGTGCTATAATTTTGCAAAGTTATTGTTAACAATTATATGTTGATGTTCTAATCTATCAAACAATCAATCATTACACTCATTAACCTATCACTTGTATAAGGTGTTGAAACATAAATGAACCTGCCATTTAGACTCAATTCAAAGATCAAATTAAAATATAATAAAACAAACAAAACCAATATAAAAATTTGTCAAAATATTTTTATAAGAAAATCCCCAAACAACAAAACTAATCAAAGAAGTTAGGTCCAATAAGCTTGTTAGCATCTATAACACTCCTCGTGAACAAATTTCTACTCATTTTATTTAACAACCAAAAGATATATAAAAGAAAGTAATAGTTTACATCATAAAAATGAATAAAATAAAATGTAATAAAAATTTAGTTACTTCTGCTATTTTAAACAAACCAATAACCCTCATTATTAAATTGCGAAATTATCAAATGATTTTTTGTAGGCTAGAATCTTGCTTAAATTAAGTTAATCTTAAATATACTCAACAAACCAAATGAATTTAAGTTAGATAGATAACAAACTTATTAATCACATCTTACGCAACGTCTAGATCTATTAAGTGACAATTCTTTATACAATTATGAATTTGCTCGTTCAAATCATATAAATTTAATAAAATTATCTTATATTATTTAAGAATAAAACTATAGTTTTACTTATTGCAAGCCTTATTAAGCAAACTTAAGAACTTTCTGATCTGAATATCTTTTTATGAAGGATTTTACGGGATCTCATATGAAATTATATTAAATCCATGTGAACTCATAAACAACCAGCATTTATATCTCATCTCAAAACCTTAGCATAACATCTAGAATTTATTTTATTCTTATGTTCCTTTCTATTTTTGGATATATAACATGAGATTTTGCACATGCGTAAAGCAAACCCAAGTCAATTTATTAAGGGTTAATTACAAAAAAATTCATAAACTTTACTCAGTTGAAACTATAACCCAAACTTCAAAAAATGATAACAAAATGCTCAAACTTTCAAAATTTTCTAATTTTAGACGGAACTTTAAAAGGAGGTAAAAAATGTTCTATCTTTCAATTTTTTTCAGTTCTAGTCCGATGTTAGTGTTTACGTTAAGTTTGCTGACGTAACTTGTCACGTGTTCCAGAAACTCAAACTATTAATACATATCAGCCAAAATTAATACAACAAATAAAGATTAATGAAACAAAGTCGTTATTAAAAATAGAATCCCTAAATCAGTTTATGCAGCTCAGCCTTTCGTTATCTGTTTGTTTTCTCGACGTCCTCAGTCCTTTATTTTCTTTTTATTCTTTCTACGCCTCAAACAACTCTTGCGTCACTGCGTACTGTATCAGCAAGCTCTACATGAGGACATCGTGGTTGCGTAATATGAAAATTGAAAGGTGAAAGCGTCGAGAGAACAAACTAAAAATGAAGGAAAAAAGTGAAATCAAAGCGCGAGGTCGTCGGGGATGCGTAATCTGATTTAGGTCATTTTTATCAACGACGTCGTTTTAATTATGTAATTAAATGATGTTGTTTTATTAATCTTCATTTATTGTGTTAATTTTGACTGGCGTGTATTGATAGTTATGATTTCTGGAACACGTGACAAGTTACGTCAGCAAACTTAATAAAGGCACTAGAATGAGTTAAAATAAAAAATTGAAGGTTTGAATATTTTATTGTTATTTTTTTGAACATTTTTATTATTACTTTTTAAAGTTCAGGCTAAAATTAAAAAATTGAAAGTTTAAAATTTTATTTTCACTTTTTAAAATTTAGACTATAATTATAAAATTAACCAAAATTTAGGACTTTATTATAATTAACTCATCCTATGGTTATTGTGGCTCCATCGACTTTGAAACGCAATAAAGATGTGATTGGGACCGTACATATGATTTAAATCCTCTGCCCATTTAGCGATTCCCTTTCTTGGAACATGACAATAACAACATGATAAGAACTGATTAATTACGGAGGATCTAATCTCAAGCAGCAAACAATGTCCCCCATTGTTGTAACATCCACGTTTGAAAGCAGTTATTGCTGATGTGATTGGGATAGTTAATAGAGAGATATTTAGGTTTTTAGAATGTCTACTGAACGCCAACTTAGCTCAAGAATCTCGTGTTTATTATTCGCTAAAGCTGCGATGTCAAGTGAAAGAGTCGCATTCCTAGAGCTACTGATCACCAGAGGATTGATATGACTTGCCTGTATAGGACAAATGAAAAAGAGAGCACGACGAACGGGTTCAATTCACCTGTCCCCTTTCGGTACGCCGCTCTGTGCTCATCACATCCACCCATTCGTTTAAAGGATCCAAATCTTCTGCACCTATTCTCCTGTACTAACTTTATTTTACGCTATCTCAATTATATAAATATGTAGAATTTATGTAAAATTTAAAGAAGTATATAGATGATATCGCATAAAATAAAGTAGGTACATAATAGTGGGTGTAGAATATCTCACTTGCCATTTAATAACCACCCTGTGCCCTACGACAAACCTTTTGTATTTTTTTTAAGATTACATTAGGTATTTTAATTTAATTGGACTAATCTTAAGTCTCTAAGATCTCACCTCAAGAATCTTTGAAGATGTAAATTTGGAACTCTCTAATCCTTCAAGTTCCTACATAGCCTGTACACTTATACACATAAGGAGTCGTTACATACTTAATTGGTCAACTGCTAATTGATCGCTAGCTCTGCTCAGCATCAAGTTTTCTAATAGCTTCAACCCCCATACTGCTGCTGGAAGCGAAGCGTCCGTAATTGATTTAATCAAGGAGCTTTACTCAGGAGCTAGAAGATCATCAGTAGAAAAACTTCTCATTTTTCCTCCTTTTATATGACTCAAACTCAAAATCTCTTAAAAATGAGAGCTTTAAGTGAGAAATTTATATCATTTAGGTCATTCCTTGTTCTCCCTTTTGTAGTGTTTTTGTAAGTAAAAAACGCAAAAGAAAAAGTAAATTTATATTAAATTTATATTTTTTTAAAAATAAATGTATATGAAATTCATCAACTCAGTTAATGCTTTTGGCAGTGAAAGTTAATATTACTCAAATCTATGAATCTTATTCGTTAGGCTTTACTACTATAGCTCTGATATTTATGAAAAATTTTGATAAGGTAGAGAAATTAGACTAGGTTCAAATGAGTTTATAGACATACAATATATCATACATCAATTCAAAACTTTAAGGTAATTTATATAAACTGTACGTCATTATTATGTCTTATTTTGACGTAAGATAACACTACTTAGATAATTTCCAATAGGTGTAGGTTACTTCCTTGTACGAATTTGTTATTCAATCTCTCTGATATTCCATTGAATGTTTATTATTTGGTTTTGCTATTGCTTAGTTGTTAATGTCAATATAATTATAGCTTTATTGTCGATATAAAAATTTTTAAATTAATATTTATTTGTTAGTTGTTTTATTTTATTCAAAATTTATGTATTTTAAGATATTCTAAATTTGAATTATATTTATTACATAATTTTTATTTTATTTTTCAAAAAATAAAATAAAAATTATGTAATAAAATGTTTATTTTTATTTACTATTAATAATTAACATTAAATTGTTAAACAAAAAATCAAATTATGACAAAAGAGCATAAAATAAAATGTAATTTTTATAATTTAACTTATGAAATTGAAACTCAAGAAAAACCAAAACCAGAAATAAAAATAAATTAAAATTTTATTAAATTTATGTTTAAAAATAAAATTTTCTCTCATTTACTTCATTAACTCGATTAATGCTTTTGGAGTTTGGCGGTGAAAGCTTTGAAGAACCTGTTACAAATTGAACTGCACGCTAATCACGAGGGCTCTGTCCCTGCACCATAAACCACAATAATGCATGGTGCGGCCCCAGTGAGGACCCAGCCAGAGTAGCCCCTTCAATTAACCATAGATAGCTATATTTTTAACTCTTTACGGGGGTAGCAACTGTATCATATAAGTGGGCCTTATCTTGAAGATAAATCAATGACTTACAAAATAATGAATTTAAAATGAAAAAGCAACTAAAATTTTCACGCTTATTTTGAGAGACAAGAAAGAATGGCAATTAACCAAGCAAGTCTCTTAAAGATCAAATAAAATTTAAAAAATAATTGACAAATTTAAATTTGAGTCTAATTTTAATCCAACTTAAAAAAAGAGGATCCGATTTTAAGTTGGACTTAATTTTAAAAAGTGAATCCGAATCTAAATTTATTTGTTAGTTAGATTTAATTTTTTATTATATTATTGTATTGATATATTCTTATATTCGGAAAAGAAAAAAAGGTAGAACCAATTCCTACTTATAAATAATGACTTTTTTTTGGTCATTGTCAAGTTAAAAAAAAATCAAGCAAGGTTTGTTGGAAAAGAAAAAAAGCTAGAACCAATTCCTAACTACAAATAATGACTTTTTCTTTGGTGTTCTTATCATATTTATAATTTTTTAATTATATTTTATTAAATATAAGTAAACTTCATATAAATATATGAATAAATTTTAATAAATCAGAATTAAAATAAAATAATTAAAACAAAAAATTTGACGTAGAAGTAACAGGCCCGTATCCTGTCAAAGAAGCATCCAATGCTCTACACAAATCCCACTCGTACGTGGACGAGTCTTAAACTATATATTTTCAGTACCATATCTTTTTTTTTTGAAGGGATAAACCATACTGTATTAATCAGTGGAGAAATAGGGAATTAAAACATCCGGAACACACTCCCAACAAGCAAAGGGGGAGTACCGAATAGAAGCTCTCGCAACTTCATGAGCCAACCTATTCGAAGTCCTACGAATCCAACGCACCTGGACATTTGTGCGAGATTCAAGTAGTAGAACACAATCCTTAACAATTAAACCAAACTCAGAAACATCTAAGGAATTCGAACATAAAGCAGAAAATAATTGTTAACAATCAATAAAAATAACACCATTATCCATTAAATTGTCCTGCACATATAATAGAGCTGCTCGGAGGGCAAGTGCTTCCGCTACCGCCGGTTGTTTTACACCACATTAAAAGCCAGATATGACCTTCAAAAAGTTGCCTTCAGGATCCTCAAAAAGACCACCAAAATCTGTAAAAGCCTCATTCTTGATTCTTAGATTAGAAGACGATTTTTCATTGTATAATTAATATTATATGGACTTCAAAATAACTTAAAGAGTAAACAATAAAGAATTTTTCTCAATTTAAATAATTATGTTTATTTTTTAAAACTAATAGAATTGTTTGTTTTATTAATTTTTTAAAAATCTTTTTCTGAAAATTTTTAAAATAACAACTCAATACTTTTTTAAACGAACTAATCCGCAGTCGTTATCCTTTAGAATACTCACTAGGCAAAACTTTGAATTGACGTAATAGTCTGTAAATCAGGTCAATCGGGTACTTCTTACTAAACAAGTCCTGTATAACAGGCTCGATCGAGAGAACGTAAATAAGAAGATTCGAATACAGAACCTTTTGGCCTCATATCCCCTACTCTACCAACTCGATCACCACTAAGGACAACTAAATACATGTGAACTAAGTTGTTAATATAACCATTCAACTTTACTCTCAAACTTAATTTGATTGAATTTGATATAAATTAAATTTATTACAATAATTTTAAATAATTATTTAAATCAAATTTAAATAATAAAAATCAATTATTTGTCTTCTAGCAATATTTGATTATTTTATATGCATTATTAATTATGTTAATTAATTTCTTATAAAATCTAAGAAAATAAAAATTTTAAATCAATAAATCACAATATTTTCTTAAAATTTTAAAGTTAGAAGATGTTTTTAGAATTGATTAAAAAGAAAATTCAGTCGAGAGAGAGAGAAGTGAGAAAAATCATGTAATCCATAAGCCTCCTTGTACCTCTTTCACTTGTCCTGTTCTTCATGTTTTTATTATTTCTTTTTTAATTCGAAGTTATTGACCTTTTTTTTTCCTTCCCCTGATTCTTTAACTCTCCAGAAGCTGACATAAATAGTTCACTCGAAGAAATTAAGGAGGAAAAGGATCGAGAGAAGCAATTATCAGTAGATGAAGATCCAGTGCGATGTTTGCAACAAAAAAGAGGCTTCGGTTTTCTGCACCGCCGATGAAGCCGCCCTTTGTGAAGCATGCGACCACCAAGTCCACCATGTCAATAAGCTTGCCTCAAAGCACCAACGCTTCTCTCTTCTCCAACCATCTCCTAAAACTTTCCCTCTCTGCGATATCTGTCAGGTGTTAGCTATCTTACTACTTTTTTTTCTTCCAGTTTCTTCCTTTTATTGAATTGCAAGTTTGATGGAACTAATGGGTAGGACTTTGATTTGTAGGATAAAGGTGCTTTTTTGTTCTGCCAACAAGACCGTGCGCTTCTATGCAAAGACTGTGACGTCCCAATCCACACCGGCAATGAACATACACGAAAGCACGATAGGTTTCTTCTTACAGGGGTTAAGCTGTCCTCCAAGTCTGTGAAAGAAAGTTCTGATCTTGTTCCTGATTCTAAGTATGAGCAAAAGCAACCAACAGAAAAGAAACTTCCTGTGTCTGTTGTTCCAATAAATTGTATCCCACCAACAATAGCTAAGACCTTACCTTCAAGTACGATGGTGAACGAGGTTGATTGTTGTAACGTTGTCCCAGCTGATCAAGTAACTGGTTTAACAAGCAGCAGTATATCAGAATACTTGATTGAGATGCTTCCTGGTTGGCATGTAGAAGACTTCCTCGATTCAACTTCGGACCCTTTGGGTTTCTGCAAGGTTTGCATCGTTTTGTCTGGTGGAACATAAATAAATCTTGTTTCTGATATGCAGTGATTTTATGACATGTATTAATAGAAGTTTTCGTGATTGGTTTTTGAGTTTCAGCCTGATGATGGTACACTGCCGTTTGCGGACACCAATCTTGGGAGCAAAATCGGTTGCTTGTCATCGGAAAACATGGGCGTATGGATCCCTCCGGCGACAAATACGATATGCCCATCTCAGGTTTATCCGCAGAAAGTGTTCAAGGAGACATCAAACGTGAAATTACCGATCAGAAGTTGGGCAAATGATGTGTTTACTGTTCCACAAATCAGCCCTCCATCTTCTGGCTTCAAGCGATCTAGACCCTTTTGAACACAACTAGAATTAGATCTCCGTAAACTTTTGTATTATCAAAGAACAAAAAGGATTCCCAGCTTTGTGGTTTTTTCATGATATGTTGAATCAAGTTCATTTTTGATTTGCTTTCAGTTGGTCTTTCGTGTACATACTAAAAATCTCTCCAGGTGGTCTGGTATTTGGAGCTAATTATTAGTTCATTGGTTGTTTGTTCCACCATGGACTGAAGTGAAAGAACATCGAAACGTTGATTTGGGTCTTATATCCGAATGATCCAAAGATACTTTGTTCAGGAGAGGTTGCCGCTGATATTCCATGGCAAACAAATAATGTTAACTTATTTCCCGTATTAACATAAGTTAACAATATCTTTTTCTTATTAATTTAGCAAATTTTATGTTTAATTTGGAGAAAAAAAATTACAAGTTGTCAATATGTTTAAATTACTCTTTTTAAGTATAAAATTTTAATTTTACACACTTAATTCTTAAATAGAAATTTATATACATCACTTCAATAACTATAGAATAAAATATATATAGACCAACAAAATATTATACAAATATTAGTAAAAATTTATAATATTCTAATAATATTTATTTTATTATTTATGAATTTGTATATCATCATATTATTAAAATATAAACAAATAAAATAAACTGTATTAAAATTTTATTTTAAAAACAAAATTATAATCAGTAATTAGTGTGTATTAATAGTTTAAACAATAAAAGAATATTACTTTATACTATTTAATAATATTAATCTTCAATAATTATGTAAGTAATTTCAGTTATTATAACATAAAAAATATAGATATAGATATATATATATAATTAATTAATAATATACAAATAAATTATATAATTATGTAATGGCATGTAGTGTAAGATTGGATCAACCTGGTTTTGTCGGAGATGACAGGCTTATTCGAGCAAGAAAACATTGAATGTTGCGCAAAAGCACAGGTTGCTCCATACCAAAGAGCATGGTAGTACACAAGAATGCGAGTTATGCGAGTCAGAATGAGATAACCTAATACGTCGAGAGGCACGCTGGACCACAGACACTATTCTCCATTTCAATCTCTTCGTTTTCTTTTCTTTTCTTTGAATTCTTCACACACGCCGTCAGCTACACATATCTGTTATAACGAATGCACAAGTTGCGGAAAATGGAAGTTTATCGTTAAACAGTGATGCCGACAGCATTTTCCAGACCATCCGATTCGAAATTCCTAAGAAAGTGGGCAGGTCAGTCTTATTAGATCACCAATATGGCATTATATCATTTTAGACGGGAGAAAAGTGTTCTTTGTCTGCTTGTGTTAGTCAATCACTTCCAATTTTGAAAAGGTTAAATCCATATGCAATGTTTTGAGTTTTTGAAAAAAACTAACCAAACTAGACATGTAGATGTTAGAAATTTTCCCATTTATTGGACAATAATTAATTATATTTTATAGGTTTTAAATAATTTATCGGTTAAGTTACATAATTTGATCCGAATAAAGATAATAAAGTGACCCAATAAATAATCTAAAATAATGGGCCGAAGTTTAGGAGAAAAATGAACCACAATTAGCGTGAATCGAACCCATATTAAGCCTATGATGAGGAGACCCGATATAAATGCTATATATAGAATGTTAAGGTCCTCTATAGCTACTGTAGTAAATCGTGAATGTACAAATACTCTGACTTATTCAGAGGTTCACGTATGCAAAAAGATACAAAAAGGCTTTAACGCGTTGCGGTGAGTAACTCTTGTGAAAGTCTCGGTGGATTCACGCTTGTTTCAGTCTCGGAAAGCTCGTTTGAAGTTATGAAACCGAAATCAAGTATTTTCCGCGTTTCATAGTTATTTCCCTTTGATATTCAATCCGAGCTACGTAACTAAGGGTTCTGTTACGTGTTAAACGTGGTATCGAAGTGGTTACGTGATTAGATAGCTAAAAACGAAGAATTTTCGATTTTTCTCCATAAGATTTTTTGGAGAATAAATTTCTGTTTTCGATTTTTTCTTGCGTATTGATGATTGAAAGTGTGGTACATATGGTTAGCCTTGAAAAACGGGTTGAAAACGAGCCTGAGAGCGTGAAAAACTGACCCGAATCTCTCCAAAAATCTCCTTTTTTTGGTTAGGGCAAGAGGCCATCGGGCACATAATGATGCCCTTACATCTGGCATTACACGTACCAGACAGCAAGCGACACGTGTGTGGACAAGGGCACACTATTTGTCGCCGTAAGTGACGCACTTACAAGAGGATAAAGACGCGTGGGTGTAGGTCACCGCACGTGCCATACAGTTTGAAGGCGTGTCTAAGGTGGGTGCATGCACGACGCGTGTCATGCCTAAACATGTCGACATTAGCTGACGTCGACATGCTGACGTAGTGATGATGCCAGTGTGCTAACACAGAGCTGACGTAGTACTGGCATCATGCTGACATCACCACGTTAAAGGAAAAAAACCTCAAAATTTTCAGAATTCCCGTAAGAGTGTCCCGAGGCATTTTTGATCTGTTCTTAGGTTTGGGGAATTTATAAAATGAGTCATTTAAAATTTCTAGATTTATTACATAACTAATAAATTAAAGTTTAACTCTATAAATGGAAATAAGGCATTCTAAAGTTGTTCTTTAGTGAATTTTCATACTTCGAACTTCATATAAGGGAGATATTTAAGGTTTTTGTCTCTCGACTCATATGTTCAGTATTCAGAATAGCATGATAGTCACTCGGATTGAAATTTTTTACGATATAAGCCTCAAATAAACTTCATTGCCAATCATTTCAACACGAATATGTGATAGTTAGAATGTGTGTCCGGTTTTTACATTTATTGATAGTACATTGTCACATACCATATGCTCATAAAGAATGTGAGGATAACATAAAGATGTATCCCTTGTACTTGTGGACCTTTTGGGAACTGATGAGAATGTAGTTACCAAAGTGACCTTTTAAGTTAGTACTTTGAATTGTCCCACTTGCATGTTGGGTGATGTCTCTAGCTTTATGTTTGGTTATTCTGCCCAAAGGTGTTGGCCTTACATAGGATTTTGAGATGTGCATAAAGGCATTAAATAGAGGAAAGATGTAGCTTAAATGATCTATTTACCTAAAGGTGGTATTGTTATGACAGTTAATAGTGTGTACTCTGATCGCTTTTATATGGAGGTATAATTGTATATATTATGTATTCAACCCAAAGGTGTTTCATAATATGTGCAATCGAATTTTCAATAAAGATACTATGTATGACTTTGAGTATCGTTGTTATCCTCCATTTGTACTAATTGTTACATTTTTATTTTATAGTAACCTTTTCGGCAACAATCACAGTGTCACCATTGAAACTCTAGGTGATTTCGATTTGAAGAAGTAGATAGAAGATGTATTAAGTGCAATGGGGACGACAAATATTGACGTGGCCATACATACGAATATGCCATTTTCACCTACATCCAGTAGGTTGAAGGCTAATAAAGTAGCCTATGCAGCTTAGGATCAGTCGAACAAATTATATTACATGACCATTAAGAGATCCATATCTGACCATCTGCTTAGTGGACTTCCAAAGACAAGGATAAGCCGGGAGTTTCTTGATAATGTCTCCCAGAGGTACACAGTCTCGTCTAATGCTGAGATATGTGCCTTAATGAAAAAATTATTCTCCATGAGATACACTAGGGACGTAGAGTGAGAGATTACATGTCAAGAATGATCTATCTCCACAGTAAACTAAAGGCATTGAATATCCCTCTTCCTAATGTCAGCATAGTTCACCAAGCTTTGAGCACACTCCCTCCAGAGTTTAGTATTCTGGTGACAACATATTACTTGCAGGACTAACCTACCTGATTATCTGGAAAGGGTAGAAGCCTAGCCTTGTACACATTTGTGTATGAGGCTACCCTGTTGAGGTATGGTTGTATAATCCTTATAAAAACAAATTGCAAGCTTGTTCAACATATTGCTATTTAGTTGGATATTCCGACCACTTTAAAGGCTACAGATTTTACTGTAGAGAAGGAGGAGGCCAGAATAGTGGAATCACAAACAACTAAGTTTCTGGAATACGATGACTATGAAGATGGTGAGCCTTCTCACCCTTCAGATGATAGCAGGACGAATACTACAGTTATTTCGTATCCGTTACTCATACAGTCAGGTCTCATGGATAAAGTTTAAGTACTATACTTGTGCAGGAACATGAATATGCCTATACAAACAGACGTTCCTGGGGTACAAGAACTGATGCAGTTGCGCAGATCTACTAGAGTGAGACTACTTGCTATCTCATCTGATTACATAGTCTATTTCAGTGAATAGGACTATGAAATTAGACATGTTGTGGATCCAATTACTTTTATAAAATCTATCTCTGGACCCCGTGGGAATTTGTGGTGGGATGCAATGAAGGATAAGATGCAATCCATAAAGCACAACAAGGTATGGGAGCTAGATGATTTTCCTTAACATTATAGTCAGTTGTAAATGGTTGTTTAAGACCGTGAAGGACACTTAGGCTAAAGTTGAGAAGTTTAAGGCTCAGTTGGTTGCCAAAGGTTCACTCAAAGAGAAGAGGTTGACTTTAACATTACTTTCTCTCCTTATCCTTCAAGTATGCATTTAGAGCGATTATGGCAATAGTAGCTCATTATGATATAGAGCTACATCAGATGGGTGCCAATACCGCTTTCCTGACTGATGAACTTTATGAAGAGGTCTATATGGATAAACCTAAAGGATTTCAGGATCAAAGAGTGACTGACAAGGTTTGTAAATCAAGAAAATTAATATACGGTTTGAAACAAACTCCAGACAGTGGAACCTTAAGTTTGACGAGGTTCTGATCTCTTTCGGCTTTATGGAACACAAAGTTGAAATATGTTTGTATTACAAGGTCAGGGGGAGCGAAGTAATCTTCCTATTATTATGTGTGGATGATATATTGCTCGCATCAAATGACTTGACCATATTGCATGAAGTTAAACAACTTTTGGCCAAGAATTTTGAAATGAAGGATTTAGGTGAAGCAACTTTTGCCCTTAGTATTCAGATTCACCGAGACATATCTCAGCATTCATTGGGCCTCTCACATAGTACATACATTGAGCGTGTGTTACAAAAGTTTAATATGATTGACTACAAGCTTGTTGTAGCATCTATCTCTCAGGTGTGAGATTATCTTTGACATAGTGTCCAAAGAATGAAATAGAAAAAGAGAGGCTATGAGGAATGTTCCATATTCTAGTGTAGTTGATAACCTGAAGTATGTACAGGTGTACACTAGGCTGGACATTGCATTTGCTGTTGAACTACTAGGTCGGTATCTAGCTAACCCAGGTATAAACCAGTTGAATGCAGTTAAGCGAGTGTTGAGATACTTAAAAGGAACTAAGGATTATATGTTGACATACAAAAGATTCAACAACCTAGACCTCGTAGGGCATACAAATTCTAATTTTGATGTGTGTCAGGATGATAGAAAGTCCACTCTGGGCTACATGTTCATGTTAGCGAATGGTGCATTATCTTGAAAGAGTGTCAAGCAGACATTAGTGACTTCCTCGACTACGCATGCAGAATTTGTTGCATGTTATAGGGCTGTTACACAAGCGGTATGGCTCAAGAACTTGACTTCTGAGTTTTCTGTGGTTGATTTCGTGGCTAAGTCTATTCGGTTGTATTGTGATAATCTTGTTGTTATATTGTTTAGTAACAACAATAAGCATATCACAGAGTCTAAGTATTTGGAGGTCAAATACTTGGCCATAAATGAGTTGATACAGAAAGGTGACATTGAGGTGGAGCATTTAAAGAATGAGGAAATGTTAGCTGATCTTTAACTAAAGGACTTTGCCCACATGTATTTGAAAGACATGTATATAGTATGGGTGTATATAAGTATTTAGTCGCTATTAGTTAAGGATCATTATGTATGCTCTATGTGTGTTTGTACATTTTGATGTATTATGATAATATGGTGGTTAATCAATAAAGATGATCATTGTTTATCCTCAGTCATACGTATTATTATATGTTGTCATAATACAAATGAAAGTCTTAATATTTGTGTCAATCTTAAGCATTTTTAAAAGTAATTGGGCATATATATAGATTGACCTTAGATCTATGTCATTAGGACACATACAATTTAATGTGTATATTTATAGATTTTGACCTGACATAGAAGGATATAAGTGTTTAATCTTATAAAGGTGTTCTCCAACGCAGTTTAGCATGTAATAAGATAGCATAAAGGCTTTCTCTAATGTGGTGTAGCATTCAATGAGAGAACATAAAGGTTTTCTATAATGCAATTTAGAGTTCGGTGAGATAAAACAAGATTTCTCTTGTGTAATTTCGAATATGCAGTTTAGCATAAGATTTAGAGAAATTGAGACTTACAAATAGAAAGATGATACATATTAGACCATACAGGTTTCATCGTTATCTGCCACACTCTATTTTCTCATTCATATTAGTGAGGTATTAGATATGCGTAATTATATTGGATCTATGTCATACATGACACATATATTTAATATTTTTCAGTATCGAAAGCTTTACGGGACAAAATGATGGACTTTTATTATTTTTGGATCAAATATTTTATTTTAAACTTGGTACCAATATAGTAGCGTGGCTTAACCGTGTTTTTGAACTGATTTTAAGTTAAAGTCAATACCACAATTGATTATTGTCTAAGGGGGAGAACATTGATAGGATTTTTAGAAATTAATGTTTTAAAAATTAGACCAGAGGTTAAATTGGTGATAAAAAAAATTTAAGGTGTAAAAAATTAATTGGTATTAGACCGTTATAAAACTAGCTAAAGATTTAATAAAATTAAAGAATTTGAAAATTTTCCTTAACAAAAAAATTTAAGTTTAATTAAAAATATTATTAAATAAAAATTAATTAATTTATTTTAGTTTATAAGAACTTATTAATTTATGAAAATATACTAATTAATTAATAAATTAATCGATTTTTAAAACACAAGGATTATTAAAACAAATCGAATAAAAAAGTTAAAAATCAAATAAAGAAATTAACCAGCTCAAAATTTTTACAATTTAATTGGTCAAACATACTAGGGCTTTTAATCATCCCTAGAAATAGTCCTAAGGATTGATCGATTTTGAAAAAAAATTTAGGCATCGATCTAAAGCTTTTCTTTTGAATAATATCTTTTTAGTATAATATTCACCTAGAAAAATGTTGTTTTAATTTATAATTTAAAAAATTCAAGAATAAATCACATTATTTTTATCAATTTTATCAAAAAGATATTGTTTTAGAACAATTCAATCACATGAGTCCGATCAAATATTATGCCAAATTTGAACAATTTATTGGACCGACCAAATTGAATTGAATTATCGAAGAACCTAACTCAACAATTAGATTGAATTGAATCATCAACGAATAAAATATAATAATGTTATGGATGTTCGTTTTCTATTCAAACATCATGGTGTTACTTTTGATACTTTTTTATAGGTAAAACAGTATGAATCATATGAAACACATACGAATGTTAGTGAACATTTTGGGCTCCGGATATTAGTAGTCCATCAGCCCAACCAAACATAGTTAAGAAGCGAGGCCATAACTTTGGGCTTAGCTAATTAAAGACCCACACCTCAGACATTGTTAATTCGACAATTTTCACGTGTAGAAAAAATTCACATTTTTGTTTAATAACGGATTAATTAATTAATCACATTAAATTATTAAACAAAATTAATTATTTTATTAAGTATAATTAAATTAATATCGTATTTTATTCTTAAATGATATTATATTGTTTAATATAATAAATGATCCGATCTGTTATTCAGGGTCGACCCTGGGGCAGGGCAGGGCAGGCACCCGCTTAGGGCCTATCCTTATAAATGATAAAATATGGTCTATTCTTATCTTCAAAAAAAACAAAATGAAACAAAATAAGGCCTATTCTTGATTTCATAAAGAACAACAAAAAGAATCTATATATTTTTTATTTTTATTCTTTGTGAAGGTCTAAAAATAAGCAAAAGTAGAAATTTTTTACTGTGTCCATGACCTATAAAATATTAAGAACGACCCTGCTGTTATCAATTAATTTCAACGCGATTATGACCGGGGTAATTGTCTGTAAATAAATATTATATATGAAGTTAATAATATGTTTTCTAATCGAAATTTTTTGCATAAATTTTGTTTTTCTTTTTTAATCCATGTCGGTATCTTCAATTATTCATAGTACATACAAGCATAAATAGAATGAAACCAGGAAATTTTTAGGTTTCTGGTGAGCTTAAGAAAACTACAATTACTGTATAACGTATTGGGATGACGAAGATAGAAGAGTTAAGCTCAACATCAGCTCCCTAATCATCTTCTTGGTGTGGAATAGGTGCCCAATAGCTTCCTCCTGAACCAGGCGTAGGATCCCAGAAGCCATAGTCTTCTTCTTCCACAAACGTCGAACGACCTGTCGTTCCTTGTTCCTTCCGATCTAGGATGGGTTGGGACTGAAGATCAAGGGATGATGTTGGTGATAATGGCCACCAAGAAGATTCTGCTGATACCTTCATGAGTGTTAATGCCATTATAAGCACTAAAATCATGCGTGAAATGTGCACTACTGACCTCTGGTTTAAGGTTGTCATGATCGAACTATGAACGAGTTCGTGTACTTCTAATAGCAAGTAGTTGTTCGTTTCGAAGAGCACTGCATTGCAGCAGTTAGAAGTAGTAGAGAGTAGAGTAGTAGTAGTGTTCGAACAAAATAAGACTTTTCTTTCACACGAAGTGGATGACAAAACATGACTATTGCATGTCTTAAGCCTAAGAGCAGTTTTTGGCTGTGTCGATGTCGTACCAAAAAGGAACAACTTGGGACGGGCTGAAGTGCGATCATGTAATCTGTTTTTATTGCTTTCGGTCTATCCTATTTTATGAGCACGAGGATCCACCCATTTAATTTTTACGAACCTGCTGATGTTAAAGAAGACTAAGAAACCTCGAAGGGCTCCAAAGAGAGCCCATTTGCGGCGGAGAAAAGAAATATTATTTGTGGGAAGAAGTGAAACGGTGAGGAGGTGTTGTAATTATAATAGTGAAGCTTTATGCCACCTTTATTACAATTGTCAACTAAACTAATTGAGTTTTGATGATCGTTAGTGTTATTATTGTTTTTATTAAAAATTTTATATTATTTAATAATATTAGTAATAACTTCTAATAACAAGATTAATTTGCAAAATGTTTTAGCTTTTCTAAGTATAATTATCTTATTATAAATTATTACTAATATTATTAAATAATATAAAATTTTTAATAAAAATAATAATAACACTAACGATCGTCAAAACTCAATTAGTTTATATATATATATATATATATATATATATATAATAACTTTTTTTTAAACATGTATCAACTCAATATATGATACGCGTCAACTGCGGCGCTCATCAAGAACGAGATCGCGGCCTTCTCATTTAATTGATTATGTTTGATATTTGATATTTTATTGTAAT
>JAOTAY010000002.1:989817-1035384 GCA_025629805.1 Erythroxylum baracoense | reverse complement strand
AGAGACTTTTGTACTAAGTTAGTGAACATTTTGGATAGCTTTATAGGCATATCAAACATGAGCATCCTTGGCATTTTTGTTTTAAGTTAATGATATGTATGTCGATATGTAGTAAAGATTGTTCAAATATTTACTTTGCTTAGTAATGAGAATGAAAATTTGAGAAATTGCTTTTGTGTATGATGAAGTTATTTTTACGGGTTACGTATGATGGTTGTGGAAGTGGAATGGGTATGTGCATATTTTTCTTCGTTGAGATTGCAAAAATTGTTGTTTGTTTTAGAATAGTATGTTAGAGATTGGAAAGGTTTTATGGGATTAATCATTTGAGGAGGGATTCAAGAATTTAATAAAAGTACTTAGTAGTTGAAGTGATATGAAGAGATATGGCATTTTGTAAGTTTTCATAGGTGTAGAAATTATGTTCTGAATTTAAGGGAAAACTGTATCGATTTAGTTAGAATTAGCCAAAGTTATCTACTTGAAAGTTGTAGATCTTTTCCTTATCTTTCCAATGATATAAAGTATGGAATTTTTGGACTTTGGACACAAAGATATGGCCTTTAGATGAAGCATAGGTACCAGACGAAGCACCAGACAAAGCATGGGTACCAGAAGAAACATCAAATGAAGTGTCAGATGAAGCACTAGATGAAGCATCAGACAAAGCATTAGAGAAAGCATCTGATGAAGTGTCGGACGAAGCATCAGACGAAGTACCAAACGAAGCGCCAGACGAAGCATGGGCACCAGAAGAAGCACAAGAAGAAGCAATTTTGACCCTCTATATGGAAAAATCTTTCTTCATGGTCCTCACCAAAGTCATAGAGCTCGAAGTCCTCTTAAAAACCGTCTTAAAATGACTAAAATCCGATTTATCTAGTGAAAGTTATTCTAATTGTACCAAGATAGGTACAATATGATTGAGGACATAATCAGGTTTGACTCTTTTGGCCATAACTTCATCACCCGATCTTGAAATGAGGTGATTTTTAAACTAATAGATTCCTAACATATTTCTCTACCTCTCCATAAAATTTTGGTATCCATTAGGGTTGATTCGAAAAATATTGATGGAGAGAAAGTGAGGGCAACGACTGAAAGAGCATGACTTGATTGTTTTACCCAACATACTTCGGTATTTTAATCAAATCTTGACTTGTAGAGCTCCAAATGAGACAATTATTATTTCAAAATAAACTAAAGACATGGAGCTACAATTGTTCTGAAGAATTCAATTTGTGATTCCACTATCAGAACTAGTTTTGGCTAGGGAGATTCCATGGAAATAACTTTCTATGATAATACGTTCACGTCTTTTGATATTCCGGATAGTTGGGCTCCAAAAACGGGGTCCAACACTTGGAATAGGTGAACAACGTCCAATCTATCTATATAGATCTAATTATCATAATTAAGTTATTAACTTTTCCTATCCAATAAGAGTTATTATGAGATAATTATGTTTTCAATAATTGAAAATTAGAATTATTGTTCTCTATGAGCAATATATCTCTACATACTCCCACCGAAGAGGACAATTATACTCCCACTAACCTTCTTGTAGACATAATAAATTCACAATCATCTCTAAAACAAACTCTTTGAATTCATCATAAAAGTGAATCTCTCAACATCTCATAGGCTTTCATTTATACATTAAATGTATCATTAAAGGCACCTAGTTACAATTAGATGTATTGTCATGAGATTTAAACTTTTCAAATTTCATCTTACTCCCACTACTTATCCTAAGAACCATTCTCATATCAGTATACATTGAAACAACAAATTTGTTCAATAAGTCTGCAAGATTATATCCAACCTTATGGATATGGCATAACTTTTTATTACCCATTTTAGTTATTAACTTAATGGATTATATATATGCTTCAATTAAGGATTAAACCATCGAATCATTAACTTTGACTCTGTCAAAGAATTAGCGTTCCATATCTAATATGAAATATTACTTATTGATTCAATTGGAACTATAGAAGGTAAGTCATTTGACTAGGCATAGCTATAGAAGAAATAATATTACATCATACAATATCTCATATTGTATTTTCCTCCTTACATAAATTCATACTCTCATCGAATTTAGTTGTGAAGGTATTCATTAGAGAATCTCATTCCCTATAGATAACAAAAAATTTAAAAATCACCAAATCGTTCTCATCAAAATGCTTCAGCATTCTCAATGTTTATTTTGTACTTAGATTTAAAATTTTTGAACTGCTCAAGTTTTAAATCATTATTTCATTTAATACATATAACTATATCACATAAAGTCATTAGTAATCTAATGAAATATAAGTATCATCCTTTTATGAACTGTTATTCAATCTAATACATCAGATGTATAAATTTAACAATTTAATACCGTCATCATCCTTTCACCAAAGTTTGATTTTGTTATTTAACTTGACAAATTTCACAAGTTTCATATGATTTATAATCAAAAGGACATATAGATCCTTGTATGTAACTTTGCTATTCACTTTATGTTGATTTAACCAACATGGCATAAAAGGATTGTCTCAATTATCCAACTTTGCATTCTTACCACTCATGTTAAGCATAAATCTCCTTTGATCCAACATATACAAAATATTTGTATAAAATTGGATCAAATACTTTTACTTGACAAGCTATTTCTTATCATGCTTTGAACATTACAATAATGTTGAATCGAAATTTAGTATCAAATACTCATACGCATGAACTAGAAATGCATAAGATCTCTATCATATCTCATATAGGCAACAAAATTCATGCAATCACTTTCTTCTTATGACAAATATTATCATACTATAGCTAAGCCTTTAATTACAGTCCACAATTATACTTTAAGTAGGCTAAATTAAATAGAACAATTCCAACAAAGTACTATACCTTTTAGCTCTATTCTATGCAATCTCTTGCATTTTGCTATCACAGTGTTGACATACATCTTACATGTTATCATCAAAGTTTATGGGACGTTAGTCAACTCTAAATGTCATTTTGTCATCTATATGATTTTGACATATCTCTAAAACTTTATCACCAAATCTTTAATAAGGATTATAGCAAAAATTGCATAATGGGCATATAATTTTTTGCTCTAACTTTAAGAACTCTTCTCAATCATAATCCTATGTCTAAAAATTTTAGTTCACTAACTCTTAGTATCAACTATACTAAACAAGGTAAATTCCATGCAGAACAAAAATAAATGTAAGAAAGTAAGTAGTTAATTATATGTCATGACTACCAAATAAGATTAGGACTTTAATCATATTTGATTACTCCCACTATTTCATTCGAAATAATAGCCTTCACTGCTATTTGGAAAGATTAATCTTTATAGTGAGCTAGAATCCTATTCAAATATAGTTGATCTTGAGTTGAAAGTTGCCCAAGATCGTGAAAAGAGTTATATGGATAAGAGGTGATGAACATTAGCATTTGTAGTTGGTGATATGATTTTACTTTAAATGTCACCATAGAAAGGTATTATCTAATTTTAGAGTCGAGGGAATCTGAATCCTCGATATATCAAACCTTTTTATATCCTGGAGCACATCGGGATTATAGCATATCTGTTGGAATTGCCATCAGATTTGGATAGGATCCATAATGTGTTCCATGTCTCGATGCTTAAGAAGTATATACCGGACCCATCTCATGTTTTAGAGACACCTCCAATGGAGTTGAGAAAAGACTTAAGTTTTGAGGTGAAATCAGTCCAAATTCGGGATCTGTAAATAAAGAGGTTACGAAGTAAGGAAGTTCTCATAGTCAAAGTTCTCTAGAAGAGCGACAGGGTTGAGGAGATGACATAGGAGCTGAGGATGCTATGAGACAACAGTACCCCCATTTATTTGTATCCTCAACTTACGAATTTTGAGGACAAAACTCTTTTGAGGGGGGAGTACTTGTAACACTGGACTTTTTGAGCCCTTTTTGTATTGATCTATACTTACAGATATTACTGTATATTGATATATACACGGTTGTATATGAATTTAAAAATGTATTTGAATCCTTTTGGTATATATGCCAATGATATATAATGTTATATGCCCTTACATGAACTTAGAGTTCATCGGTATACGAAATCTTAGAGATATCTAACATATAAGCTTCTAAGTGTGTAACACCGAGTCCATTGGATGGATATAACCATGGTGGCCGAGTTAAATATGTTTTAATGTCTTAGAGGTTATTAGACATGATTTATAGACTTATTGGACACTTAGAAAACTTAATTGGAAAAGTTGATGTACATAAGGGATTTAAAAGTAATTTTTCAATTCTTAGAGGACCAATATGTAATTTTATAAAGTTATGGGGCTTAATCATAATTTTCAAAAGTCTGGGGACGAAAATGGAAAAAAAGTTTTGTTCATTCCCAAATTTTGGGCTTAATTGCAAATTTAGGAAAAGTTTGAAGCCTATAATGGTAATTTCACATAAGCTAAAGGCAAAAAGGTAAGTTCACCATGTTTGATCAAAGAAGAGTCAACATTATTCTTCCTTGTGTGTGGCCATGCACCCCACGATTTAGCATTAAAACACTTTGTTTTAATTAAAAGAAAGGAGAAGAAAGGAGAAGAAGAACACTTTCGGCCATCACCTAATTTCCAGCTTTTTTGGTGATTCTCTTACCCAAACCAAGGTGTTCCAAGTTAATTTGAGATCAAGTAACTCAAATCTACCATTAGATTTGAGAAATTCTGAAAGGATTTTAAGATATCACCAAAGAAAAGTTTAGGTAAATCTTGTCTCATCTCTCTCTTCATTATGATTTTGAGTTTGGTATTAAGATATGCTGTTCTCCATACTTGAATATGCATGAAATATGGTTTAGGTAAATGAAATGATTCATGGAGAAGTCTCCTTAAGCCAAAATCGAGATACCCTCTCTTTCGTGAAAGTTTGCAAAATTTTAAATATCTTTTGAAATTGATGGTTTAAATGAAGGGAATTAGATTTAACGAAGTGGTGAAATGTGTTGTTGTTTGGAAGTGCTTGTTATATATAACAAGATAGGAGCATGAATTACTATGATAAAGTCTTGAAAATATGACTTGAAAGTCATGCACATTAGGTGTTTGATGAAATGTCTAAGTGAACTTGGCTTAGGATTTAAGGATTATAATGGTGTGAATTGGAAAGAGGTTTTCATGTTTACTTAGAGTAAACTTGAATTTTTGCATAGATTGATGAGTAGTGACCTAATATGCTTGGATAAAAATGTTCTTAATTATGCTTTGAAATATGTAAGTATTGGATCAAAGGCATTAAATGCCATGGAAAATGCAAAAGAAAGTGTATGCGAATAATAAGGGAAGTAATCATGTGAAAAGCTTAATGGCCGAATCCTATAGCTTAAAAATAGTGATATTGTGTTTTATACACTTATGTGATGGTATATAAATATGAGATACATGTTTGAGTAGTAAATACATTATATATTGTAAGTATAAAGGCTCGGGAGCTATGGATCAAGGAGCTCGTAGTGAGGATTGTTGAAGTCAAGGGAGTGTACACCTTCTTTTGATGTGAGTTAGGAAAAACATATCTCTCAAATAGGGTTACGACATCCCAAGACATGCATGATGACTTGTATGTGAATTTTGAACCTAGGTAATGCATAGTGGGATTGAATCTCAAATAGATGCTAGTATACTTATGTATTTAATAAATGACATTGTTTTGAATAATTCTTTTCACTTAGAGTGAAACTGATGTTTTTATTTCATATTTTGAGGAATGATATTGTTTTCAACAAACAAGCACTTGAAGTGCAATATGCAATGTTTTATTTTCTGAAACTAGATTTTTGAATAACTTTGTACTTGGAGTGCAAAAGATGACTTTCACCGCATGAAATAAAGTTTTGGAATTTGCATATGTATAACTGAGTCATGTTTGCTGCGTGTATGTGTTCGCTTTGGCTTAGAGTCATGGCAAAGATCCATTTTATTGGTTGGACCGATAAATAAAGACATGGTACCTTACTTGATTTTAGTATTAAATATTTGTATATGATTTTCTTATGATTGGTGAGGTAACGATTGGCCATTCGTGTGCTAGGCACATCAGATTAAGCGACCCCCATACCCTTAATGATGGTACATAAAAGTTGAGTCCTCGTATTGACACCTTTCTACAGAACTTTTGGGTTATTACATACCTAAAGGTCTAGTCACCAACTAGGTCATCACCTTCATGACGCTCTTTGACATGTTTGTCGTAACGCTAACTAAAATAAAATAACTAGACTACTACTTTAGCAGTGGTGAGTCTAGGTCGATCCCATAAAGAGTGTTTGCTTATCTTATGAAATGAAATTAATTGATGTTTAGGTAATTGGGGGGTTTTTGATTTAATAACAAAATAAAATAAAATAAACCTAATGAAAACAAATTAAAGAAAAATGAAAAAAATGATAAAATAGAGGAATTCAGTAGGGATTCAATTTTTTGGTTCAATCTCGGCCTACACCCTAATTAAGCATAATTTATTGATTTGTTGTTCTTTTATCTCTCTTAACAATTGTTGATCGTAGATTAACTACAAGCTCTATTAATCCCAATTTTTTCTTAAATCCTAGTTAATTACGAAGCAATCGTTAATTAACCTTAGCTATCGAGAAACTAGAATAAGTTCTCTAAGTTTATCCAGACATCCGCATTGCGAATCAAAAAAATAGACCAATATAGGCAATAATCACACAAGCTTGGATTGTTTAACCTATGTTATGTTATCTCTAATGATTTGGAAGCACTAGTTGCTACACATGAATTGAGAATACAACGATTACATATTGCATTCGATTCTAGCAATGGGTTTTCATGAAAAAAGATTCAATAGAGCATTAAAATTATCATCATTCAAATACCCAATCAATAAACACAAGATAACATAATCAATTCATAATGAGAGAAAGAAATAACAAAACAATAAAAATGCTTAACCCGGGTCATCGACGTCAAAGTCGCCTCCTAACTAATGTCGGGATATTACCCTTCTATGGTTCTCTCCTGGAAAAATATTTCAACCCCCATTAACAACCCTACTGAAGACCCTTTAGCAATCCACTCTACTACAAGCTTTTTCTCTCTTCTATTTCACTCACTATTCACTGATTTGATAATTAAAGATTTCTATCACCACTCTCTTCTTTGTTTTTGTCCCCTTCCATTGTTTGGTGATGTGACAGATAAACGAGAACGTCCATGCTACTGTTCACAAAACCTTGCAAACCTCACGTTGCTTCTATATGGTGACGTTTCTCTCGGCTAGCTTGTCCATGTGTTGCCGCTTTACTCCTTGTTTCCACCTCTGCTGCATGTTGTTTTGGTTGCATGAAACATACACTGATTACATGAAACACTTAACGTCTGCTGCCATTTTGGGTCCTCGCTCCTCCTTACTGTGATGTCGTTTTATGCTTCATCTTTTCCCAGCTGCCACCTTTAATTCTTCTTCTTTGTATTTTGATTTTTTTTCTTAATCTTGTCTTCTAATTTTCTTCTTTTTGCTCTATGAAGACAAGTAAAAATTAATCTTCATCATGCTTTCTTTGCTTTTGACTCACTTAAATTTCTTTGCTTCCAAATTGTACCAAAAATCATATATGAATTAAAGTGAGTATCTTAAGCATTTTCTTATCACTAATACTTAAGTGTAAATGTTTAAATGTATCAGTAATTAAACAAATATAAATTTCTCCCATACTTAACTTTTGGTAGTCCTCAGGAAAAACATCAAATTTAAGCTCAAAGACCCAAAAACATTGACTCATTTTCTATATGTTTCAAGAATACATAATCATAAACAAAGATGAATGACTTTCAAAACTTATAGCAAAAACTCAACATTCCAAGATTTTGCTCATGATCAATCAACGTTCAATACCTTTAAAAACTGAACAATCTAATGGTAGACTCGGAAAATGTGTTTAAGTAAAATATATCTACAAGTACATTCAACACCATTCATGAGCATGACAATCCATAATTTTGCATATCATTTCATTTCTCAACCATTAATGTTCACATGCAAAATCATGAATCAAAGGACTTTTCAAGGTTGTAATGCGAGCAAAGGTAAGGTGAGATGTATTTAGGTTAAATAGCATGAAAGTCATCAAAGTTAGTGAAAGAAAGCAACACTCATTAAAAAATGGGTACCGTTAGCTTTAACAAATGCAACATTTATGTTTCACAACCCCATTCAGCTCTCACACACAAACCACATGAAGCATATACTAATCCGAAGGAATTACTCGTACAATTTATGCTAACAATACATTGAAATATCAAGAGTGAACCTTCCAAGACAACATCTACCTCATATCCAATATACTCAAATAACCCATTCATCACAACTTTACGAGAATGCATTAATCATAAACAACTTTTCAACACATATGCACTTCCTCTTATATACATTTATTTAAACATATATTTTTAATTCTTTTTCTTTTTTCTTTTTTTCTTTTCTTGTGCTTTTCTCTTTTCTGTCTTTCTTTTTTTCTAATTTTTTAAAAACATTAAAAGAAACTACATTATCTTAGGAATTTCAATGATAAGATATAACAAAACATCCCAATATTAACCAACCACACATATATACACCCCCACACTTAGAATTTTGTACATCCACAAACTTAACAATCACAAATGTTCCACTAGCTTTATGGCTTGGGTAGGACATTTGGTTAAGTATAAAACATGTGATGTGGTTGATAAAAAAAGAAAGGTATAAAGCTCAAAATGGGCTTATCTAAAAGGAAAATCATATAATGGGTAGGCTATTTGGCTAATATAGTTTACGAAATAAAGAATGTCTAATCATATCCTTGTTAATACATGTGATAAAAACGTGGTCTCGAATAGAAAATCAACACAAAATCGGGATGTACATGTCATGAAGGTCACACATTATCAAAAGACAATCAGACTGATATGGATATTTCAGTCTAATAAGGCTGAAAATCTCACGGGCTTTGTCTACCACTAATCACTACTCTTCTAAAGATAATGCATATCGACCAATCATAAAAGCAAAAATACATGCTAAAGTTGCCATAAAATTCTCTAATCAGTTCATTTTCTACTCATGATTATATAATCCCAGCATCAACAGAAAACAAGCAAATGTTTCTAATAGCTATGATTTGCATTATGTTTTAGGGTTCAATTTGTTAGGTATTTAGTGTTAAATTGAGTGTTTAGTGTTTGTTTAGGTTTTAATTGTTTTAGTTTATGTTTTTAAATGTTTTTTATAGGTTAGTATAAATCTTCAAGCTTAAATGTTATGTTTTTGAGGTATCTTGATGTGTTTCTTAGTGTTTCAGGGTCAACGGCAAAGAATGAAGAAGTTTCAGGCAAAAACACGACCTACGATTGTGGCACAATAGGCCACGATCATGATAGAAATATACTAGCCACCAGGATCTACGCCACGATCATGATAGAGAGGCTAGAACCAAGCCATGATCGTGACACTTTGGTCACGATCATGTCAAAAAAGGATAAACACTGGCCACGGTCGTGGCAGTCGGGTAGATATAAAAATAGTTGAAAACGTCAAGCTTTGTGGAACTTTTCAAACCGTTTCAACCCCAAATCAACCCTAAGGCTTCCAAGATATAAATAGAACATTAAAGAATATAAGAGGAGCTTTTTGCACCTGTCAAATTCTGAAACCCTAGAGAGCTTATCGAGAGATTTGAGGAAGGAGACGAAGGAAGAGAGACACGAAGAAGAAGCTTAACGTGAAGTACTTCCCGGAACAGGTAGTTTCTCACCGTCACTGCCTCCACTAATCCATTCCAATAGTGTTTTATGATTTTATTTCAATTTTATTGATGTATAGAATTGAGATAGTCATTAAGAATAGGTTTTGTTGAATGTTGATTTATGTCTATACTCACCTTTGGGATTTTTATCTTTGATATTAATGAATTTTGATTTATTGTGTTTTCATTGAGTTATTCGTGATTCAAGTTATGTGTTTAATAACTCAGTAACAAACTGAGAGGGTGAACTGAGTGAATATCATCAAATTGGGCTAACGAGAGTTAGGTAGTTTGATAGATAAAAATTGAATCAAACTGTTCAATTTGTGTAGCGAGAGATCGTGCATAGGTCTTGGTAGGTTATTAGACAATTTCATAATTAAATTAGGTTTTGAGTAAATTGTGAATCGAGAGATTGCAATTCCATAATCTAATTAGGAATTATTAGTTAGGGTTAAAGATTATAACTCGAGAGAGAGTAATCCACCTTAGGAATGTCTAGACCCGGTAATTCGATAATTTCATAATCAATTAGATTTTCATTAAAGTCAGATTAAAACCCCCGTTCTCTTAATTGGTAGTTCCTAGGTTGATTCTTGATTAGGTTATGCAATTTACTATCCTGTTTATATTTTTTGAATTTAATTCTTAAGATTGATTGTTTGATTGATTAATTTTCTGCGTTAGTTTGTTATGTTGATTTATTACGAATTTGAATCAATCCTTAGATTTTAGGATTAAATTACTCCTCCTTGTGGGATCGATACCTTAGATATTATGCAAACGACCCGTGCACTTGCGGTATTATCGAGGTTATAAATTTTAAAACTTAGCATACGTAAACTGTAGATCAAGCTACCTCCTAAAAACTTCTTTCATCCTTTGATTGAGTATCAAACAAATGCTTCAGACAAAGAACATAATCAAGTTTTGTTTTTCTTAAATAACTCACTCAGTGTTCTTTAAAATCAAGTTAACGCATATCATGAATATATTTTTTAATTAAAAATATTTGATTTTTTATGAAATAAAATTTAGATTCTCTATAACTTCCAATGCTAAACAATTTAATGGTCTAAACATTATGCAATGGGTAAGAATGGTTTAGCTTAACATCAAGGGGTCTTACTTTATTTAGGATATTGTTTAACTGTAATAGTTATATTATATGAAAAGAAAAAATTAAAAAATCTTTAGAAATCAACAACAAGACGTTACAACAATTTGTCAGAAGTTATTCAACTAGATAAAAGAGATTATGCTTACTAAGGAGATCACAACTAGACTTTGTGCAAGTATGATGTTCAATTGAAACTTCTAATAGTTTACTCTCATATGTTTGATGTTTAATTCAGATGATTTTGGAGTGAATGTTTTGTTATCTATTTTGGCTTTTTGTACACATTTTCTAAGTCATTTTAATTCTCACAATATTATTTCTTTGGGCAAAAGATATAAAATCCCTCTTTAATTTAAGAAACTTTAGAAAAATTCCATTTTTGAAATTCTAAAAAAACTGTGTAGTTTTTAAATTTTCAGAAAAATTATGTATCTAATAAAGAACATAGGCTATGTGAATATCACATGTAGGCTAATCAAATGATACTTACATGATAATCTAACCCAACTTAATCTCGAACTGAATTAATTAAACTCGTCTCAAATTAATAATTTGTTATAATTTTCTTAAATTATTAATTTAATTTGAATTTAATAAGTTCGGATTGAATTTAGTAATTGAGTTGAGTTACTATATCAATGATATTTGATCAATCTATAACTATGCATGATGTTTATTAGATTTATGTTTTATTATTATTTTTAACAAATAGTTTTATAAAAATTAAAATGCAGAAGAAAATTTTTTTGAAAATTTAAATTTTTTTTAAAAATTCTAATTTTCTTAAATCACAGAATAAATCTGTCTTTTATCGATTTTCCTTTTAACTTCATAAAAGAAATACTAAACTTTAGTTCCTTCAAGGATAAAATTAGTAGAAATTTGGATAACAGAGTCTCTTAAAAGGCTAAAACGGTCAGGCCCGGGCTTGAAAAGAAAACTAAAGAACCGGAGCATCAGAGGTGAGCAAGTGAGAAAGGCAGAGAAAAAGCTATGGTGCTTTTGTTCTTCTAGGGGCTTAACGCGTAGGCGATGCAGGTGAAGGTGTTGACCAACTGCGAGCGAGCTACTACTTCCACTAATCCCATTAGTGTACATTCGTCGAACAAATGGTTTCTCTTTCGACTTGGTTTCGATACGTTGCCCACAAGCTCGAGTACTCTCTTTCCCTCAGTTGGAAGGTTTACTTCTTGCCCTGTCCACTCTTTTATCTGCATTCTTTCTTGCTTTTCCCTTTTGAGTTTTCTTCATTTCTTTCACGTCTTTTGATGTTTTGTATTAGGTTGTCTCCTATCGTGGTCTAATGGAAATGGATTAGTAATGGTTTATTGGTGCTTGTCGTGGATTTGGTATGATGAGGAGTGAATTGTAGAAAATTAATAGAAAGCTCGGTTGTCTAATGTGTTATTTTGGGCATGAGTGTGGTGTTGAGTTGGCTCTCATTTGTTAGCTTTTCATCACGATGGATTGTCGGGATCTTTTGATATTATTGTTCATTTTATCTTTATAGATTTTGTTTGTTCTTGGGGACTGTACTCTGTTTATTTTGTCTGATTTCTACTTTTGTACGAGGTACACGGATGAAATTTGATTGTTCTACATGCAGTTTGGTAGTTTCTGCCTTTTGCTCATCAAGTATGCTATATTGCTTTGATGGAACGACTGGGTTCAACTGCAGACATAACTTGCAAGAAAAAACAATTTACGTTTGAGCTTTCAGTTGGAATGTAGATCTGTTTTATCCGTTAGATACGTAAAAAAATTCCATGTGAAGGAGTATATGTCAGCTTTCCTTTTCATGGGCCGGACTTGGTGACTGGACATTAGAAAGATTTGATAACTACTAAGCTAATTCAATAATCTTATTATTTTATTATTAAGAATTTCTTTCACTTAGTGTATTGAATTCATTCTAGGAACTCTTGTAATTTTAACATAATGATACCAGTTTGTAATGTTTTTCTTGTTCCTCAAAGTTTCTCAATGTCTCATGTTTACTAATCAATTTGTCCCTTTTGGGTTCTTATCTCAAAGTATCATTTGGTCGTCTTGGCTATTGAAGAGGCCCTGACTCAATCTTTAACATGGTACAGAGTTATAAGAGAGGTCAAATAAGTGATAGAGAAGTTTCAGATGCAGTTTGGAAGAATCTATTCCAAGGTAGATTGACATATTTTCACTGGAATAAAGGACAGGAAATGGCTCCAACAATAGGAGAACAAGGAGGGACTCTTCTTGTTCGGAAATTACCAGCTGCAGATCCAACGTAAGTAAACAAATCCTTTATCAAAAGAGACCTCCATCAATTTTTCCAAAATTAAACAACCATAGTTTGGCTAGATAAAATAGAGAAGCTTGTTGTTGAATAATTTAACTGCTTGTTTAAATTATATCCTAAACCTTAATGGCACATAAACTTTTTATGAGCAATTAATTCAGGCGCCAAAGTCAGGAGATTCTAGTGCTTTTGTTTATTGGGTGTGATATGGCCTTGGAGCTTGCAACCATTATTTTGGTTGATCCCTATATTACAAGAAGGCATTTTTCAGTACAATTTGGACTCTGCCCTCTTTAGTTTGCAAAAATGGGTATATTTTAACTTTTAACCATAAAGTTGGATTAGCCGTCCTTGTATTACATGATTAGGCAGCGCCTTTTAGACTCATTCAGGTTTTGCAGGTGCAGGATTTTTACTTACTACAACATCAATATCATTTTTATGGTCCCTGTATTATTTAACTACCTTGGTGAGTACAGAAAGATTTTGAGACCTAATTGCAGTCATACATGGAAAGAAAAAGATATGTGCTGTTTGAAGTTTTCACTTCTTCTTTGTTATAAGTTTGATTTAGGTTTAAAACACATGATCTTTAGTATTTTGTGATTCCTTTTCCAGGCATGTTTTTGTTGGAGATGTAATAGTATTGAAGGATCCTTTCAAGTCAGATAACTACCTTGTTAGAAGATTAGCCGCTGTTGAAGGGTGTGAAATGTTGTCTACTGATGAGAAGGATGAACCTTTTCTTCTAGAAGAAGATCAGTGTTGGGTTTTGGCTGACAATGAGAAGTTGAAGGCCAAGGTAGGAACTATTGGCAATTTGGAAAATAATAATGTAGACATACTTATGCTGATTTCAATTTTTTCCTGCTTTTACCATTGGATTGAAGTTTCATTATTAAAGTTCTGTAGCAATAGGCTTATAATAATGTTGTGGTCATTATTTAAGTTGGCCTATTATATTTGTTGTTTGCCAAAAGTGCAAAATTAGAGAGAGATAGTCTAGCCTCTCTCTAGCTTAGGGTTTGGAATGCTTTTTCCTTTTTTCAACTTTTCCTCTGTTCATTTTCACCCCTTAACTTCATTACAGCTACTGACCTCCCTTCCTCTTTCTTGACTGTCTCTTTGCTTATCCTTCTTGTTCATTTGTTTGGCACCCTCACTTAAGCTCCATTCTTTGACATTCTATCCATCAACTCAGAAACCTCAAGTGCTAAGAGGTCAAGGGAAGTTTTGTCCTTCCTCGTTTGGTGCCTTTAGCTCTTGCTATTTTAGGAACTAACTTTTGAAATTGCCTTGGGTGTTATCTGCTTTCCTTCCTTTCCAAGCTATGGTCCTTGTCCCCTCTACAATTTTTCAGCCTTCCAACTTAGGCTTTCCCCCTTTGTCCTTATCAAGTTCCATGCCTTTGCCTCCCACTATCCCTCCTTGCCTTTACCTACTAGTAACCTTGATAACCCTTCCTCTTCATCCTCCATCATATGCCAAAACTCTGATCTTGTACCCTCTAAGCCCTGGTACCCTGGTGCAAAGTTGAATTAGCAAAGTTTACTTGGTGAAGCTTTAGGTTCCTTGTTGCATTACTACCCCCCAACACTAAAAGAAGGTTCCCTAATTGTGTCCCCTTCCCTTGAACTCTTGAAGGAGGGAGCCTCATCTTGGTTTGCAACTATAGTGGGTTTTTTCCTAGGAAAACATTCCCCATTCCCAGTTATAAAGCACTGGTCATTGATGAACTAGAAAAAAAATGGGCTAGGAGGTTTTACTGAACGAAGATCAATTGTTCCTATTTAAATTCACATCTAGAAGCAGTTCACAAGGTGATTAAGTCTGGACCTTGCCACTATAATGGTCTTCTTCCCATTTTCGTTCAGATGTGGAAACTTGGTACCAAGTTTTGTTATGGTGAACCTCTATCAGATACCCCTTGAATACTGGTCATTAGATACCCCTGTGTTTGTGTGAGTGTTTATTTGAAACAGGAGCTTCCAGATGAGATATTGTTCCTCAGACTAGGTGAAGTCGACAACTTAATCGAGCACTCCATCAAAGTAACATACCAATGATGCCCTTCCCTTAAGCAACAAGGGAAAGCTTGGAGACCTACAGGCAGAAGGTTTAAAAAATGGGGATTATGGGGAATTGATAGGTATAACAGTTGTGGATCCATCCTAAATTGCAAGCTTCTCCTGACCCTAGTGAATTGCAAGCTTTAAATTCTCTTCTCCGGGACACACTGGAACTCCTCCTAACCCTGGTGAAGCTTAGACTATAGCAATCAGTCCAAACTCTCGCCAAACAGACACTCGGGGAATAGATGCCTTTGCTCAGGTGGAGTCATTTACTCAATTTGAGATGAATATACCCTCTGAAGGCACCTCAGATAGCCACTCTAGCCTAATCTCTAATATACCTTCAACTAACCCCAAGGGTGAAGAGGAGTTCAAGAAGGTGGAAAGGAGGTCAGGGCGCAAGGTAAAGGGAAACTGCCCAACCCAACATCTAAATAAATGTGTCAATTTTTCATGGAATACAAAGGGTAGTAACCTATGAAGTGGCTTGTAGTAGCTGATTACATTCACTCTTTCAAGCCAATGATCTATGGCCTTTTGGAAACAAAATTGAAAGTTGATAAATGCAAGAACCTATGGTTCTTAAAGAATAAGTGGAGCTTGATCACTAAAAATGGAAACCATCACCTAGGAAGGATAGTGGTAGCCTACAACCCGTCTTTAGTTAAAGTTTTAAGATTCACCACTTCTGTACAAAGTATCTAGATTGAACCTATGGGGTTAGGAAGACTACGACTTTCCTTTCTTTATGTAAGCAACATAGCCTATCAGATGAGTGAGCTGTGGAATAAGTTACTGGGAGTTAAAAACTCAATTAGGGATCCATGGCTACTCTTGGGGCACTTTAATGCAACAGCATTATCTTCAGAAACAGGAGTTAGGTCAATTAACAACCTTGCAAGGAGCTCTTTTCTATCAAAATCCCAATCAAAGACAAGGGAAATGCACAGGGGACCATCCTTATTTTGCAGCATGCTCTTCAGATTTACAGATTCGCAAGGGCCCCATCTCTTGCCTTTCCAGGCTGGAGACCACTGATTTGAAAATAGAAGGAAATTGGTTTGCATGGAGTAATAAACTGGATGACCCTTGACTAATAAGGAAGAAATTGGATAGGGCTTTGATGAATTATGAATGGTCGATAAATTTTCAAAATGGTAGTGCAAAATCTCTGATTATGGTTGCTCATATCACTCCCCAATTGAGGTTTATGGTCTTGCACTCTGCCAAAAAAGAGTCGCTCCTTTTAGTTATTTCAATTTTCTAATCAACTCCACTAGCTTTGAGGAGGTAGTACAAAAGGTTGTGAGGGTAGAAGCCCAAGGTTGTGCTTCATTCAGATTCTATACAAAGGTTAGAGCTATCAAGGAGGACTTGAAAATCTTGACACCGAAGTCACTCTTTCAAGAGCTGGAGAAGACTTGTCAAAGAAACAACAAGAGTTATACCCATCTCTTGAGAATAATGACAGGAAAAGGGTTGAAAGGGCTGCCTTTGAAGAGTATATTAAAGCTTTGGAGCAACATTGCTCAGTAATCCAGTAGAAGTCTCAGGTACTTTGGTTAAAGGAAGGGGATAGCTACACATGTTTCTTCCACATACCCATCTTGGCAAGAAGGAATAAAAACAGAATTATCTCCCTAACAGATGAAGTGGGCCAGGTGATCACTTCCCAACCTGAAATGCTGTCCCATGCTAGAAGGTACTTCCAAAGCTTATTAGGTACTACAGCTTCTTCTCCTAGTTCTTGTAGGACCATAGCACTTATCTTCCCCAACCTTATGGCTGCTTGCCCTACCGAAGTACCAAAGGCTTTCGAGACCTATTACTAAGGATCGTGGTGATTTCCTTACTAGGCCAGTTACAATTGAGGAAACTAAGGTGTGGTTTTCAGTTTTAATTCCAATAAATCACCAGGTTTGGATAGCTTCAATGCACTTTTTTTACCAAAAAACTTGGCAACAAATCAAGATAGAAATGTGTGAAGTTGTTCAAAAGTTCTTCTCCAGCTCAAAAATGCTAAAAGCATGGAATAAAACTTACCTCTGCTTGATCCCTGAAGCTCCTAACTCTTCCACAATGAAAGACTTCCGCTTTATATCATGTTGTAGTCTCTTTTACAAATTAATTTTGAAGATCATTGCACTTGGACCCAAAGGAATCCTTCCCTCCTTTGTAAATGATGTCCATATTTCCGACGACAACCTGAATCTCTTTTCAAGAAGCCTGGACTTTGCTTCTTTTTGCTTCCCTTTATGTTCTTAGCTAACTCATCATTCATCTGTTATAAAGTTCTCTTTATCTGTTTTTGTTCGCCAGTGGGTACATTTAGCATCCTGAAGAACTCGCTCTATTCCCTTCCAACCTTCCTTGAATTGCTATTAAACTTTTATCATAGACATTTTGATAAATGGCAAAATTTGTCTAGCCAAAAAGCTAAAATTACCTATTCTCTATTTATCATGCTAAATTTCATTCCTAAAAATTTTCGAAGTGATGGAAATATTTTGTTTTCTACCCGATCAAAATTTTACAGAGGTGCATCTTGCATCAACAATCAGTTAAGCTTCTTGTTCCTTGTTAAGATCCAAGCTTTTGGATGTTGGATATAAAAGCATTGATCTATGGCTTTCGATACATCTCTGTATTTTGTTCCATTTGGCATTATTACTTGGGAACATTTAATGATCTCAGACCCTGCATAAGCAGCGGGACTTTCATTGGGTGGTTGTTGTTGTAGGTAGGTTAGTTTAGAATGTGATCTGCTTCTATAACCCTCTTTTGTCTATATATCTCAATGTGCACATAACTTTTGAACTTTCGGGAAAAATCTGACTATCTTTGCCATCTCATTTTTGCGGATGGAACTACAGGAAGCTAACGATAGTCGAACATTTGGGCCAGTTTTCATGTCAGATATAGTTGGTAGAGTTATATATTGCCTCCGAACTGCTGTAGATCATGGTCCTGTGCATAATAGGTAAGTTGCTCATCTCCAGACTTTTCAAACCATGTTAGGCTTTATAATGAGCATCTTGAGCTTAAATTTCTTATTCTCTTTAGCAGTTATTTTAGCATGCGAAAGGATGGCCCTGTATTGGAGGTGGAACTAGATGTGGAGGAGATGGCAAAAAATCACAAAGCATAGACTGCCCAACATAAGCTCGAAGAAATGGTTTATGTTAGTGTTATTATTCCATTTTCCCAGTTGATAACCTTCTTTCGCGTCCAAAAGTAAAGAACTGGTTTAACTCTTCAGAGTTCTATTTAATGGGATGGTACAATAATTTTCACCAGGTGTTGCAATTGAGTTATTGAGTCTTGCTGTTGCCATGAAAAAAGCTAACTGGCCCTTGTTCAATCTGGTTTCCAGCTTAAGATTGCATTGGAACAAGTTTGTAGTTTGTGATCTTAAACCAGGAAAAGAAGATAATGCTGCTACTCTGCAATTGCATTTGCTGTGTGCTCGTAGTTTGGCTTTTCAAATAAAACTCTGCTATGCTTCAACATGTTGCTCCTTAGAGTATCTCATTCTGTGTGATGCTGTCAATGCATTGATTAGGCCAGTAAGATAAGACGTGAATTCCCCCAATCATGGCTATTTGCTATTAGAACTTTTGGTGGTTGGTTCTCCTATAAAGCACACTTGCATTCCTGTACTGGTCTTAATTGTGAAACCTAAGCTGCAAACTGCTTGTGAAATTGTCCTTCATTTTCAATTTTTCACTACACAATCGAGAGAAAAAGCAATGTACCTGTTGAAGAAGCCGTTAAATTGAAGAATCCTGAAATCGACAATGTAATTTAATATCATCTTATATCAAATGCAAGACCACTAAAATTTTATTTAAAAAACAACTCTTAAAAGGAGTGGCCTAATGACTTTAACTCCTCACTTAAGGCTCTCCTTTATAGGAGGTTTTAAGTTCGAGTCACGTCAAAGGAGGATAAATAAAAAATTTGTTCTATTGATGATCTTCTAGTTTCCTTGGTATAGCTTCTTGATCGGATTAATTACGGACGTCTCGCTTCCAGCGGCAGTGTGGGAGTTGAAGCTACTAGGGAATCCAAGGGCTGCTGGGAACTTGATGCTGAGTAGGGGGCCAGCGATCAATCAGCAGTTGACCAATCAAGTATGTGACAACTCCTTGTGCGCAGAAGTGTACAGGCTATGTAAGAACCTGAGGGGTCTTGGAGTTCCAGATTTACATCCTCTAGGGTTCTTAGGATGAGGTCTTAGAGGCTTAGGATTAGTCCGACTAAGCTGAGATACCTAATGTAATAAAAAAAAAAGAAATAGCCAAAGAAAAGGAACCATTTGCATCTTCAATCAAAGCACCGTAGCCAATAAAATCTGATGTCACAAGCACCGCCGCATCCACGTACGCATTCCACATAGCAGAAGAAACAACCGCTGCATGTTTGGACTGCTGAGCACGTGAATTTGCTACTGTCCCAGTAGTCATTGACTGCAAAAAATCTATTAGAAATCCACTAGCTGCAACGTGAATCTGTTCGGGAGAAGACCATTTATTTGACCAGAGAAGATCATTTTTTTCTTGCCAAATTTTCCATGAACGAACCGCTACCCTTGTTGCCTTTTCTTTGCCCAAAGAATCAAACACATTGCTTAGCAGCACCTGAAAAGAAGCAAAATTGTTAGGAAAAACAAGGCCAGCCAACCTCCATACCTCCTTAGCCATAACACAATCAACAAACATATGGGTAAGGGCAATGCTCTCCTCTTCGTTACAAAAAAGACAATTAGGATTAACATCAACCCCCCTTCTTCTAAGATTATCTTTTGTAGGAAGCACACCCTTACTCGATCAGCACATTCAAAGCTACATGATAGGCTGATTTCACCGTATAAATCCTCTTTTTGTCAAAATGCCACATCAACCCTCCCACACTTTTATCTAACGGTATTTGATTTTTACTATATGTGTTCAATTTTTTTTTCAGTGTCTAATTATTAAAAATTTTCAATTATTTCAAATATTTAAAGTCGAATAATTTAATTTAAAATTTTATTCTCATTTCATTTTATTGATATAAATAAAAAATAAAATAAAATAAAACTTAAAAGGGCATGCGTATTTATTATATAATTTTTAAATATTGATGATTTTTAAATATATAATTAACAATATGTTTATTGATGGAAGCTTAAAAAGTTATGTTATTTTTTAATTTTGATTATAAAATATTAATAAATGTTTTTAACTTATTTATTTAATCATTAAATTTAAACACTTAATTGAAAATTATAAAAATTTAAAAAGTAAATAATTTTTTTTAATTTTTAATTCATTATCTTTGTCTAAATTTGATATTTTTGACTTTGCTTTTTGTAGTTATTTCATTATGGGGTGAAAATAAGCCTTGGACGCACATTACATTATTTTTGTAGGTGTGAAAATTAATTTATAAATTACATATTCAAAATTATTTAACAATTAATTAAGTAAAAGAAATAATAAAATTTACATAAATAATTAGTTACATATCATTTTTAATAAATTTTGATAAATTAGTTTAAGTTATAGATAAAGTTGAACTCGAATATTTATATTTAGTTGAGTTCAAAATTCAAATCAAATTTTTATTCTAACTAATTATAAGAAATTAGTTTAAATTTTAATCAATTTTATATAAATTAATGGACTAAATTTAATTTAATTTTAAATATTTAAATTTAATCAAGAACAAAAATATAATTATTTGAATCCAAGCCGGAATTCTAGAAAAAGTTCATATAAAGGTCACAATGGGCTTGAATCCGCTCCGACCTGTCCCATAATCAACAATCAGGTCTAGATTGAAAGAATCGGCCTAAAGCCCGACACTTATAAGCAAAACAAGGTTGTCATTGCATTTTTAATAAAAAAAAATATTTCGGGCCAGGAGAGTTAGGCTCAAGCTGGAGCCATGTTGTTTCAGGCCTAACTGGGCCTAAATGCCAATAACAACGATTGGATCGAGCTCAGACTTGGGCCCATTTTAGCTGATTGCCATCGCTAACATCCAAAATTAGCAACCGTAAAACAAGAGAAACCATATCCTATTTTTGAGTAACACAAATAAATTATACACATAATTAACCGAATTATGAAGGAAAAATAAAAAAAAGAGATGGAGCATATGAATAATAAAAGGTCGTAAAGACCTAACCGCCATGCAAAGAGTTGTTGGGTACGCACGCAAAAGCGCGGGAAAATCGCCGAACGTAAAACGACCGATAAAATTCTCTCTCTTAATTCATTCCAAGAGACTCGTAAACTAACTAACTGCCCTTCAACAGGGCAGCTAGTGTAAGAGAAAGAAAAACACAGGAACCAATTTTCCGGTTCCTGGAATTTTCTTTCTCGTTCTCTCTCTTACTTTCTCGCCAACCAAACAGACCAAAACAAAGAAAACCAGAGGGAGAAAGACGGGACTGTTTGAACCTAAACTAATTCGTTTTCGAATCTCTCTTTTTTTTTTATTGACTATTCATGAACAGGAGCTAGACCAAAAGAAGAGGAAGAAAAAAAGATAAAAAATGAGCGTGGTTTCGATGTTGACGGGAGGAGAATCTCCTGTGCACGAGTCGCAAGGGTCGGAGGAGAAGATCTTCGTTTCGGTTAGATTAAGGCCTTTGAACGATAGAGAAATTTCCAGAAACGATGTCTTGGATTGGGAGTGCATTAACAACAACACCATTGTGTTCAAGACCAGCATGCCCGAGCGTTCCCTCTTTCCCACCGCCTACACATTTGGTAATTTCTTGTGAATCAATCTTTTTCTTTTCTTTTAATATCCTTTTCTCTGTTTTTTATTTTTAGCTTTTGGGTGTATATAGATAGAGTATTCGGCACCGAATGCTCGACGAAGCAGGTGTACGATGAAGGAGCCAAAGAACTGGTTCTCTCCATACTTAATGGCATGAACTGTGAGTAATTTTGTTTTTCTTATAGAATCTAATTCAAGGTAAATCATGTTTGTTTTTGAGATTGTAAAAATTTTGATTTCTTTATTGCTTGAATGCGTGTTATAGGTACCATTTTTGCGTATGGACAGACGAGCAGTGGGAAAACGTACACCATGAGTGGTATCACCCAATTTGCAGTAACTGATATATATAATTACATTGAAAAGGTAACTGACCAGAAAAATTCATATGATTAGATCACTTTTTTTTTTTCTCTCTTTCTTTTGATTTAAGTGTGGTATTTATGTCATAGCAGCATAAAGAAAGGGAGTTTCAGTTGAAATTTTCTGCAATGGAGATTTACAATGAAGCTGTTAGAGATCTTCTTAGCCATGACTCCACCCCACTTAGACTCCTTGATGATCCTGAGGTAAGTGTTTTGGTATATATTTTAATGGTTTCAGAGCGTTGTACTCTGTGGTGTATATTCACAGTTCTGGTTCAACAGAGAGGAACTGTTGTTGAGAAACTTACGGAGGAGACTCTGGCAGATAGCAACCACCTACAGGAGCTCCTTTCAATATGTGAGGGTAAGGTTGCACCAATCCTATTGTGCTTGTTTTTCACTACAAGAAGATCACAACATCTTAGCTCGATTTCTTCAAAATTGTTGCAGCTCAAAGGCAAATAGGAGAGACATCTCTGAACGAAACAAGCTCTAGATCTCATCAGATTCTTAGACTGGTACGCCTGCCTTTTGCTTCAAGTATTCCCATCCTCCCTACCCTTAATTAAGGCATTATATACTCATTCACTGCTCTTGGTTTTTCACAGACAGTTGAAAGTTCTTCTCGAGAAAATTTAAGCTCTGGAAAGTGCAGCACTCTTACAGCTGCCGTGGTATGGAATTAATGGCTATTAGTTCATAGATCTTAAAAGAAATGTCTTCCAAAAATTGTTGTTTTCTCTTATTGAGACCAGACCACAAAATGAAGCTTATATTTCGCTTGCTTTGACTTCGTTGCAGAACTTTGTTGATCTTGCGGGCAGTGAGCGTGCTTCTCAAACATTAGCAGCTGGTGCAAGACTGAAAGAAGGCTCTCACATAAATCGAAGTTTACTCACCCTTGGGACTGTTATTCGCAAGTTAAGGTGAGCCATTTTCTTTTCCTTGTTAGCTCTTTAGAGAAGTCCAAAATAACCTCCATAATTGGCTACAAATTTAAGGTTTTGAAACGGATTACATATAAAATTTGGTGCAGCAAAGGGAGAAATGGGCATGTACCCTACAGAGATTCTAAGCTAACTCGCATACTACAGAACTCCTTGGGAGGCAATGCCAGAACAGCAATCATTTGCACTATGAGCCCTGCGCATTGCCACGTTGAGCAATCCAAAAACACCCTTTCTTTTGCAAGTTGTGCTAAAGAGGTCGCCACCAATGCACAAGTTAATTTGGTGATGTCTGATAAGGCCCTAGTAAAGCAATTACAGAAAGAGCTGGCTAGGCTTGAGAGTCAATTGGCAAGCCTGATGTCAACTTCTGCTGGTAATTCTGCTGTGTTACTGAGAGAGAAAGACCACATCATTGCAAAGGTGAGTAGATCCCATTGTCTTGTCCCGAACCTAACCAGAAGGAAATGTTTTTGGAGTATAATGCAATAACGATCTAACGATCTGACCATAGATCGTGAATTTCATTTGGAGCAATCCTAACTGTGACTTTTACACATTGAAAATGCTGCAGAAGGATAAAGAGATTAAAGAGTTAACTTGGCAACGTGACATAGCTCAATCTCGTTTTGAGGATTTGCTAAAAACAGTTGCAGAAGATCGATCTTTAAGAATATATGAATATGCGGCATCAGAGTCTTCAGAAGGAATTAATCATTCTCGAGGTCGGACAACGAGTTTCACGTCTGAGGATCTTAACGAGCATGCTTCCATTAATCAGATTTTCGAAATCCCAGAAGCTGCTGAAGAAAATTTTCTGTTGGATGACGACACTCCAAAGTTTTTGGGTCCCGACCCTTGTCCAGGTTGGGAGGACACTGCTCATAGGAAAAATGAAGAATCTAAAGATATTTGCAGGGAAGTCCAATCTATCAAACTGGAAGAACCCACTATGAAGGGTAAAGCTGACTTGTTGCTTAGTCCTGAAGAAGAAGGAAAAGAAGCTGAAACTGGGGACGTGAATGAAAGGCAGGTGCCCATCACAGGTGAAGAAGATAAGGAGTTGAGGCAAATTGATTTAGATAACCGTTACCAAGCTCTAAAGCAACAAATTCAGGAATTGCAAAGGACCATCGACCAATTAGGACAGTGTACTCCCTCTGAAGAAGTTATGTCAAACTCTAAAAGTTTAACATGGACTAGAAGCAACAGCAAGAGATCAGTTCTTATGACTATTCCATCTGATTTTTGGCCTGGGAACGAGGACGAGGATGAGCAAGCCCCACCTGCTGTGTCTGAATTGGTCTTCCCTGGAAGGCCAGAAGACTTCGAGGAAAGACTCGCTGGAGCGGAAGCTGATGCTGAAATAAGAGATATGTCTCTTGGCAATGCTGCCGTGGAGGAAGAAATTGTCAAGGAAATCGATATTCAGGTGGACGATACTACAAGTGTGCTCGATCTTGCTTCAGGAGTGAACAAAATGCCCAAATTCAACCCATTAACGCCAATCAGCGATATTCTGGTGAGATGATAAGCCACACACGCTCTCTTTTCAGCATGTTCTAACATTATTCTAAAGTTGTGGGACAAATGGTTAATTATCTGCAGATTCAACGTCATATTAGCTCAGTTTTTCTCATAAACAATTTGAGGATCGCAGTTTTTAACTATTCATCAACTCAGTTAAAGTCCTGTATAATTTGAACACTTCGAAAATACGTTCTTTTTTTAAATTTTGGGCATCTTTGCCTCTCTGGAATTGGACTGAGCAAGATAATCACTTGCAGGAAACTGGGACCAGTGATGGAAGGAGAGGCACATTGTCTTTTCTAAGAGAACAAGTGCGTGGTGGGAGGCAGCACCACAGTGATTGGCCCCAAAGATTTGATAAGTACAGAAGAAGGATAATTGAACTTTGGGCTAGATGCAATGTGCCCTTGGTACATAGAAGCTATTTCTTCCTCACCTTCAAGGGTGACCAATCAGACAATGTGTACATGGAGGTTGAGCTCAGAAGATTGTACTTCTTGAAGGACATAGCTTCTAATGGAACTACTGCAATGATAGATGGCCAAATTGTCTCACAAGCCACAAGGTACTTCTTTGTCCTTGTAATTAACTACTACACCTTGGCACTCATAAGCAAAGTACTCAAAATAGTTTCTCTGCTGCCCACCAGAAATCTGATTCTCTTTTCTTGGTGACTACAGCTTGAAGGCTTTGAATCGAGAAAGGCAATTTTTGGCCAAGCAATTGCAAAAGAAATACGGGAAAAAAGAAAGGGAGGATCTTTACCAGAAGTGGAATATCAAACTAGACACAAAGCAGAGAAGCCTACAACTGGCATGCCATTTATGGACTGAGACAAAGGACATGAAACATATCAGGGAAAGTGCTGTCCTCGTTGCAAAGTTGGCAGGATTCATAGAGCCACGCCATTGCCCTAAGGAGTTTTTTGGACTCAGCTTTTTAACCCCACCTGCTGGTCTGAAATCTTCAAGCTGGAGAGACAATGTATCTTCCCTGTTGTAACCTAAATAATAACCACTTCTAAAGAAGAGACTGTGTTAATCAGTAAGGTGGAAAGTTTAGCTTCTGTTTTCTGTAAATTGAAAGGCTCGGAATCTCAGTGTAGTTAAATCTTCTTTTTATCTTTGATCATCTGCTGCTTGTTTCCAGAACTGGTTGCTTGCTTATTAATCTAAACATTTCATGTTAAAGAGTTATACTTGGAAAGACGAGAAAATGACAGATCGGGAGGTGACAACACATTGAATTTGTAAATATCAGTTACGTCGAGTCTGTTATTTTGAATTATAATTTATAAGATACACCATTTGATAAGTAGTGTAAATTTTACTGAAATTGTTTATAGGAAAGGGATGGTACTGGTTTCCAGGTACAAACACATTATATCATTAAGATATATAAGTACGCTTGAAGTACGTACTCTGTTTTTAGCATAAAAATGAGATTTGACTTGGTGGCATGGAGTATGCTTAAAGTATGCAGTTGTTTCGACTACAGTACGATCCATGAAGGTGGTTCAGAACGAACAAAGATGAGCTCTCTCGATTAGACTAGATGTTTCTTACCTTTAGCTAACAAAATTGCCGAAAACCCAAATCTTAAATCCCCAAGTAAAGGTCCAATAGTCGAGGACGGTGACCTTTTATTAAAGCATTGTTTTCGGTTGTGTTGAAAAGATACTAAAAATTGGCAATTAATGTTTCACCTATTAACCTAATCACCTTCAAACTTCTTAGTTTAGCTACAACTCAAGAGGATCGATCTAAGTGTCCCATCTCATTCATGTTAAACTTGAAGGCAATAACTCACTAATCCTTGTATTGGGAGATAATGATCAAACCCATTAGGGATTGAAAGGAGAGAGTAATTTTAAGAGTCCCCAAAAGCAAGAGGGGAATACTTTGTAAACCATAAATGGTCGTTGCATATTCCTTGTAATTAAAGAAGTTATAACACCAATATTCTACATTTTCAAGACTTGTTTTGCTTCAATAGCATTAGTTACACATAATGCAATGGTTTCTGATAATTATCAAGTTTTCATACACATTTAAACACTTCTTTTCATTCGTGAATGCATCATAGCGCTTTGTATACAATATACAAAAGAATGTCTAACATCAACCGTGATTGAATAAGAGGTACCAGTAAACCACTCAAAATATACAGAATCATCAACTAAACAGATGCCAGACCTTCAGGAAGGGACTCTGTAGAATGATCAGGCGAAAAAAACCTCCGGCACGCATAGAACAAAGCAGAATGAAACCCACCTGGGTTGTCTATGAAGATGAAATGACCACCCTAATCATGCAAAAACTTGCGTATCAGTCAATGTATGCATATCATTTGCAGCATTTTCTATGAAAAGGCTTGTTTAATGAAAGAGATGGAGAGAGAGCGGAGACCTGGGGAACTCTAATAATTTCACAGGGCACTTTCATATTCTTGCGAGCTTCTTGGGCACCTCGATAGTCCATCCAATCAGAGAATCCATAAATGAATGTGGTTGGAACTTTCCACTCTGATGCGCTGCATACAACAATAAAGGTAATGAACATCATGAAGAACATCCTGCGACACCTTAAAAGAGTAAATATGAGCAATCATCTGATTGAATAGCTTATAGGTGAGTAAAGTCCGTCAAAATTCCTCTTTAAGATGCAGGTATCCTACTTCCTTTGATCAAGCCAGTAAACTGATATGCTTATGCTGAATAAATAGATAATAGTGAGCAAAGGAAGGATTCATTCAAAAAGGAAGTAGTAATGCAAGATAGCAAGAAAGGATAATTATGGATAACGAGGATTATCAAACCTTTGTAATAGAGGCATCCGAGCAAAAGCTCCAAAAGAAAATATGTACTTCAAACACAATTCTCCACTAGCTTTGGCAGCTAAAGTATGATAAATATAATCTGCATTAAGAAAGCAGGAAGAGAAATAAAAATCAGATAAAGATATCAACGTATATGCCATATGCCCACAGACAACTTCGTTTCAGGACCTGTTAACAATTTGGATTCGTCTTCATTCAGTCCTTCACCACTTGCAAATCTAGCAGAAGTATATCTTCGTACAATATCTGGGCCCCAAGGACCAAAACCTCTGCGATGAAGCAAATAAACGCAATATCATAAACTTGAAGGTAAAGGCAGCTTCACGTAATTCCAAAATCAGACTCCGTTAAATGTTTACGAGGCATGTAACTACATGGAAACAAGGTAAAAGATTAACCTCTATAACTTTACACGAATTGCATGACTGGACCAATAAAATGTTAAGCCTACAGAAACCTTAACAAGGAAGTTGATATGACTATGATTCTAAGGGAATTTATGTCAAAGGTTAACTTCGAATCTGCTACAAGGCACCACTAAAATACCAAGTATAATTAACTCTTTAAGAAATAAACAGCGCTAGCAAAATGCTCAGAATCTAAACAGTGCTCTTCATGTACTGAAAAGGATGAAGTAGTTATGTAATGGTAATCCAGAATGATGGAAGTCCCAAAGACACCTGCCTGATCTTTCAAGAAAATTCAGAATTATATAAAGAAAGCTAGGTATGACATATATACCTGACAAGCTTTTGCGGAGTGAAATTAGACTCCCACAAATGATTTAGGACAGCTCCTTTCCATGTTGCTCTAAACCGGCTAAGCCACTCTGACTTATGATCCTGTTCTGATGAAAATCCGGCAGGCCCAACTAAAACTAAGTGCTGAACATGCTCAGGATGCTAGAGCATAGATATAATAACTAAAGTAAGTAACATAGAAATTATCAAAATGGCATCATTAAAGTAAGTGACATAGAAATTATCAAAATGGCATTATCATGTTTATTTTTAAGGGCAAAGGAATCACCTTGAGTGCATATTTAGCTGCAACATATCCTCCAAAAGAATGCCCGAGTAGTATGAAATTAGTGAGGTTTTTCTCTTTCCTCCACTCCTCAAAGGAGTCAATAAACCATGCCTCAGTTTCTACAGCATCAATAATGTGAAATGAACAAAATATTATAAATTGCAAGAAACAAAGCGCGCACTTCCCATATTACTCGGGAAAATCATAAATCTAAACAACGTAAAATCTATCCCAACCTTCAGTGCTTCGGCACGTGAAGTCAGGCCTACTCGAACCACCCCATCTGTTACCAAAATTTGTAAGATACAGTGAGCAGAGTATCATTGGAATTTAATGAAACGCCAAAATAAATCAACAATTGGCAATGTGGGCCAGAAGTTTTTCATGGGTATCATTGGATGAAGTATCTTAAACAAGCACTATTAGGTGGTAAATTCGTTGAAAACATACCCAAGCTGATCAATGGCAATGACCTTGAAACGGTTAGCGAGAGCATCAAAGTTCCTGAAAAAGAAACCTTGAGAAGCACCATAACCATGGATCATCACAAGCACAGGAGAGTCTTGTTTGGAATCGAAGGTCACGGTATTAATGAACCGCGGCTCATTGCTCGCTGACCGAAACCACCTCACCTTCGACCCCGGTGGACCTTCGCCTATATTCACCAGTTCTTGAACGTACGGTGTCCTAAAAAACCCAATATCAAGATGTTCATAAGGAATTTGCTTATCCTTTCCATGAATGAAATTAATGAAAGAATTGACTAATTACTTGACTATAGAGAGGAGGCGCTTCTCGGCAGCGATGATATGATCAGTGGAAGTTGGGATCCACCGGAGAACAGAGGGCCACAAAGCTCTCGTTTTGGCCCAATACGACGTAGAAGAAGCTGATGTCTTACGGGAGGAAGCAGTAGGAGCAGATGACCCAAGCTCTTCAGCCATGATTCTGGATAAGGAGCTGAAACACCGTAGCCGAGGAGGGGTCATACAAAATCGAATTCACCAAAAATAGCAACCCCAAAAATCTAGGAACTAGAGTCAATTGCGATTCACAATAACCCAATTAGATTGCTAATTTTATACAACCTTTTTTACCAGAAGTTTTGACTCATCTTTGAACCATACAAATCTAATGAACAGCATATTTATACGAAGAAGAAGTAGAGGAACCTGGAAATAAAAACGCCGCGAAGAATAGCCGACAAGGTGACGGCGCGTAAAACGCACCTTTCGCGTTAATTGGCTTTTGGTTGTCAAAATCTTTTTTATTGGTTTGGGATTATGTGTTTGAGTAGTTTTGGGTCGTAGCGGAACATTTCCCTTGTTTACGTACTATCCGACGTCATATTTCATGGAGACGCTTTTTTGAAGTCAATTACCTTAAGTTTGACTTTGCTCCTTGTCGTGCAAGATACATTTACCATTTTAATTAATTAGTTTTAGCTTTGTTTATCAAGTGAAATAAGTAATTTCTATTAATAACTCAACAGATTTGATTAGTTTAAAGGATTCGCATTTGTGTATCACATTTAATTTAATAGACATTATTTGTTATTAAAACAATAGCTTGAAAAGCGTTCAATCACTTGTAACAATTTCCTAGCGCATATCTTCGATTGATTAATAGGATATTTGGAATGAATCGAATTCAGTTACAATATTAAATTCAATTTAACTGTTTGGAATAAAAAAAGAGATTAGTTCAATTTATATATGCAACTAAAACTCATCACTCTTTATAAATTGAATTTACCTGAAAAAGCATCGGAATTAAATTACAAACTAGAATTTAACTATTTTTTTTAACGTTGAAAATTATCCTTCCAATAATACCCATCTAAAAGCAATAACCCTACAATATACATATCTCTTCAACTAATGCAGCCCCTCTAACTGCTCATTTCAACTTTAAATCTTCATATTTTTCAATTCTAATATTTAAAAATTGCAAACTTTATGTTATTGGAAAGTTAAGAGAAAGATCTATAACTTTCATGAAAACAATTTTGACAAATTCTGCCTAGATTAATACGGTTGATTCATTGAAGTTTTAGAACACATTTTATCCCCTTTTTTCTGTTTTCTCTCTACTGTCAATATATATAACTGCTAACTATAACAAAAGACCCGATTCCAACAATTAAAAACAATACATACAGAACTCCCAACTTAACCAATTTCTTTAGAAAATTCTATCCAAAGGCTTTCAACATTTAGCAATTTTAATTCTAACACAATTGGCACTTAACAGAGGAGAAATACTGAACATATAAAATTTCTGTTAAGTTGTCAATGGTAGCATGATTAGTGGACAAATGTAATACATGCATTGGAGACATGTGTCAAGACACAAATGATACATCTAAGTTATGTTTTTGGGCAAGAAAGTTCTACAACTCCTTTGTTGTTCATCACCGAAAATCACTCACCACCAAAACTCCCTCATTGCGCATTCATCATCGAAATACCATGCATGTTCACTCTTGTGTCTAACTCTTAATTAATTCATCAACGATATACCTTGCAAAATAATCACGTCAGCTATTTGGGGTTTTAGTTATCATTCTCATCCCCCCATTTTTGGAATTTTTTTAAAGAGAGTGAAGCTCAAGATAAGTAAGTTATGCTTTGAGTTTTATGATAGTGTAAATGATTTTTGATGATGATTTCATGTTTGAAAATTGATGCATGCATGAGTGATGTAGGAAGAAGCAATTTCTGAGATATAAGTAAAGTGATGAAGAAGTAAAATCAGTAGAAAATGTGCAAAAAGTGTATAAAGGAATGTGATAATTGAAGTTAAATGAAGATTAGCGAAGTGCAGAAAATGTTAAATATAAAAGTATGAATTAGGTTCTTTTTTGTGTTGTGATTATTCATGAACTTGTGAATTGTATATAGAGATTACTGACTTGAAAATTGAGGTATAACTAAATCATCAACGTGAAAAGATAGAGAAATGATAGAGAAGTAATAGAACATTGACAACGAATTGTGCTAGAGTATGTTATATGAAGTGTTTTACTGAACAGACATATGTATTTTGGCCATAACTTGATATGTGAATATCCAAATTGAATGAATTTTAATCTAGAGTAAACTAGAGACATATGACTACATTTTTCACGAAGGAATTGAATTTCAAATATGTCCTTAAGAGTCTTGAAGTTGAGAATTGTGTTTTATCGAGGTATGAAATAGTATGGAGTATTTTGATTATAACTTGCACTATATTAAATCAAAATGTATGAATTTGATGTCATTAGAAAAGTAAGACATAAAGGAACATTTGATTAGTAGAACGTGTTACCTAAAAATTTCTATTTCCAGGTCAAAAATAGCAAGAAAGAAGGAAGAAAAACACAAAAGTCTCAATTATGCAGATCGTGACTCTCTTGCACATATTTCAACTTCAAATCATCATAACTTTCAATCTGGAAGTTCAAAAATTATAAACTTTATGTCGTTAGAAAGCTAAGAGAATGATCTACAACTTTCATAAAGACAACATTGTTAAATTCTGCCTAAATCTATATAGTTTATTCATTGAAAATTCAGAACATATTTTTATCCTCTTTTCTCTCTTCGGTCAATATAAAACTTCTATGCATTTTCAAAAGACCCGAATCTAACTCTCTGTTGTCACGCCCATGACTCTTGTCACAACCGTGACATTTTCAAAGACACAATGATGACATTCTCACTTCTTTCTTTCATTTTATTTATTTATTTATTTGTTTGTTTTTACTCCCAATCATGACTTATGTTTATTTTATCTTATAATTATTTTTACTATTATTTTTCAACATTTATTTATTTATTTTTACTCCCACCTAAAAATTAATTCTTTTTTTCTTAATATTAGTTATATATATATATATATATAATTGTTCTATGTAAGTGTAAATTTTATTATTTAATAAGATTATTTTTAGTTAAAGATAAAAATATCATATGAATTCAGTTCTGAACAATATAATTAAATTCAATTATAATATTACTCAAAATTTTCAAACAATATAAATTAAATTCAATTTAATCTCATTAATATAATTAAATCCAATTTATTAATAAATTAAATTCGAAAGTTTCCATAAGTCTTGTAAATCTCTCCCACCAATATATGAATGGAGACCAACCCGTTACTGGGCTTGGTTTTCCACTAACATCAATACCATAGAGTACACACCGACCCCAAACTTAGCGTATGACTTCTAAAAGAATACACATCGTCTTTACACAACAATATAGTTTTAAGATTATATAATAACCGTAGCAATTTAGAATAGAATAAACCGAACAGATTTTTCAAAACACTAAAGGGTTCTAATTAGATATTTTTTTTTGGGTCAACAGTAATTCTAAGTATTGAGGAAACCTAACTATAAGCAACAAGTGATCAAATTGTTGCTTAGGCACGTTCACCACGAATACGGCGAGCCAGCTGGATATCCTTGGGCATAATGGTCACACGCTTGGCGTGGATTGCACAGAGATTAGTGTCCTCAAACAATCCCACGAGATAAGCTTCCGCAGCCTCTTGAAGAGCAAGCACTGCGTGACTCTGGAACCTCAAATCCGTCTGGTAACATTCGAAGAATCAATAATTACGTTAAATACCCATTTACCAAGAAATAAGATTCGAAGGAAAGCAACAACAAGGTCATTATACCTTAAAGTCCTGAGCAATTTCACGTACTAGACGCTGGAAGGGCAACTTGCGGATCAAAAGTTCAGTACTCTTCTGGTACTTTCGTATTTCACTGTTAAACATCAAAAATAAATTGTAATTAACATTTTATCTTATGAGAGCCATTATATGGGGAAAAAGCACAATTACAAGAAGAAATATCAACTTGGACAAACTTACCGAAGAGCAACAGTTCCAGGACGGTAACGATGAGGCTTCTTGACTCCACCTGTGGTTGGAGCAGATTTTCTAGCAGCCTGTATGTTATGAATTGGATCATACAACAAAATCAGACCAAACCCTAATTGAAACTTGAATTAGGGATAATAATGAATTTGAATGAACTTTAACTACATCAAAGATCAGCTAATGAATCCTTGATATTTAACGTGTGTGTCAGATCACAAATAATCAGCATAATGAATCAGACAGGGATAACTGTGATATTTTTGTTTCTCATCATTCACACACAACCATCCTCGAACAAAAAATTTAAAAAAATTAATCAAAATACTCTCATACCGTCCTAGTTCAATGAATTTGTTTCATCAAATCAAACAAAACTCAAAAGATTTGCTTTACTGAAGCAAGAAATCATCTTATTCTCTTGCTACCATAGTGAAACCTACAAGCCTTTTCTAGACAAGAGTGGTCGTGTTTAAGTATTTGCAAGTAGTAATGTCAATCTTTGAGTAGTAACAAATGTGGTCTGTGGGTCAGGAAAATGGCGAAGCCACCTGCTTAAGATATTCCTAATTTAATATTACGCTATTTTCTAATTTTCTAGACGATGCTTCGACTCAAGCAGTGGCTGGAGCAGATTTTCTAGCAGCCTATATATGATAAATTACATCATACAAAAAAATCGGATAAAACCCCAATTGAAATCCAAACCCCCTAATTGAAACAAGAAACCCTAATTTCACAATCCAATATGATTCCTGCCGCATTCACGCCAAACGAATTCAACAATAGAGGACGGCGATTAAGACGCACCTTGGTGGCGAGCTGTTTCCTCGGAGCCTTTCCTCCGGTAGACTTGCGAGCGGTTTGCTTTGTACGAGCCATATCTTTCAAGATCAAGAAATAACAAATTCTGCAAATAAACTAGAGTCTACAAAGAGTTTCGCTCAGAAACATGAATCAAACGTTTCAGAAACCCAAAATCAGAGAGATATCCTTACCCTTCGAAATCGAGAGACGATCTACAGTCAGCGTGAAGGTTCTTAGCCCTTTGACCTTCTGAGAAGTTAACCTCCAAATACGACTTTGTTACGAGTAATGACTGACAATGTCAAACAACTGAATTTATATAAAGTGCATTAACCAAGTCGGTTTAGAGCTTTACGTTCCAGGCTTTTGAAAGGATATTAATTTTATTGACCATTAACATCAATCCGTGTTCTTGTCTCTGATTGGTCCGTTGCAATGCCAAGAATTGCCAGCGTGGACGACTTTGTGCTTCTATTTAATGGAGACAGCACGTAGACGTACGAGTGGAGCACGGCAACGTGGTCGTGGCAAGTACTAATGTCGAAAACTCTTTATCTGCGGTGTCAATAAGTCATAACCAGCCAACCTATCAATTTCAGCTAGTGTTGTGTAGTTTAAATTTTAAATAATTTAAATTTAATTAATAAATATAAAACAGTCTAAAATATTTTTTTATCTATTCGGACTTATTAGTTATTAGAACTTGATTTTAAATCAATTTAAGTAATTTTTAAATCAAATTTGAACTATATTTTAAATCATTAAATTAAGTAAAATTGTATTTACTGTGAAATACCAAATTTAAAATTTTGTTTTTAAGATAAAACTGACTTACCGCTTCTGCTATGGAATCTATTATTTAAATTAAAATTGTGCATCCGTTTGTCTAATATTTCATAGAATAACGACTATAATTCCTTGTTAAATTCATATTTGAAAGATAAAATTAGATTATCACGAATTACCTTAAGGTTCCGTTTCGTGGGTGAAAAAGTAAAGTGAATTTAGAATCTGATTCTTTGGAGAATAAATTTATGAAAAGTAAAGATATTCACATGTTTAGATACTTACAAGAATTCTAATATAAAAGTTGGGTAAATTTTTATTATAGTGTTTGGTATGCAACAGTATTTCATACAATGTAATTTAATTTTAACTTGTGTTTCTAATTATATCCCTACAAATTAAATAAAAATAGAAATCGTTAAATAATGTTAATTTATAATACAAGTTATATTATTAAATGTTAAGTTTTTTCTTTTATAATATTTTAATCATATAATACTGCTACATCATAAATATAGTATTGAAAAATACTAAAACAATCTCAACTGAGTACAAAGATAAATTTTAAAATTCAAATAAAATATCAAAAAAATTTCTAATATTTAAAAAAATCCAAAATCTTGCTAATGGAAGAACAATAAAAGAGTAGTTGACGAAGAGACAGAGTTTTATAAAAGAGTTGAGAGAAAAGGAATAGTTGAATTGACTAGCGTATTTTTTAAATTAAATTTATAAGAAAAGTAATCTAAATATTAAGGGGATGATGAGATTTAGAATCTAAAAAAAGTATTACTATTTTTTTTAGATTAATAAAATTTTTATTTTTTTAACCACTCAAAAAATAAATTAATAATATAAATTTTACGAAAAAATTAATATCTCGAACAAAAATTTGTGCTATCCCAACAACGTAAATTTTCCAATTCCTGGCAGTTAAAGGCTTAAAGCTCACGCAAAATAATGATTTATTGATTTTTCATAACTCATTTATAAAATTCATTGCAATTCATAAAAAATTAAAAAATATTTAAATAAATGAAATAAAAATTGAATAATTAATCTACCTGACACGAGTGTGTACGGATCATTAAAACTTGCAGAGTCAGACACAAAAGAAATTTAAAAAATAAACAATAAATGGAAAACAGAAAAAGAAAAATACGTTAAGACAAGAAGACAAAGACGGACAGGTAAAAACCTCTCTAGCTCTGGTCCCCTCACGCCTATTGAGGGAAAAAACAAAAGTAAACTACAATTCTTTGCCCCTCTTCTTCCTCTACTGTTCGTTGATTGGAAAACATAGACTTCACATCCCCTTCTTCAATTTGGGCTTCTAATGTCTCTCAACTCTCTTCGCTTTTAGCTGTAAGCTTCTATTTCTTCACATCTATCAAGTTTTGTACCGGTTTTCTGTAGTTTTAGCTACGCCATCGTTGTTGCTGTCCCTTTGTACCGGCCGTAGTAGTGGTTGGTGTCCTTGGTGTTCTTTGAGTGGGTTTTAAGTTCAATTCACATCTCCTTGAGCTTGTTTCGATCTATGTTTGTCTAATTTGTGTTTGGTTTGGTGCTTTCGGGCGTGTGCTACTGGTGCTTTTACTATATTGAGCTTGGTGGGTCCCATTTTTAGGGTTTTCGGTGTTCTTCGGTTGGTGCTTGGATGGGTTTTTAGCGTCTGGTTTCATAGATTAGAACGAGGCACTGGGTGCTTCTACCCTTTGGCTTTATTTAGTAATATGGGATTATTGTTGTTTAGCTAGCGAGAGAGCTCGTGTTGACCGTTGAGATAAGTATAGCGAGGTAATTGAGAGTCTAAGTAGCTGATTCGCTCAATTACTTGGTTTTTAGTAAAATTTTCTCAAGTTCACTGGATATATATAGTCTCCAAGTCCAGCTCAATTTAGCTATAGTTTGGGAAAATGATGTTAGTGATGTTGGGGATATGAGGAGTTATGAAGGTGGTATTCTCGTGGTTGAATTCATTTTATAATTCCTGTTTGAATAAGGAAATGTATAGCTTTAAGGATGTATGTATCCGAATTTTGAGCTGGGATTGCGTCTTTTGGCTGATGAATATACAGAGAAGTTGGTGAATTATAGTAAATAAGTACCAGGGAAAATATTAATGATACGTCTCAATGGGATGGAGACACGAGAATCTGATCATGGACCTCAAATTTGAATGCTGAACCATGCTGTGTGACATTGTACATTGGTGTCCTTGATAATGGTTTCAAGTCTATGTAGTTAATAGGAGCTTAGTGGTGGAAATTGTATCATGAGATCCATTGCTCAAGGAATTTAGACTTGCCAGACTCTTTTGGTATTTAGGATTTAGTGAACGTTGGCCTCCAAAACAGTGTTTAGTGACTGTGCTAGCAACCATAATTATGGGGGAGAAGATTTTCCTCTGGCTATGAGTTTAGTTAGTAATTGAGGATATTTGAGAAATGAGACCTGTTAGCTACAGAACTGCTTCTTTTAACCCCTTTGAAGTTCATGCCTTTGGAAAGCAGCTTTCTTGGCAATTCAGATGGTTGTGATTGATTTTGGTTTATGTTTGATGCAACTTTGTGATATGCTGTAGATTCGCCAAGGTCTGCAATAGTATGAATGGCTGAAATCTTCCATTTATTTTTTTGCATTAAATAAAATTGCATGATCTTCTTTACGTTAATGCTTTGCCACTGCCCCTGATTGCTTATATGTTGTAGATTCATATTGGTTACAGCTTAGTCCATTTCATTCATATTGGTTACTAGTTTTCTCTTTGCCTATTTCAGAAATTTTGAATTTGTATTTGGGACTAGTATCTTGTTCTCAGCAACAGATTTTCCTTCAGACTATATTGGTAGATGACTTATAAGTAAATTAAATGATTGGAGAATTTTGTTTGGTTGCTTATGTTGACATTTTTGGCAATGCGCATGATTATTATGTTTGCATTCTCAGCAAGTGTTTTTATTAATACATAAAGGCAGCTTTTTAGTTTCCTGATACTATAGCTACTGCAGTTGCACCTCTTATCTGCTCACATCTAATGCTATATATGAGTAATATCTTTCACTTTGGTGCCACGAGTTGCGCATGTTCCATATATTAAGAGACATGTACCTTGTCTACTTTTGCATGAATTTGGTTTCTGTGCCCTAATTCTTACAAGAGAATGGGTTTTTTTACTTATGATTATAACTGATTTTGGTAATTCTGTGCTGGTTCTACTTTTAATATAGATCTGTTCCGTTTTCGAGTACAGAATGCCCTTCAAACAATTTGTTTGTATCATTTTGTCAATTGCATTTGTAATTGTTCAATGCTCAATTGACTGAGCATTGTAATCATTCCAGTTTTAGTGTTATCTGCTATTGTTGCCGCCGGAGGAGTCAAATGGATGATGGTGGGCACCGTGAAAATGGAAGGCACAAAGTAGATCAATATAAAGCAGCACAGGGCCAGGTATTTATGTACAACTTTCTGGAGGAACCAAAGTTTAAGCGTGATATTGACTGGGAGTGCTGTATTAATTTGAAAATTATGCAGTGCTGGTGTTCTGCCTGAGAGTGCTGTTTATGATTGTTTTCCGTTAATATTGCAGTGGTTGATGCAACCTCAGCCTTCAATGAAGCAGATAATGGCCATCATAGCTGAAAGAGATGCTGCCATTCACGAGAGAAATTTGGCTCTTTCGGAGAAGAAGGCAGCGATTGCAGAAAGGGACATGGCATTCCTCCAGCGAGACTCGGCTATTGCTGAGCGAAATAATGCAGTAATGGAGCGAGATAATGCTATTGCAGCTCTTCAATATCGAGAGAACTCCTTGGTCAGTGTTAATATGTCGTCTTGCCCACCAGGATGCCAAAACTCACGCGGAGTGAAACACATGCATCACCCACAACACAATGCAAATCATATGCCCCATATGAATGAAACTGAGTACGGTACCAGAGAAATGCAGTCCAGTGATGCTGTTCCAGTAGTGCCTGTTGCTTCTGATGCTGCTAAGTCACGCCGGGGTAAAAGAACAAAGGACGCCAAGATCCCACCAACTAATAAAAAACCTTCAAAATCTCCACGGAAGGTTAAGAAGGAAAGTGAGGACCTTAATAAGATCATGTTTAGCAAGTCACATGAGTGGAAAAATGAGGATATGAGTGGTGGAAGCGACGACTCCAACAAACACATGGTAGCATCTAAATCTGATTGGAAAGGTCAAGACCTGGGGTTGAATCAGATTGCATATGATGAGTCAACCATGCCAGCGCCAGTGTGCTCTTGTACAGGAATCTTCAGGCAGTGCTACAAATGGGGAAATGGTGGATGGCAATCTTCATGTTGCACAACCACGTTGTCCATGTACCCGCTGCCTGCAGTGCCAAACAAGCGGCATGCTCGTGTAGGTGGAAGAAAGATGAGTGGAAGTGCTTATAGTAAACTGCTTAGCCGGCTCGCAGCCGAAGGCCATGACCTTTCAAATCCAGTTGATCTCAAGGAACACTGGGCAAAGCACGGGACTAATCGCTACATCACAATCAAATAGAACAGGGAAGCATCGTTATCAGATGAATAGAGAAACCGCGATATCGGCATGTAGTCTTCAGGTATGCTGTATGTATCCTTCTTTTTTCTTATTCCTAAATAACGTTTTGCCATTAGCTGCTGTGGAGGTTATGAGGTAGGTGACACCCACCACATATGCTTGTGTTCCCAGCAAATTGTTGTTCTTGTCGGAGTTGAACAATAGAAAAGTGGGGGTGTGTGCTTTCTTAACAATTTCATCTATTAACTCTAATAATTGTAAAGAGTTTCTTGTATTGTGCTGAACTTCTATGAGTGTAGGTGTCAACTTTCTCGTATAATATATGTCATATAAAGCGGACTAGCATTTTGCTTTGCTTCTGAGTGAATATTACTACTTAAATGTGTAGTTACATAATGAATTTGTAATGTCCAACTAAAATCACATTGAAATCATCTTATAAAGAGAAAATGGACCTTTCATTTTATTGTTTATTTAATACCACATATTTAAAATCAAATATTTAATCAAGTTTACATATTTATGCACTTTCTTAACTTTCTAAAATAAAATAGCTAAAGTACGTTGAGGCCCCTAAATTATGATTATGGTTTCATAATTTATTAGGTTCTATATGTATTGTATTATATAATTTTATATGTATCATTTTACATATTTATTGATATTTTATATTATTATTAATTTATATTGCATGGTTTCCCTCTTGAGGAGTAATCGAATTGGTAGAGTGAAAGACATGAGACTAAAATGTCCTGTGTTTGAATCTCCTTATCTACGTTTACGTTTTCTCAATCGAGTCTGACCTGCTGGAATACTTTGTAGTGTTCATGCATCAAAATAATATTTTTAATAATAACAATAATTACTAAATAATAATCATCAAAATTTTTAATTATAAATTGCCAATTAGATTAGGCTATTTATGGAAAGAGCTTGATAACTAATTAAAATAAATTATTTATAAAAAATTGATGGTGAGTATTAATGATTATCATTTATTAATAAATAATAAAATATTATTTTGATAAAATCATAATTGATTGGATAAAAATATTTACCCAAAATCAAGGATTGAACCCAATTAGAATTACAAATACATTAAAAAAATTATAAATACAAATGCAAATACATTAAAGCTCAGCAATAAATCCATTATATTTAAAACGTGTGTCAGATCACAAACAATCAGCATACTGAATCAGACAGGGATAACTGTGATTTTTGTGTTTCTCATCATTCACACACATACAATACTTATCTGCTCTGCTTCCCAGTAAATTCATTATAAGGAGAAAACCAAAAATCAAAAGATGAAATTTCGAAATTAGCCTCAGACCGTCCTAGTTCAATGAATCTGTTTCATCAAATTAAACAAATCTCAAAAGACTTGCTTCAGTGAAACATGAAGTCTTCGTCATTGGCTTTGAACCTAAATACTAATTCAAATAAATCACCCAATAAAATAATAAAAAGGAGATATAAAACAGCTCAAAAAATCCAATCTCAAAGCTTCTGAGCAATTTTCTAAACAGAAGGAATTGAAAGGCATCAGATCTTCCTATTCAAAAACTGTGAGAATCATAATACCCTAAGAAAAAACTTTGAGTACTCACTACCACCAAACGATTCGTCATTTGCCTTTATCACCGAGACAAAGAAACAAAACTCCGAAAACAAAAACACGAAAAGTTTCGATTGAATACAAAAACAGGCACAAAAACAAACTTTTGTTTTGTGAAACGGAAGGTGCTGACGCTGAGCTCAACCTTAGGGTTTCTCTATGGAAGTAGAGACTGATAGATTCCCGTCCCTTCTTATAGCCCGATTCGACCTAGGGTTTTTCGAGGGACGAACTGGGCTCTTCGTGGTGTTTGATCCGACAGCCATGGTCGCGTTTCTTTTTCCCTCCGGATGTTTAGACCTATTAGGCCCAAGTGAAAGTACGCTCATTCCCAAAGTTTATTTCGATTTGAGGCCCGAGAGTGTATCGCTCGAAACGACGAGGCGCTCAATCTTTTCTTTGAACGACAGCGTTTAAGTGTTGCATGTAGTAATATCAATTATCACATCAGTAACGATCGCGGCCTGTGGGTCACAAAACAGTGAAGCTAGCTCCCTATGACATTTTCAATTCAAAGAGATTGTAGGTTGGAAAGTGGTGAACCTACCTTTCTCACCAACTTCTCAATTTAAAATATTATAAATTGAAAATCAATCCAATCTTTAAAAATTAATAATTTATTAAGAATAATTTAGATTGTGGATATCTATTAATTATAATTTATTAAATATGTTACATTAAAAATTTTAATTTAATTTGATTTGATACTAATTATTAACAGGGATAATAGATTCTTAAGTGACTAAACTTTTAGAAATTTTCAATTTAGTGTCTAAAAGTTTAAATATTTTAATTAAATTATTGATTTTATAACCTTAATAACTGTTTCAAAATATTAATTATTTTGCTAATTTGGGTAACAAAATATTTTTATCTATTAATTAATAACAACTCAATATACAAAAAAGGTTATAAGCCAGGTGTTTTAGTCTATATAAATAATTAGTTAGTAATTAATTTTTCTATACAGACACTTAGATATTATAGATAAAAAAGATTCCTTTGACTTAATTTAGCAGCGACCTTGCTCTTGTAGTTTCCATCAAATCTTCTGTTTTAATCATATTTTATTAAATTTCATTTATGCATTGATGTGAAGTTCACGTAAATATATAAATAAGATTTAATAGAACATAATAAAAATACTATAATCGATACAGGAGATCTGATACCTTAAAGTAATGGTCGGAAATTATGCATTCATATTGGACCCACGTGCCAGAAGTCGACTCATCATAGCAAAGTTGCGTGCAAACTGCAAAGTGGAACACACACATTATGAGCGGTATGCGAAAAACTGGGAGCTTTCAAAGAAGTGGCTTTGTCAGTAGAGTTAATCATCAATTTTTGGCCCAACCCAGACTAGCTCATTCGTCAATTTGAGTTTAGAAGATATTCCCTAGACTATGGTAATATTAGGTTCGAATTAGGTAGTTCAGGTACTTCAACAAACACCTAAATTGAATCTTTAGTTTTCAAATAATACTCAAAAAGTCTTTCAAGTTCGGATCTTTATAAAGACCGAGAGTAGTTCAGGTACTTCAACAAACATGGAGATCATGTCCTAATCCTCTGGACTTGGGTATGGCCATGGCCTTCACCGGTACGCTTGGAGCTCTCAGAAACCTGAGTAGTTGCATGTGAAGGAACTTATTGAATCATGGAGACCTATGTATATGTACGTGACGTGCCGTCGTTAGTCGTTACGTCTTTCGTGGAGTACAATAGTACCGTTGGCCAATAAGGAAACTTGCGAAAACAACGTTTGATCTTTGCAATATCGTCATCATGTCACTGCCGCCCATGTGAGGTGGGGCTTTTGGACTTGGACTCCGCCACTAAAAATAAACTCCAAGTGGTGGACAGTCATGTTTGCCGTTGTACCTAAAATCTGCCAGTGCCTGTTCGATGGCATAAAAATCAAGGTTATTATATAATTCTCCTCGGAGGACCGGACAAGGTTGTTTGTTTGTTTTTTACTAGCTTCAAACCTCAGCTACAAACTTTTAGGTTTAATATGATGAAAACGTTGCTGCGGTTGTAATTCTTGCCCTTAAATTTGGTGCCTAGTTAAGAATCTAGCATAGTAAAATGATAGATACATCCAACTAATAAATAAATTTCTTATTCAATTTGAGTACAATCAAATATTAATTTATGAATTTAAAGTTCAATCTTTTTTATTTAATATGGAACCCCATCAAAAAAATCTAGTTAAATTATTGAAATTGTCTGAAGAATTCAAATTTAATTAAATCACCTTAAATTTAAGTTAAATAAATTTTATTTATTAGTTTAAAGATAATTATGTATCCTTTTAAGAATCCTAATTGTAATATTTTAGGACAATTTTTTCAAAACCGAACCAGAAGTTAAACCGTTAAGATAAAAATTTTAAAGTTTAAAAGATTCAACTAGTAATAAATTATCATAAAATGATTTAAATATTAAATTAAATTGAAGAATTTAAAAATGATTATTCGTTGACAATATTAAAGTTTAATTGAAAAAGTTAGTATTATTATTATTATTATTATTATTATTATTATGTTTTTATTAAATTTATAAACTTAATTTTTGTAAACTTAAATATATAAAATCTAAATTTTTATAAGAATATTTAACGAAATATTAAGAAATATAATATTAATGCTCTTATAATTTCTTTTAAATTATACCTTTGTAAGTCATTTCACACAACGACAGTTAATATTAAACAACTAATTTCATCAAATATCTTTAATAAATAGTTGATATAATCTACTGATTAAATCTGCTTATAAAAGCAGCTAACAGCTAATACAATCTGCTGTTTACTGTAAAATATATGAAAGTCAACAAATATTAGAGGAAAAAAAATGATAAACAGCAACCGTTTGAAGTGGAGGAGAAAATAAGGTTATAACTCCTGATTATTTTAGATAGGATTGGGACGAAGAAGTGGCAATAATTAACTACACCTGGACCTACTTGTAATCCTTTATCATTGTCTTGACTAAGTACAATTAAGCTAAACAAACAACTTATGATTATTGATTAGACACTCATTAGGCCTGATCCAATTCGAAAGCTAATAAGTGTCATATCATATGGGCCCATCTCATGACAGATTCTTCGCATCCAACTCTTTTAACTAGTGGCTATGCATGGTATACCGCATTTCGGAATACCGTACCATACCATAACAATTTGGGTACGTGATCCCATGTTTAGGTACGAGTCACGCTGATAACCGTCTACGTGGCAATTCGGACAAAAGGGTTGTTCAACTGGATCAATGTTCTAATTTTCGTTTTAGGTACAACGTGGCTCTAAATTATTAGGTGACCAAGTGCTTTGATTCATTTTGCCCGACAGCCTCCGTTTCGTGTCTTATATGACCCCGTTTTGTACCTTATAATCCCTGCTGGGTCCCACTCCCACCTTCCACAGCTTACTATTTCTTGTTCTTCAATTTATCGGCTGTCACTGATCTCGCGATATTTTTTTCCCAATTTATCAGCTGACATAATTTGTTTCACATTTTATATTTTTCCTCTTTTGTATTTCGCTTTAGGATATTCTTTTTTTAATTATTTTAGTCGAAGATAAATTAAAAAATGGTCTTCAGATATTTAATTACTTTCTTAAATCTGTCTTTATTTTAATCCTTTTTTTATTTTGGTTTAGGCGTATAATATAATAATTAAGGTATGTTTTCGCATCAAGACACTTGTGCATGCATATGTTCTTGGGATTAATTAAATAAGCAACTGAAAATATTTTATATTAAATAAAAAATTAAATCACTAATTATAGATTTAAATTCCCTAAAAATAGTTAAATTGATCAGAAAATAGTTGCTTTGGTATGAATGGTAAAAAAATTGTATTCTTTTTTTTTTTTGGTATACAATGTTAAGGAAACAAAGGATCTAAAAAAACACTAATGCTCCTCTCGCCTAGAGGACACTCGTTGATTGTCTTGTCGAACCCACGGTATTAGAGCAGGCAGAATGTTGGATAGGACATGCAGATCGGGACTGGCGAATGCTGCCATAGAAGCCAGTTGGTGAGCGCTCTGATTCCCTTCTCGATACACATGCTGAAGGCGAATGACCCAATTGCGACCTAACATCTCCTGGATAACCTGCACCAAGAAAGTAACCTCGGTCACACAATCAGTCGAAGAAGAAAGAATATTGATA
>JAOTAY010000002.1:957947-981376 GCA_025629805.1 Erythroxylum baracoense | reverse complement strand
GGGAGAAATCCCTACAGCATCTATCATGTTCAGAAGTCTGAAACTCTCTAGAGATAGCTGTTAAACTAAATAATATATCCCACATCGGAAATGAACAAGGAGAGAGTTTATATATGAGAGAAAATTCGTAACTCATTTGACTTGATGTCTTGGATTAAGATACGAGTCTCCTTAGTATGAATAAATAATTAGGCAGTTTCACCAGAAGATTTAACAAGGACATCCCTTTGTGCATTATTAATCCTAACAGTAATGCTACTATTATTAATCTGTCATCTGGGGATGAAACACAAAATTTTACGGGAACCAACTTAGCCATATGAAATGTTAATAATAATGTTAATGCTACTATACTTTTACCTGAGATGGGAAAAGGGAACCATGCTGGTAAGTTTTATCAACTGCATGATGGCGAACTGTAACTCTACTGAAGTCTTCATTGAGAAATATTCTCTCATTTCCGATGGTCCCTCCAAATGCAATCCCGACTGGCTTTGGATGTGGATCATAAACTCTACCAGTAGGATGCAAGTGGCTGTAAATGAAATTCTTTTCCTTTCCTGTTCATGAATAAAAGCATCCATCATTGACGAAATTTTTTTTTGGTTTACCACACAAGAAACAGTTCAAGACCTCCTACTCATTCCATCACCCCAAAATAAGGGTCGGAGCATCAAGAACTAAAGATATCTTCACTCTGTCAAGTTACATACCAGAAGGTGAAAACACCTGAAACACTGGACATATGGCATACAGGCACCCAGAGCTTCCATAAAATGAATCCTTATTTTCTAGACCCTCGTGTGTAAGTGCAGCAATTATCCACTTCACGGTATTGGTGCTACTTTCATTGATTTCTCCAGACGTAGCAGCAACTAGTATTAGCAGTGATCCATAGTAGCCTTCAACACCAGACCAGAATCTGTTTAATCCCCTTCCATGAAGAGATGACCTACCAAGTAATAACAAGGGCTACAGTCACTAATATATGATGCAGAAGTAAGCAAATCAAATGTTACCTGTGAAATTGAAAGACAATCATAGTAAAAAGGAAAACAAGTGAGAAGAAAAGCATAAACGCTGTGGACAATCAATAATGCACAAGCAGCAGATTATGCAACAACAACGTAAGGATGCACAATTTCAAAAATAGCAATTAGCAGATAGGTCAAGAAAAGAATAGATAAGATGGCAAACCGATAAAGAAGTTTATCATCTGTTCTTTCTCTGCAATCAGGAAAGAATGGTTTCATAATTTCTGTACTTATTGAACTCCTCATCGAAAGAGATATTCCCCATGCCCTTCCACGTGTTAAAATATAATTGCCAAAATCATTTGTAGGTGACGTGTCTCCAAGTGATGAATTTGACGGTTCTGACGCATCCTACAATAAATCAAGAAAAGATTTCAAAAGAAAGTACTTTGCAACTGGACATTCAACACTAATCGTATTAGACAAAATTGAAATCATCTAGTCTGAGATTGAGAAAACAGTTGCTTAAATGGTGTGTATTCCACAGTCTTCAATCTTGAAAGAGATAAGAGAAGTGCAGAATGAGGCCATAAAAGAACATAAATTTAGCAGAGCATTACCATCACATCGCATAAAAAATCATTTGAATTACTTACCTCTGAACTAGAAACACTTTGGAGTCTTGCATTGATAAACTCTTTCAAGCAATCTGTTAAGCTGGGGACTGTTTTCAAGGTCCATGTCAGAAATTTCCCCACAGGCAGTTGAACTTCCACACTTGAGATGTCACAGTCCCGTAAGTTTATGTCAATGCCAACTTCAGCACATGAAACAACTGCTGATAATACCAGATGAGTAACATCTGGAAGACACAGAATTTGTTTTCCTTTTGAAATTTTTGGAGTTTTTGAATTCCACAGCATGGTCCAAGACATCCAGAGAAGAATAAGCACATTACTGGGCAAAAGATACCCACTTATTTTACCATCACCATCACCATCACCATAACTGGATTCAAACTCCAATCTCATGGGAAGTCCTGACTTTGAGGTGATTGCAGCAACTATTTTTAGCAATGTGTGTAGCGACACTGAGGCTGGCATCCTTCCACAAAATTTCACATACCATTTGAGAAATTCAACCCAGTTGACTCCTCCTTTCTCAATGACAAAATTTTCATCCACTAACAAATGTCCTACATGACTTAATAAAGCTGGAAAGTAAGCAGGCATGCTTGGTGATTCACAGACCGGATCTTCGTGACTTAAGAGAAAGCATTGCTGGAAAGAGCGAGAATTAGATAGAACTCCAATTGCTGCAAATAAAAGTAACTACTCACAATAAACAGTGAAAAAACCAAATTCATACAAGCACAAGAAAATATTGGGTTCCAGCTTGAATTTCTGTGAAAAAAGCATCTGCATATTCAACATGTCAAATTCCCGAAAATCAACACTATCAATATCTAAGCAAGAATAGCCATACAATTTATTTAAGCAGAAAGCTTTTGATCCCCTTTTCTCCTCATTGCAAAGGAGCAACACGGTGATCACATTCTCATGGGATTGGAATAAGTACCACAAATACAAGTCATGGATCGGATTTTTAATACTCATACCATATGTCATCAGAAGATTTTAATATCACCAACCAAACGTTTAACATATCGTGAAGAAAAACAACATTCCGAAGCGAGGTGAGATATATAAACGTTCTTTTCGGTTTTAATTGAAATTTACAACAACTGGAACATCACTTGTCCAGCATTCTGGAAGACTAAAGAAAGCCTTAAAAAAGTTCTTTACTTCGACTTCCTTAATATCACCTTCTTCGAAGTATACTCACAAAAGAGAAGGAAATTTTCTTAAATCCAGCCCTTTGTTTGGCTAATTTCGATTAAACTAAGCAGCTCAATTGCTTAACTAAGTCAATCAAAAAGAAAGCACAAAATGGCAAGTGGAACTGCGGGAATGAAAGTTGAATTCGCTTACCTGAAGAGATTCGAGAGGGATTGCATGCGATTGAGGATCGGCCAGCTTTGTAAAGCAACTTCGAAGCATTGGAAGTGCTCCTGTGTAAGCTGCTTCACTCTCCACTTCGTTCACTTCGCTCGTCGGCCTCTGTTCACTCGACGATGATGCTCCCATTCTCACTCTACTTATCGTCACTAAAACTATTGGCTGCTACGTGGAAGAATTCGATCGGAATTTTCCCTCCTCCTGTTTGTTTCCCTAGAAACTACCACAGAAATTTCCCTCTCTATTTGGCGTGCAACTAACTCAAATATATCTCCCCAACTCTTACCAGAGGACTGAGGACGGTTACCAAAATACCGATGGCATACGTGTCAAAATGTGAAAGATATTGATATTTACTGAGATATTACACGTGTCAAAATCACAGTTCATCGTTTTCTTTAATGTTTTAAAAATTAAAAGGTTTAATCAAATGATATAAAATTAGCCGTAACAAAAGTAAAGAATTTAAAATATGAATAGTAGAGTTTATTTTTATTTAGTTGATGAATTTAAATTTTAATTAAAAATTTACTAAATTAAATTTAATTGATTTGTTTTAAGTGGCTTGCGTTTTGGCACAATCGATTATAGCCAAGTTGATATGCTATGTATTTTTTAGCAAAAAATTTTCAGAAAGACATTATTTTGGAAGTATCAGGCCAACGACAGATTAGGCCTATAAAACGATATCATTTTAAAAATAATGGGCTGATCATAGACCAGGTTGAGCTGGCCCATAGCCCACTTGAGAAGAATATGGTTAACCCGTGACTCACCTATAGGGATGATAATTTTGACTCCGCCTACCCGATCCAGCCCAGCACGTCCTGTTTTTGGTCCGAATTAGCCGAGGTCAGCTTGTAGCTCACGTATTTTTTCCGAAACGATGTTGTTTTGTCAAAATGATATCATTTCGATTTTTTTCCTTTAAAAATAAATGGTCAGGTCGAGATGGGTCACGGGCCGATCAACCTGCCAACGAATCGGGCCACGAGTTAGCTCATCCCAACTTGCACAGGCCACTCAACCCATTGAGATGTCTACTTATCTGTAGTCCGGTCAACTCACGCCAAAAGTAAACCAGGTCAATTTTGCTGTTTCTACTTTTTTTCTTCCTCTCTCTGTGGTAAATCAAATTTCTTCTCAGGGTGACTTTGGATCCAATCTCACGAGCTTCCAAGAATTGCAACAGCAAACAAATTACATTATTAAGGCTTAGTTTGGAGGAGCGGTGACGGTTGATAACTTGCTGAAATCAACCTGCTGAAATGAAGTACTTATTTTCAATAAGTACTTATGTGTTTGGGATTGCTATTTTGGTAACTGCTGAAATGTGAAAATAGGTGTTTGGCAAATGCGGTTGCGGTTGCTGAAAAGAGATAAAATGACTAAAAAGCCCATTGATTTAATAAACTATTAATTGTTGTATATATAATTAAAAAATATTATTAGTCATATAAATTTAAAATTATTAATAATAAAATATTAAATTAAAATAAGAAAATATAAATAAAATAAATTTAGTGAATAAAATATTTCACCTTACTTAAATATTATTGGCAAAAACTTCCTTCTATTAATTAAATAAGGGTATAATGCAAAATACTAAAATATCATAAGGTTATTATTGGAAGGTAAAATTTTCCCCGCATAAGCAGTTTCCTACCGCAGCCTCCTTTCTGCTTATCTATTTCTGCGGTGGCACCGCAGTTTTTCCCAACTTGCGGTTGTCAGCCGCAAATCCAAACGCGTGACTGCATTTGAAAACTGCGGTGGATAAGTACTTATCCCCACCACATCGCAAATCCAAACGCAGCCTAAGTCTATTTGTACGTCAATTCATGGTTGTTTCCAATTAGATTAGCAATCTAAATCAGACCTAAAACTAGCATGATAGGTCCAGATTGATTTGACTTTGGGTCAAGTTAAAGCCGGTTAACCCCTACCTAAAACTCAAGCGGAATCTTATTTTAAAGCGTTAATAACCACTAATAATCAAGTAACTTCTTGAATTTATAATTATTTTAAATTTTAAATAACTTATAAAATGACATTTAATTAAATTTTAAATCAGTTTTTTAAAATTGATTTAAAATTTAATTACTTACAAGTCTTCCTATAAGACTTTACAGGAAGGTGAAAGGAATGTTCCTTTCATAGTCCTATAATTTAAAATAAAATAGTTTCGAGACTTCTTTGTTCGTATGTTTATTAATTTTGATTACAAAAAAAAAATGGTTAATGCTTTTAGATGTCTTAATTTTGTTTAATTTAATTTTTCTAAGTCAACTCATTAACAATTTCTATGTCTTGCTTTTGATTTCGTCTTTTTCTTAGTCTCAATCTACCTTTTGTACCCTTTCTGCAATTTCTACATCAAGTTAATTTAATCAAGAAAAAGTTAATATCAAGTTGATTTATAATCAAGAAAAAATTAATCTTACCTAAACCTCACGTTGTAATTTTACTTACAAGTCTTTCGGCAAGACTTTGCAGGAAGGTGAAACGAATGTTCCTTTCATAGTCTTATAATTGAAAAAATCAGTCCTATAATTTAAAATAAAATAATTTTGATCAAACTTAAATTATAAACAACTCATATTTAACTGATTTATCACCAACCCTAAATACAAAAATTAGGGTTTTAAATTCCAAAACACCACCTACTTGTATCTAGCGCCATAGGAGTAACTGATTAATTTAAATTCCTGGTGGCCAAGACCCTTTATGGGCGGCAAAACTCTCCCTCACAAGTTTTAATTACTGAACAACTAATTAATTAGTTAAATACTTAACAATGATACAAATTAAGAGTTTAATCCTTCCCATCATATGAAAGTCCTCAGCAATTAGGTTATTTGTTTTTCTCCCATGTTTAATTCCTCTCCAAAAGTTAAAAAACCTGAAGCAACTTAGAAACTTGCTTGAAAATTCGTAGCAATTCATGGGAGCTTGTTGTCTGTCGATAACGACCATTTTCTTCACTTTTTTCCCTTTGAATTCTTAGTCAATTGAAGTTAATTAGTGATGTGTAAGTTTGTTGGACTGTTTCTCAAATTTGAGGTTTGTGAAAATAAATAATTTAAAACATTCTAACATTTAAATTAAGTAGAAATAAATAGTCTCAAAAAGGCTATTCTCAAATAATATTTGTAATATTAAAAATGTTTTTTTGGAAATTAAATGAAATATACTAACAAAGCAAAAACTTGCACACAATGCTCACAAATGATCTTACAAGTTAAACTAATCTACTCTATACAAAATTCAGCAATTACAACACAAGTTTCAAACTAACCATAGCGATCTGAGTTCCTGAATAATGGTGTCCTATTTTCTGTTGGCTAAGATAGTCTCTCTAATCAAGTTAACAATTATCTAGGCAAGTTCTGATTTATGTTGCTCCTCATTCTTATCAATTCTCCTGTTTCTTTCCTGCCAAATATAATAATAACCATCCAGAAAGAAGTCTTAGTACGTAATCCATCCTTAAACCCCAATTTAGCATACCAAATAATAGATTCCAACATTTCATCCCATAAAAATGAGAATCTTAGAATTTGCATCACATTCAAGATTATGCTCCATACCGATTTGCTATAGCAACATTCAAACAAGTGATTTCTCGTCTCATTCTCAAGCTTACATAATACGCATAAAGGATCGTATAACTCAAACCAACGGTCTTTAGTTCTTAACCTGTTCTTGATCACCAACTATAAGAAAATAGCAGCTTTGGGGCACAATATGACAGAAAGCAAGAGAGAATAGAGCAAAAAATCCTTGATCATTCATTCATTGTATCAATCCAATATATACAATCTGTAAATAACTAACTTTCTAACTAACACTCTGTTCTTGATTAACTAACTAAGTAACTAACTACGGCTAACAATAACAGCATTACTCTAACATCCCCCCTCAAACTGGAGAATATAAGTTGAATATTCCCAGTTTGCTAAAAGAAGATGAAAACACTATAGATGATAGTCCCCTAGTGAAGCAGTCTGCAAGTTGACTTCTTGATGATACAGGTAATAGCACTATGAGGTCTGACTGCATCTTTGATCGGACAACACGACAATCTATTTCAATATGCTTCGTTCGTTCATGAAACACTGGATTTTGTGCTAGATAGATAGCGGATTGGTTGTTACAAAACAAAGGAATAGGTAGCTTAACAAGAATTTTCAAATCTGCCAATAAATACTATAGCCACTGTAATTCACACGTTGTAGTTGCCAGAGCCCTATATTCTACTTCTGAAGAACTTCTACTAAGGTGTTCTGTTTCTTACTCTTCCAAGAAATCAAAGCATTGCCTAATAATATACAAAACCCTGTGACTGATCTCCTTGTGTCGAAACAAGTTCCCAATCACTGTCTGAATAAGCTTGCAACTTGAGATCACTGTTAGCAGGAAAAAACAGACCTTGACCAATACTACCCTTCAAATATCGCAGCACTCTATGTATTGCTGCAAGGTGTAAATTAGTCAGTTTGTCCAGAAATTGAGCAAGATATTGTACAACAAAGCTTAAGTCTGGCCTTGTTGTAGTTAAATATTGTAGCTTTCCAACAATTTTCCTATATTCTGTAATGTCTTCTAAAGGTATCTCCTTGTCCTTTGACAACCGAGTTTCAGGTAAAATAGGTGTAGAACAAGGTTTGCTTTCCAAAAACCCTGTATCTCGAAGTAAATCAAGTGTGTATTTCTTTTGACATAGGTTGATACCTTTACTGGACCTAGCAACTTCAAGCCCTACGAAATATTTGAGTTCACCAAGGTCTTTGATTGTGAACTCTCTGTGGAGATAATCTTTTACCTTTACTATTTCATCCAAATTATTACATGCAAGCACAATATCATCGACATAGACTAATAAGCCATAAAGGACTCACCATTATTCCTTGTGAATAGAGTGTGATCTGCAGGAGATTGTGAAAAAACATAGCCAAGTAACGCCTCTGTAAGCTTAGCATTCCACTATCTACTTGCTTGACGCAGACCATAGAGTGACTTTTCCAATTTACAAACCTGATTTGTCCCATGTGAAAAACCCTCTGGCATCTGCATATATACTTCTTCATCTAAGTTGCCATGAAGAAACGCATTATTAACATCACACTGATGTAAATACCAACCTTTAGCTGTAGCCACAGCCAATAAAGTCCTTACTATTGTCATTTTTGCAACAGGACTAAAAGTGTCCATGAAATCCACCACCTCTTGTTGAGTATAACCCTTGGCCACTAACCTTGCCTTATATCTTTCTATAGTCCCATCAGCTCTCCTCTTAACTTTAAACACCCACTTGCATCCTATCATTGTTTCTCCAACTGGTAAGTCAACAACCTTCCACCTATTGTTACTTTGTAATGCATCAATTTCATTCTGCATTGCTCTTTGCCAGTGCAAACTTTGTGCTGCTTCTCTATAAGTCTTCGGTTCTTTTTCATGATCCAATAGGACTGCAAAGGCTTGATGTGTGTTTGATAAACGATCATAGGTAAAGACGTGACTTAGGCTATGTGGACTAGTTCTTTTGACTGAAGCATTGGAAACTGATGCACAATGAAAATCTCTCAAATGACTAGGTTTGCTTTTGATTCTAGTGCTCCTTCTCAAAAGTTGCGTTTCTGGAATGCTTGATGTATGTGGAATAGGATCAGTTGAATGTGAAGTATGTAAGGAAGGATCAAGAATGGTTTCTGCAGTGTTGCTGGAACTATTGTTATTTGAATTATCCTCCAAATCTGGCATTTGCACTTCCAAAGGGTTTAAACCATTATATTGATCTGCCGTTAAAACACAAACAGGAAGAATCAAATCTTTTACAACTTGGGAATTTGTGGCTTGCAAATTGGTAGTAGAATTGAGAAAAGGAAAAACAGATTCATGAAAATGAACATCCCTAGAATGAAACACTTTATGGGCATTTAAATCATACAATTTGTACCCTTTAATACCTGGAGAAAAACCTAAAAAAATGGATTTGATGGTTCTAGTATCAAATTTATTTTAAAGATAACAATGATTAGAAGCATATGCCAAACAACCAAAAACTCTTAATCGATCATAATCAGGTGGTTTAGAAAATAAAATTTCAAAAGGTGAAGCATTCTTAAGCAAAGGACTAGGTATTCGGTTTATTCCGCACACTTCTTTCTGTTCTCTAGCATTTTCATGCTAGCCAAACTGTTTTCTTGTTTTTGAGTTTCTTTGATTTGATTAGTCAATTCTTGTTCATTAATTTCGTAATTCAATGGCAACCAATGCCTGGAATATTGGTTCTTCCGTATCAAGGCCTAAGGAAAACTTGGCATCACCTTATTATCTTTCTGCTAATGAATCTCCAACTTTGGTCTTGGTATCTTCAATTTTGAATTGAAATAATTTTCATCAGTGGCATTGTGCAATGTCTATGGCACTTTTATCTAAAAATAAACTTCAGTTTGTTGATGGCACGATTTCTATTCCTACAGCATCTGATTCAACATTTTTGGCGTGGCAAAGATGTAACAACATGGTTACTTCTTGGATTATTCATTCAGTTTCTCCACAGATAGCACAATCTATCATCTGGATAGACTCTGCTATAGAAATATGGAATGATTTGTGATTGAGATTTGCTCAAAGCAACTTCTTCAGGGTTTTTGATCTGCAGATGGAATTGTTCAGTTTACATCAAGGTTCGATGACTGTTTAAGAATATTTCACTAAAATGAAAATCATGTGGGATGAGTTGATGATTTTGCGACCACTTCCGACATGCAGCTGTGCTGTTCATGTGCTAGTTTTCTTGAACGGATTAAATGATTCTTTTGATCATGTCAAGTCTCAAATCTTGATGATGGATCCGTTGCCATCAATTAACAAGGTATTTTCATTAGTAATTCAGCAAGAAAGGAAAATCTTGCCTGTTGTTCAAGGTCCAGAAACGAATGCTTTGACTGTCAAGGCTTCAACTAGTTTTGTCAAGAAATTTAACCAGAAACGCCCCATATGTACTTACTGTGGCAAAGAAGGGCATATCACCGAAAAGTGTTACCAGAAACATGGGTATCCAGTTGGTTTTAAACCCCATTTCAAGAAATTCAATGCTAATTACGTTGAGGCTATAGATGTCACTACTTGCGTTGAGGCTATGGATGTCTCTACTCCTTTGGCCCCTGGCTCAAATGAGCAATATTTCAGCAATTTTCAGTTAACTAAACAACAATATGATCAGTTGATGGGGCTGCTGCAACCACAACATCATGTGAATACTGTTCAGGCTTAACCATCCTCAACCTCTATGACTTTTTCAGGTACTCCTTATATCCCTTGTTCTCCTAATTTCCATATCTCTTTAAATGTGCTTCAAGTAAACAGTAATAAGTCTAATGAATGGGTAGTAGACACAGGTGCCACTGATCATATAGCCTGTAATCTAAATTCATTCATTCATTTTTATTCTGTTCATGATGTTTTTGTTTCTTTGCCAAATAATGATAAAGTTATGGTGACACATATAGGCACTGTCAAACTTAATGATTCTTTATTTTTGTATAATGTTTTACATGTCCCTGATTTTACTTTCAATCTTATTTCTGTTGGGAAGTTAACTTCTGATATTAAATGCTGCTGTATTAATGTTGCTAATGCATGTGTTATTCAGGACACCCTTCAATGGAGGACGATTAGAATTGCTAAGAAATCCAATGGCCTCTACAAGCTTCAAGCTAATAGTTCCATTCTTGATGTTACTTCTGCTGTTATTTCTTCAGTGTCCAAACTTAGTAGTAATGTTGATCAAAGTGTTCTTTGGCACAACAGATTAGGACACCTTTCTTTACCTAGGCTAAAGATGTTGATTCCTTCTTGTACTTCTGTCGATCCATGTGATGTATGCTACATGTCTAAATAGAAACGTTTGTCATTTCCTATTAGCACTACTATTTCTCATTCTATGTTTGATTTGCTGCATATTGATATATGGGGAGGAAATTTTGCCCCCACCTATAAAGGATAATCTTATTTTTTGACTATAGTTAATGATTTCAACAGATTTACATGGGTTTTTCTCATAAAGAGTAAATCTGAGGTTAGGATAATTGTACATAATTTTTTACATACGCACAAACTCAGTTTGGAGTATCTGTCAAATGCATTAGATCAGAAAATGGACAAGAGTTTAACATGCCTGATTTTTATCATACTAAAGGCATTGTTCATCATACTTCGAATGCATATACACCTTAGCAAAATTCTGTTGTAGAGAGAAAGCATCAGCACATTTTAAATGTGGCTTGTGCACTAAGATTTCAAGCCAAACTTTCAATAAGCTTCTGGGGTGACTGTTCTTCATGCAGTGTTCTTAATAAACTGAATACCTAGTCCTTTGCTTAAGAATGCTTCACCTTTTGAAATTTTATTCTCTAAATCACCTGATTATGATAGATTAAGAGTTTTTGGTTGTTTGGCATATGCTTCTTGTTATATTCAAAATAAATTTGATACTAGAACTATCAAATTTGTTTTCTTAGGTTTTTCTCCAAGTACTAAAGGGTACAAATTGTATAATTTAAATGCCCATAAAGTGTTTCATTCTAGGGATGTTCATTTTCATGAATCTGTTTTTCCTTTTCTCACTTCTACTAACTATTTGCAAGCTACAAATTCCCAAGCTGTAAAGGATTTGGTTCTTCCTGTTTGTGTTTTAACAGCAGATCAATATAGTGGTTTAGACCCCTTGGAAGTGCAAATGCCAGATTCAGAGGTTAATTCAAATAACAATAGTTCCAGCAATACTGTAGAAACCATTCTTGTTCCTTCCTCACATACTTCACATTCAACTGATCCTATTCCACATACATCAAGCATTCCAGAAACGCAACTTTTGAGAAGAAGCACTAGAATCAAAAGCAAACCTAGTCATTTGAGAGATTTTCATTGTGCATCAATTTCCAATACTTCAATTAAAAGAACCAGTCCAAATAGCCTAAGTCAAGTCTTTACCTATGATCGTTTATCAAACACACATCAAGCCTTTGCAGTCCTATTGGATCATGAAAAAGAACCGAAGATTTATAGAGAAGTAGCACAAAGTTTGAACTAGCAAAGAGCAATGCAGAATGAAATTGATGCGTTACAAAGCAACAATACGTGGAAGGTTGTTGACTTACCAGTTGCAAAAACAGCGATAGGATGCAAATGAGTGTTTAAAGTAAAGAGGAGAGTTGATGGGACTATAGAAAGATATAAGGCAAGGTTAGTGGCCAAGGGTTATACTCAACAAAAGGGGGTGGATTTCATGGACACTTTTAGTCCTATTGCAAAGATGACAACAGTTAGGACTTTATTAGCTGTGGCTGCAACTAAAGTTGGTATTTACACCAGTGTGATGTTAATAATGCATTTCTTCATGGCAACTTAGATGAAGAAGTATATATGCAGATGCCAGAGGGTTTTTCACATGGGACAAATCAGGTTTTCAAATTGAAAAAGTCACTATATGGTCTGCGTCAAGCAAGTAGACAGTGGAATGCTAAGCTTACAGAGGCATTACTTGGCTATAGTTTTTCACAGTCTCCTGCAGATTACACTCTATTCACAAGGACTAATGGTGAGTCCTTTGTGGCTTTATTAGTCTATGTCGATGATATTGTGCTTGCATGTAATAGTCTGGATGAAATAGTTAAGGTAAAAGATTATCTCCATAGAGAGTTCACAATCAAAGACCTTGGTGAACTCAAATATTTCTTAGGGCTTAAAGTTACTAGGTCCGGTAAAGGTATATATCAACCTATGTCAAAAGAAATACACACTTGATTTACTTCGAGATGCAGGGTTCTCGGAAAGCAAACCTTGTTCTACACCTATTTTACCTGAAACTCGGTTGTCAAAGGACAAGGGGATACCTTTAGAAGACATTACAAAATATAGGAAAATGGTTGGAAAGCTACAATATTTAACTACGACAAGGCCAGACTTAAGCTTTGTTGTACAACAACTTGCGCAATTTCTGGACAAACCGACTGATCTACACCTTGCAACAATACACAGAGTGCTGCGATATTTGAAGGGCAGTATTGATCAAGGTCTGTTTTTTCCTGCTAACAGTGATCTCAAGTTGCAAGCTTATTCAGACAGTGATTGGGGAACTTGTGTTGACATGAGGAGATCAGTCACAGGGTTTTGTATATTATTAGGCAATGCTTTGATTTCTTGGAAGAGTAAGAAACAAAACACCATTAGTAGAAGTTCTTCAGAAGCATAATATAGGGCTCTGGCAACTACAACGTGTGAATTACAGTGGCTGCAGTATTTATTGGCAGATTTGAAAATTCTTGTTAAGCTACCTATTCCTTTGTTTTGTGACAACCAATCAGCTATCTATCTAGCACAAAATCCAGTGTTTCATGAACGAACGAAGCATATTGAAATAGATTGTCATGTTGTCCGATCAAAGATGCAGTCAGGCCTCATAGTGCTATTACCCGTATCATCAAGAAGTCCACTTGCAGACTGCTTCACTAAGGGACTATCATCTACAGTGTTTTCATCTTCTTTTAGCAAACTGGGAATATTAAACTTATATTCTCCAGTTTGAGGGGGGATGTTAGAGTAATGTTGTTATAGTTAGTCGTAGTTAGTTACTTAGTTAGTTAATCAAGATCAGAGTGTTAGTTAGAAAGTTAGTTATTTACAACTTTTATATATTGGATTGATACAATGAATGAATTATCAAGGATTTTTTGCTCTATTATCTCTTGCTTTCTGTCAGAAAATTTAAAGAATGTGTTAAACATAATATTTAAACTATAAGAAATATGTTTAAAGGACATTGAAAAAGAAGACAGAATAAAGTTAGACTCTTTTCTATTGACTTTCTTTAAATATACTTTACTTTTTATAAGTCTTTAAATAAATGATAATATAATACAATTTTTATTTTTATTATTATTAAAATTTTTATGTTAAATTCAATCTTAGTACTCTAAATTATTATAGATTTGGTCTTAATCTAAATTATTAGATTTATTATTAGTTTATTATATATTAACAGGTATTATTACAATATTTTTATTTCAATAAAATATTTTATTCTATAGTAAATTTTTAATTATTCTTATAATTTTTATTTCTTATTTATTATATAACAGTTTTATAGCGATTTAATACTAGTTAAACTTTTAAACCTTAAACTTTTTCTTTAATCGGTTAGTTGTCCGGTCCAACTTTTAAAACATTGTGAATAATACTCCATTGCTTCTCAAACATGCCACAATAAAAGGAGCTAATTCTCGTGATCTTGGTTGCTTTAAAAAATGAATTGCACAATACCTTCTGAAAAAAGTCTTTACACATTTTTTTAGACTAAAAAAGTCTACACACTTTTTAAATTGAATTAATGCAACAGTGTAAATATGAGAATTCAGATTAGAACTTTATAATTATTTATTGACAAAATATTTATTAAGAGGTAAGTGAGCATGTAAAAATCATGCGTCTCTCTCAACTAAAAAGAATAGACAAATAATAAATTTGGTATCGAGAATAACAAATAATAAAGAAAGATTGAGGCTGCGCTTGGATCTGCGGTGCGGTGGAGATAAGTACTTATCCATCGCAATTTTCAAACACAATCACATATTTGGATCTTGAGAAAATTTGTGAATGGATTCACCTGATAATGACTTCTGCTCATCTTTATTTCTTACGTTAGATTATATATAACGCTTGCTAAAATATGCTACCAAGAATTTCTCCTGTAAACTAGCAACTAGAATATACGATCCAAGATTATTGCCCCTAAAGTAGGAAGAGAATAAAGAATACAAGGCAACATGATATATGTAGAAGATATGTGGAGAGATATTAAGATCTGTGATCTTATCCAACTGTCACCCCCCCTCAAGCTGGCGGAGTCGGGTCTCGAATGCGCAGCTTGTGAACAAAAGTGTCGAACGGTCCCTTCGACAACGCCTTGGTGAAAATATCCGCAAGTTGAGCATGAGTAGAAACATACACCGGACGAATAGTGCTACGCCGAATTTCGTCCCGAAGGAAATGACAGTCCACTTGGATATGCTTTGTGCGGCTATGAAAAACGGGGTTACGAGAGATATGAAGAGCAGATTGGTTGTCACAATGGAGCAACATTGGTGAAGGGTGAGATATGCCAAGTGTGCGTAACAAGCCATGGAGCCAGATTAGTTCACACGTTGTATCTGCCATGGACCGATACTCTGCCTCTGCTGAAGATCGCGATACTCGGTCTTGCTTCTTCGTTTTCCAGGAAACTGGTGAGAGCCAAGCTAGATGAACCAACCAGTCAAAGAACGCCGCGAAAGAGGACAAGTAGCCCAGTCAGAATCACACCAATCATGAATGCGAAGGTCACATTGTCTGTCTAGCAGTATACCACGTCCCAAGGGACCTTTAACATAGCGCACCACCCAAAGTGCCGCATCCCAGTGATCATCCTTTGGTTGTTGCATGAACTGAGAGAGTACGTGTACAGAGTAGGCAAGGTCAGGACGCGTGAAGCACAGATAAATTAACCGCCCAACTAACCGGCGATATTGGTCAGGACGCGCCAAGTCTGGACCTTGTACAAGAGCAAGCTTGTGATTCGGCTCCATGGGAGTAGAAGCGGGGCGAGCTCCAGAGAGACCAACCTCACTAACAATGTCAAGAGCATATTTGTGTTGGGACAAAAAAATGCCATTAGGGCCTCTTGCTACTTCGACACCCAAAAAATATTTCAATTTTCCAAGGTCTTTCATGTGAAAACAATTGCTCAGATATGTCTTAAAATCATGAATAGCCATGTCATTATTCCCCGTTATGATGAGATCATCAACATAAACTAAGAGATGAAGGAGTGTATCGCCTTGACGAAGGGAGAATAGTGAATAATCTTCATAAGACTGCTGAAAACCGTAATCAACAAGAGCAGAAGATAGTTTGGCGAACCAACACCGCGGAGCTTGCTTAAGCCCATATAATGATTTTCGAAGACGACATACATCATCTGGATTAGAAGTGCGAAAACCTGGTGGAAATCTCATATAAACTTCCTCATCTAGATCCCCATGTAAGAATGCATTGTAGACATCCATTTGATGCAAACCCCAATCCCTTGCAGCGGCCACAGCTAACAAGAGACGAACCGTCACCATTTTGGCTACGGGGGCGAAGGTTTCATGATAGTCAATGCCAGCCTTTTGATGATTACCCAAAATTACAAGACGAGCTTTACAGCGCTCTACCGACCCGTCAGAATGATATTTTATTTTGTACACCCATTTGCATCCTAGAGCTTTTTTTCCAGGAGGAAGGGTGGTGACATCCCAAGTACCGTTCCTTTCAAGAGCCGTCATTTCATTCTGCATTGCATCACGCCAGCATTGCTCCTTAACAGCTTGAGCAAAAGTACTTGGTTCCTGTATAGCTACTATGGCAGCAAGAAAGTGCTTATGTTGAGTACCAAAATAAGCACTATGTAAAACATTGGGTAAAGGATAGGACTCACCGGGAGGATGTCGTGGTTTGGATGAGCACAAAGATGGACTAATCTTCTGGACTGTATGAGTGACGAAATCACGAAGAAGGACTGAAGGCTTGTGCTGTCTTTGGCCACGACCGAACATATTAGCACCATCCTCTTGTGCATGGGTCTCTTTATTTCGTGCAACTTCAAAGACGTGGGTATCTTCATGGCGTTGCATGGTGGGGCATTCATTAGAATTGTCTTCATCCAAATCGTTTGGACCATGTGTAAGATCATCTTCAGTGGAAATAATATTTTCTATTGGCAAGGAACTATCATCATCCATATTGCCAAGCGAGTGTGCAGGTTGTTTAGCTGATAACATTGGGAATTTGGTCTCATAAAATTCCACATCACGAGAGACCAGCAATGTATCAGTATCTAAATCATACAATAGCCACCCTTTCTTCCCAGGTGCGTAACCAATAAAAACACACTTCCGAGAACGAGAAGCAAACTTGTCTCCACCCCGAGCTTGGTTGTGTGCATACGCCAGACATCCAAACACTCTAATTTCGTTATAAGAGGGAGGTGCTCCATATAACAATTCATAAGGAGTGCGACCATCAAGTAAAGGAGTTGGCGTGCGATTAATCAGATAACAAGCAGCAAGAACGCATTCACCCCAGAAGCGGATCGGCAATCCTCCTTGAAAGCGAAGAGCGCGAGCCACATTGAGGATATGACTATGCTTGCGCTCGACTCTTCCGTTCTGCTGAGGCGTCCCGACACAAGAGCTTTGCAAAATAATACCTTGATCAGAAAAATAATTTTTCAGACTGGTAAACTCAGTGCCATTGTCACTACGCACCACCTTGACCTGTTTATTATACTGCCGTTCAATCATTTTAAAAAACCGAGCAAACATTGATGGTACTTCTTTTTTATCAACCAACAAAAATACCCAAACTCCTCTAGAAAAATCGTCCACAATGGTGAGGAAATATGATGCTCCACACGAAGAAACAGTACGATAAGGACCCCACAAGTCACAGTGAATCAAACTAAATAAATCAGAGGCAGTCTTATTATTAATGGGAAACTTTTTCCGAGTTTGTTTTGCTCGATGACAAATTTCACAATCTGTACTAACATCAACATTCTTAGAGGAAGCAACAACAGGTAACTGCTTAACAACTTGAAACGAAGGATGACCCATACGCTTATGCCATAATTCTAAAGCTGATGTTTCTGTCACCTTGTAAGCCTTCAACGACGCCATGTCCCGGAAATAGTATAGTCCATCTTTTCGCTCACCCGCACCAATCAGCATCCTCGAAGTGTGGTCCTGTATGGCACACAAAGTAGAGGTAAAGTGAATTAGACAATCATTTTCATCGAGCAACTGAGAGACGGATAAAAGATTACAACATAGCCCAGGAACATATAAGACATTTTTTAACGTCAAATTTCTGCCCAAAATTACAGTTCCTTCTTTCGCTGTCATAGAAGTCATACCATTGGGCATTCCAATGGGACTTCCGGGAATGTCTCGGACATCTTGCAATAATTTCACATTACCGGTCATATGATTCGATGCACCGGTGTCGATAATCCAGGTAGAGTCCTTACCAGTTATACGCCTAGCATCTCCCACCTTTTGGTTCTGCACCATTGATATAAGTGCTTCCCATTGTTCATTTGTGATAGTAGCTGGTTTTTCTTTCATATTTTCACCAGATACATTATGTGTCGTCGTGGCCCCATCAGAGGCCACACCATGCACTGCGTTTGCACGAAGAGCAGTGCCTTTGCCACGGCCTCCACGACTGCTACTTGCTCGACCACCGCCGCGTCCTCCTTGTTGTCTTTCGGCCCACCATTCCGGATAACCGATAATTTGAAAGCAGCCACTCACTTCATGTCCGGACTTATTACAATGAGTGCAAAACAGGTCTCGATTTGTCTCTCGGCTTCTTGGATCACCTCTTCCACGAACTCGACTTCCAGTTGGTGTTGCCAGAGCCAGAATCTCCTTACGCTCCTCAGAGGACCTAATAGCATTCTTCATTCGTTCTTCTTGTATAATGGTAGAGTATACTCTGTTTAATGTTGGCAGAGGGTCAGTAGCCAACAAATTTGAACGAGTTGTTCCATAGGTCGAATCATCCAGGCCCATGAGAAACTCATGAACATGTTCCTCATCCCTTTTTTGTTGTAGGCGCTTGTTCACGTCACATGTGCACTTTCCACAAGTGCAGATTACACTTTGATCATAACTTGCCATGTCATCCCAGAGTTTCTTTATTTTTGCATAATAGTCGACAATGGCCATTCCCCGTTGTTTGCAATCAGAGAGCTCACTCTTGATTTGTTGAATTCATGGTCCATTCGAAACTGCAAACCTCCCCTTTAAATCATCCCAGAGAGCTTTTGCCGTTTCGGAATACGATACAATAGATCGTAGCATTGGCTCGATGGTGTTCATAAGCCACGTAACGACCATGGACTGAATCGTCCACCACTCCTCTTCATTGTCTGCGGTTTTCTCAACGGTGCCGTCAATGAATCCCCATTTTCGTCGGGCTCTTAAAGTCGTTTTGATGGCTCTTGCCCATTCATCGTAATTCGCCTCACCCTTTAGTTGCACTTGGGTGATAACAGTTCCTATTGTATCAGCTGTGGTTAGGTCAAAGGGGCTGGGTTTTGGTTTTGAGGGAGCCATAGCTCTGATACCATGATAAAATTTGTGAATGGATTCACCTGATAATGACTTCTACTCATCTTTATTTCTTACGTTAGTTTATATACAACGCTTGTTAAAATATGCTACCAAGAATTTCTCCTGTAAACTAGCAACTAGAATATACGATCCAAGATTATTGCTCCTAAAGTAGGAAGAGAATAAAGAATATAAGGCAACATGATATATGTAGAAGATATGTGGAGAGATATTAAGATCTGTGATCTTATCCAACTATCAGATCTGCTATGAACAATCGGAGGTTGGAGAAATCTACTGTGCTACCGCAAAAATCCATAAGCAGAAAGAGGATTAAATATTTCGCAAACTTTTCGTAAACTTCTTCAGTACGAACAATATAAAATCAAGCAAAAACGAAATAACAAGAACATTAAAAATTTGTTAACGCAGTTCGGCACTCCTTGCCTACATTTACCGGGCCCTCACCTAGATTAAATCTTTCACTGAAATATAATAGGTTTACTCAAGTCTTTACAGAGCCTACATCACTCACCCGTGACACTATCTCTCAATCTCACTACCCGTGAAAGATTTTCACATCCGATAATATGACCGACTCGTGTTAGCCTCGTTAGAGGATTTTTCTAACTACTTTCACTCAAACGGCAATCAATAAAAATAACTCAAGTATTTAACCAACTAAGAACTGAACAATAATATACTTGAAATAAAAGAAAGATTTCCCTACATTTCAGCTTCTCAAAATAATCCTTCAATTAAAATGATCCATCTTAACTTCAACCGTTTCAATTAAATCATATGGAAGTCTAGCCAAATGGATGAAGACCCACGGTATTTTCTCACAAAACATGACACAACACAGATGAAGACGTCTTGAAGAAACTAACAGGCTAAACCACTTCACCGTAGCAAACTCCAAGTTACTTCACCGTGACTCTTTTCACCGCATTATCTATTTCACCACACACACGATATTTAGCTTTTTTTCCAAGATACACACTGCCGCACTCACTCTAGCATTGAACAATTAATTTCACTCACTTCAATTTTCTCAAATAAAAAGAAACCTGGCAACACTAAAATCCCATCACTAACTCACTATACTGTAGCATATATCTCTCAAAAGACACGTATTTCAGCTATCTGCATGACCATCTGCCAAAACACCGTATCTTTTTTTTTTTAATGCTTAACGCACACCCAGCAACTGTGACACACACGCATACGTTGGCAATTAGACTTCTCCTATAGATGAACTTCTGCTGTAGATAGAAGATATGGGCAACACGCACTGTTGAGATTTTATCGTGGATGCAATCTATCAACCAATAAGAGTCCCACAACAATACCATCACTTCAACAGCTTCTTTAATTCTTTTACCGCAACAGTAACATCTGAAATATAAAAACGCAACACCCACTACCTTCTGTTTTCTTCCAAGCATTAACACTATATTTCCAATATCAACATTATAATAGTTGACTACAATGTAATATAGAATTCCTACAATTTATATCCTATATGCCAATTAAAATGTCAAAACTAAAATAAAAGATAATATATCTTAATAAGATCGAATTTAAGTTCAGACTCGAATATGAGAGTAATTGATCCATTCTTGAGTTTTTATCCTCTTTTTGTCTGACAAAGCAACTTTTTGGAATCCCAATATAAGTTTTAAGCAGAGTATAAGACTTAAATCGATCTGGATCATTGCTATCCAAATTTCAGTCTTAGTTGTTCTTGGCAGCCCCAAGTATGATGTAGTGGTTGACATTGTAAATGACGTTCTGATAGCCTTGGGACAACCACCAATGGAAAATAAACTACATAGCTCCTACAGCTCTGTTAGGTTGATACATACTTTAGAGCTTCAAGTCAAGGGAAACATATGGACTCCACCACCATCATCATCATCTCAAGGCATACGTATTGAGAATCTAGATTCATCACTGAACATGCTCAAGCTTCAGGTTCACCCATCGTCATCACTTCCCTTACAGTGAATCCTTAAACAAATTCCATTTCCAGTCAAGCGTTAACTTCTGTGCAAACTGAAGGGTCAACGGAATGGAAGCCTCAAACAAATTCCACTAATAGTCAAGCTTCCAAATATGGACAAAGTGAAGGGTCCAAAAGTACGGAAACATCATCACGTCCTGCAACAGAAAGGAAAAATAAGGCTTCGACATATGGGCAAAGTGAAGGGTCCAAAAGTATGGGAACGTCATCAGCTTCTGTCCAAAATACATCTTACCCTACAACCGGAGAGTTATATTTGCCTGATGCAAGGTGTAAAATTGTGCTGTTTGTACGAGTTCACGTATAGTCGAAGTGATTGCGGAGCATTGTGATGCAGTTAGAGAAAGGCTATGAAGTATCTTTCGATGAACGGAACCCTTCAATATCCAGGCATCGAAAACAGTTACAAGATGTGCTTAAAGGCAAACCAATGAAGTTGCCTGCACTGTTTGTTAAGGGAGACTTTATTGGTGGACATGAAGAAATGAATAAGTTCAAGGAGAGTGGCGAATTGGCAGAGATTCTGTAAGATTTCTTTGCTCGTAATAGAACATTGTTTTACAAAATTTTGGACCACAAAAGCAAGAAAGAAACTGAAACTCGTCCATGGTCAAACACCAAAGGTGTGTCCAATGCCGACTCTGGAATGGTTAAGCCAGAGGGCTCGAAAATGGATGCCAATGTTCGAAAATGTAAACATCCCCACTTTTTTATTTTTTACGTGTACATGCGGTGGTCCAATTGCGCAGGACTCCTGCAACTTTTTCAATTGAACTTTAACTTCTTTGATAAGTAAGGACAATCTTTTTCGATCATATTTTAAATTTTTCAATTTTATTTAATCTTCAACTGATTTTGTAACGATTTAATACCAGTTGACTCTTTAAATTTTAAACCTCTTATCTTATCAGTTTAACTTTTTCTTCGATTTTTAAAGCATTGCTTTTTTCGTATAACTTCAATCCCGAACCTACCTGTCATAAGAATAGATGCAACAAAAGTAAGGTTTTAATTACATTCTATGAGCAATTGTAATAATTACAAATGATATAAATGTAATTATAAATAATAAAAGTGTAATGAAAACTAACTACGGTCTGAATTGCATTATACTATTGTCTTATAATATTGCAATCAATTGTAATTATAGTTGCCATGTTTGAACGTAGAAAAGAATTATAAATTGGTCAATGGTGGGGGTAGGTGAAGACATACAAGAATTAACAATCCGTTTTTCTCTAATAAACGTATATAATTTTGGATTAAAGAAGTCTTTACACTATTTAAATTGAGTTGGTGCAACAGTGTGAATATGAAGGTTTCATATTAGAAATTTATAATTATTTAAAAGTTAAATAATGACAAGAAAATTATACATAAATAATCACGTGTCTCACTCAATTACCAAGAACGGACAAATAATAAATTTGGTATCGAGAATAACAAAGAATAAAGAAAGACTGAAGGAGCTTGAAGCCATGCTTAAACCTCCAAGTTGACCCCATCTTAGAGCTCATATCTAAGATCCAGAGATGATCAGTGATTGGCGGGTGACATTCTGAGAAACAATTTTTCCAATCTTCCATCTCCATTTCTCCTTCTTGGCTTGTCACTCTCTCCTTCTACTCAACTTTGTCGCCAACAACATGAAGCTTGACGTTTTCCTGAATTTTAGAGGCGAAGATGTCCGCTACAGTTTCCTCAGCCATCTCCTTGGAGCTCTTAATCAAGCATCATTGCAAATCTTTGTCGATTACAAGATTAAGAGGGGAGACGAAATCAGCCATGCATTGATGTCCGCAATCGAAAACTCAAAGTTGGCGATTACCATTTTTTCAAAGAACTATGCAACTTCAAGGTGGTGTTTAAACGAGCTTGTCAAGATCATAGAATGCAAAGAAAATCCCAGAATCAAACAACTAGTGATACCTGTGTATTATCACGTAACTTCCACTGAAGTAAAAACCCAAAGTGGGAGTTTTACGGAAGCATTTACAGATCATGAAAATTCTAAATATCTTGAGAATCGCAGAAAGGTTCCAATATGGAAGGCTGCCATGAAGAGGGCAGGTGGTTTTTCAGGGAGAAGTGTAAAAGAAAAAAGGTGAAGTCCTGCTTTAGAACTCCTCCTTCACCGTGGTTTTTTCATGATTCAAGTTTGTTTTTGTGATCCGAATCAAACCGAACTTGTTAAATTTTAGTCAACCAC
>JAOTAY010000002.1:845829-917606 GCA_025629805.1 Erythroxylum baracoense | reverse complement strand
AGTTTTGGGAGGAACAAAAATTTCTGTCCTTGTCCTCCGAAGACGGAACAAAAATAGGTGAGGACAGCAAGCAAACAGCACGAAGGACAGAACTTTTGCGTCTTTGTCCACCGTCCTCAGCCCTGAAGACGCTAACCAAACGCAGCACGTCTTCACTCATGGTCGCCGATTCAAGGCAAGGTTCCATCAGTTTCTAGAGCAAGAAGGACATTGAAGTTTAAAGACCAGAACTCCTGTTTCCGGTTTCGGTTAGATTAGAATAACTAGAAGATAAAATTTAGAATTTGATGCGTGGGAGATGAAAGATGCCTAGCTCTCTTCTTCTGTTTTTAATCAAGTAGACAGGAACAAGTGGCTTTACCTGGCTGGTGCAGGTGTCGGGTCATCCACTCTGGATATTGACTTTGTTAGTACCTTTTTTCTTTTCTTTTTCTTGGTAGGAAAATGTAATCTTTATTATTATTTTTACTGTATATTAAATAAACACTTAGTAATTTTAAAATGTTTTAAATTAAACTACTTAATAAATTAACCTATAAGATAGTTAAAATTCCTTAACTATATATGATTTCATTTTATAAAATCACTTTTTAAAATTTTTTTACAAATAATATTATTGTATCAATTTTAAATATATATTAAATAAATTATATTTTGTTAAATTATAAATATATATAATCTATAAATTATATTTTGTTAAATTTTACTTATCAATCTTAGTTGAAAACCAATTGAGAACAATGGCTTAGCCAACTTTTGTTTGATTTGGAATATATATATATATATATATATATATGCTTGATTACTTATTTAGGCTTCAAAATGAACATATAAATTATTAGAGATGGGTCAGCTTTGGCCAAAATTTTTAAAATAATTAAAAAAAATAAAATATAGAATATTTTTTTTAATTGGATCTAAATTTGGACTGTCTAGGCTCATGTTTATCAAAGACTCAATTCTTTTAAATAAAAATGATATTGTTTTGCTTATGCTCGCCTAGGCTTCTAGCCCTGCTACTCATATTCAGATTTTGTGTGTAGAAAGGCTTCGGTCACAACATCTCTATCAATGTCTAACTGTCTCAATGTTTTTGCTATATGTGTTCTGACTATTGCTTTTAATTTGTTAATTCTTGTATGTCTCTTTCTTCTACCTGTTTGTTAGATTTAATTTGTATGTGATTTCCCTGCCTTGTGCATCTTGTTGATCAATTGGGCATTTGTTTGATTAGTTGGACGGGCTTTTCTTCTTTTCTTATTATTATTCTTATTGTGCTTATTATTATTATTAGTGTTAGTATTAGTATTCTTATTATTTTCTTAATATTTGTATTCATATTTGTCTTATTATTATTATTAGTATTATTATTCTTATTCTTATTATTTTGTCTTCTAAACTTGCATCACATATTTGAAGTTTTTTTTAACTCTTCACGTGACATTTATCTGTGAGTTTATTAGAAACAACCTCTCTATTTTATAGAGGTAAGGCTGCGTATTATCAAATCTCTTCGGACCCTGCATCATGCAGGATTCAACTGAGTGTAATGATAATGATGATAATGATATTATTTTACTTAAAATAGTTGAGTTTCAAGTTAATATGGACCTGAACTTAACCCATAAATTGATTTATTGAAAATAACTAAATTTAAATTTACGGTTCAAAAATTACCATCCTTATAAATTATAAAATATTTTCAGACTTGGAGGTATATGATGAAATAAACCCAACTGACTTTGCCTACTCTTGCACTTTTTGGAATTTCTGGTCATATTTCATAAAACTACAAGCTTTTTGAAAGGCAGAAAAAGACCCCTAACTTGTAGAAAAAGACTGCTATGCCTATTTTTCTCATAGATTAAGAAAACTCCAAAAGAATATTTAGACAAAATAAAAACCTTAGTATTGTACCACACTCGCTTTTATTGCCAGAGACGTGACTCAGAAAAAAACAAAAAGTCTTCCTATCAGGGGCTATGTTTTAGGATTGATGTGGGCAACCCAATTCTTCCTCTTTTGATTGCCTAATGTTATAAAATTTTATTTATAAAATATATAATAAATTTATGTATTACGTAAATAAATTATTTGACAATTTTATAATTTTAAATTATATAATAAATTAAATTCAATTATAAATTTCAGAAAAACTATTTTTACTTCCTTTTTGTTTATGCAAGAGAATATAAAAGAATGTTGCATACATTATGCAAGAGAATAGCAAAAATTACTCGATCTATTGAAAAAGATTTTAATTATATAAAAATTTTATAATTGACAAAAATTATAGTTATTTAAAAAAAAATACATATTAAATATATTATTAAATATACAATATTTGAAAATTACGTGTTTAATAATTTAACATAAAGCAACTAATTTAACTTAATTAATTTTAAATATAAATTTCTAACTTATTTGGTATGAAGACTCTAAGACTTATTTTATGAATTGATACATCAAATTCTCTTAATTCTCATTCATATATTTATGCAGTGTTTACATAAATATGTGATTAGATTTAATGGAACATAATAAGAATACCATAATCGATACAGAATATCTGATCCAATTAACTGGATCGCTGTTCTTTTTTTTTTGTTAGCCCATGAGGTATTTTATGAGAGTCTCAATTATAAGAAGACGCCTTTAAGTTATCCACACTCAGACTAATCCCTGCTCGCATCAAGACAACCCGTAAGAGATAAAGTGCTAACTAAACAGATTTTTCTATTTTTAATACTCAAACTTGAAACTTCTGATTAAAGGATTAAAGTGTTGAATCACTTACACCAACCATACTTGACTACATCACTACTCCTTACACTCTTTAAACATAGGATTCTATAGCTTGTCTTAATAGAGTTAGAGTACCTAGACGGGTCTTAGGCTCTTAGCCTCCGTAACGTACTAATCAAGCAAATTCGGCTTTACATTAAATTTTGTAAATTGTAACGAACCTTTTACCAATTGATTAATTGTACGGAAATCTTATACTAAATCGAAATTTGAGGTGGAAAAGGCATGACCAAACACTCCTGTTCCGACAAGCTTTGAGGGATTCAAAAATCTGCTAGCACACAATGTTCCAATGTGGGCAAGACCAGCCTAGACCATACGTGGAGTGACCTCCAGGTGGCTAACATTACCATTTGTCGGTATCATTACATGGTTTTTCGTAGGAAGAGCTTCTTCCGGTTTGATATGGAGGACCGAAAATTCTCTTCATGTTACAAAAAAGAGGTGAAAGGTAAGACGGTTTGATGAGCGGTTCAGATCTTATGATGCATGAAAGCTACATGCAGTGGCACATCACATGCGATTAAGGTTTATTATGCGAGATGTGACGGTGGTCCAAAGTGTCGTGACACTCACAGCCCCATAAGATAATATATTGTAGAACCTTTTCCAAATATCCTATACAGCTAAGCTCTTGCTTCTGCCGCAAGCGTTGGGGACTTTATCGTCATATTTGGGTTTTATCCAAGGGCAAATTAGTCCACTGTGCCATGACCATCAGTTCCAATTACTAAGATATTATTTTAATAAATAATAAATGCACCAATAATTTTATTAAATATTAAATTTAAACTAACTTATTTTTAAAATATTTTTTCTTTATTTAATGTATATAATTTAAAGGTGATTGACTTCGAGCTTTTCCAACGTCTTGCCTTTTAAGTGACACCTCGAACCGAACATTTTCACTTCTCTCTCTCACATCCACTACCACCACGACCATATTTTCCGGCCACCGCGACGTAGTCGTCGGCCGCCACTCTCGACTACCCATTTTGCTTTCTTCCCTATCACACGACAATCTCAAGAACCCACCATATCTAAATTTGGATCTTCATTTTCTTAGAGTAAAGCGACCGAGTGGTGACTCATCAATCTAGAGACTCTTTCTTTGAAGCTACATTTCTCTCGGTGAGTTCATATTTCCATTTCTCGCCCTTCAGAACCCTGGAGTGTTGTTGTGTAGTTTCTGGGTAAGTGATAAAAAAGGAGACAAAGAGGCGACGTGTCGCTTGTTTGTTTCTTCTTTTCGATAGCCAACAATTTGGTTTTTTTCTAAAAAAACACTGGCCTCTTTCTTTCAAAGTCAAGATTGTGCTTCGGGTTGGTGTCGGTGGAGGAAGGAATGTGATTCTCATCTGGGTTTGTTCCATTTTCAGTTATAAACATCGTTTGGTTTCTGCTCTGATTCATCAATTGGAGCTCGTGCGTGGCCATTTTCACTTACCTGCTAAAATGTGCCCTTTTTTCCGGATTTCAATAGCTTTCTCAGCTCTCTTTCTCACTGTGATTCCGTATTAGATTGTCAGTTTTGCTTCACAAAAAGTCATATATACTTGGTACTTCTGTTTTTGTCTTTGTTTCAAAATTTAACCGAAGAAACAGTTCTTCTAACCCATCTCACATTGGATAAATATCTCGACTTTTTTTAAAATTTTTTAAAACTATTTCTGTGTCGTTTCTCGTCTTTTAAAATCATTGACTATCCCTCCCTGTCTTCCTGATATATGTTTTGTTTTCTCTCACAAATTACATAATAAACTTCGTGGTTAGATCTTGGTTTAGCAAATCAAAAGTCGCCGCCACAGTTTTTGCGTGTTTCATATTTACAATCTTACGGAGCTTGGACTTGTACGAGCATAAATTTACTAAAATGCACTGTAGTTTCACTTTCACCGATCGTGTCTTTTAAGTCTTAAATACTTATTTATTAAGTGCCTGAACTTCGGAAGGATCGTTCCTTTGTGTTCTAACTTACTTTATTGTTCTTAAGTCAAACATCATTAGCAATAACTTTGGATGCTCCTCGGATGCTTTGTCTGTTTTGTGCCAATTGTTACGTTTTTGTTCTCCTCTGATGAATAGATATATTTCCGATAATGCATGTCTGGTAGGCCTTGTAGTTTTTCCTAGGATTAGCTTCAACATGTTGATGGGACTGATGGGGTCGTAACAGTGTACATTCTGATCTTTTTTCTCTTGAATCCAAATTTAATTGTTCCGTACTTTTTCTGGGTTTATTTGAATTCAAGTTATGTTCTGGTTTCAAGCTTGTTGTACCAATTAGAACTTAGTATCATCAGCTAAAGTACAATTCCTATGGTCGCCAAACTATTCTTATTTATCTCCTGTATTTTCAATTTCTTTTATCTTGTGAGTTGCAGTGTGAGATGGACCGCCGGAGTTGGCCTTGGAAGAAGAAGTCATCTGAAAAGTCTGAGAAAGCCGCCGGTCCAGCAGATCCCGGCGGTATCAATTTGACTTCAGGTGGATCACAGGGCGATAATAAGGTCTTATTAATTTTTTGGCCTTCAAACTTACTTCTAGTTCCTGGCATTACTGTGGCCTTCTTTTTTACCTTCCTTTTGTTGATTGTTTCTCATGGATTTCTTTTCTCAGCCATCGATTAGGAATAAAATCTTCTTATTAGAAGCTACTTTTTGGGGATTTGGTCATGACTAGTGAGCCGATACTTCGCATTGTTGGATGTCATTTTTGATAAATCTCTATATCATTTACTCGTCAGAACCTGGTCAGCTTTTTAGCCTCACTTTGCTTGAACTCAAGCTACATGTCCAGATGCTACAATGATATAGAACAAATTCTTATAATTGCTAGTATAATATCCATTGATGAAATCAAGTTCTGGTATTATTTTATTAAAGTTCCATTTGCTCTTTTTTCCCAGTTCTATTTCTTAATGCATTATTTCTTTATTTTTTTCTCCCCCTTGTAATCTAAGCAGGGCAACTACAAAAAGCCAAATTATGTTCAGATTTCGGTTGAATCATACACTCATCTAACTGGCTTAGAGGAGCAAGTTAAGACATATGAAGAGCAAGTTAAGACATACGATGAGCAAGCCAAGACATATGAGCAGCAAGTTGAGAAATTAGAGGACCAAATTAAAGAACTGAATGAAAATTTGTCAGCAGCACAATCTGAGATGACAACTAAGGAGAACCTTGTTAAACAGCACGCGAAAGTTGCGGAAGAAGCTGTATCAGGTATGACCATGGTTCCAATCTCCTAGACAAAGAAATGATAACATCAATGCTCTAGAATATAACCTCACATGCATTCTATGCAACCTTATGCTGCAGGTTGGGAAAAGGCTGAAACAGAGGCTTTGGCATTGAAAAATCATCTAGAATCTGTCACATTGTCAAAGCTCACTGTCGAAGATAGAGCTTCACATTTGGATGGTGCTCTTAAAGAGTGCATGCGGCAAATACGGAATCTGAAGGAAGAACATGAACAGAACTTGCAGGAAGTTGTTACAACCAAGGCAAAGCAATTGGACAAGATTAGGATGGAGCTTGAGGCTAAGATAGCTAACTTGGATCAGGAACTCCTTAGATCTGAAGCTGAAAATGCGGCAATTACAAGGTCACTGCAGGAGCGATCTAACATGCTAATAAAAATAAGCGAAGAGAAATCACAAGCTGAGGCTGAAATTGAGCTTTTAAAGAGCAATATTGAATCATGTGAAAGGGAAATAAATACACTGAAGTATGAACTCCATGTTGTTGCCAAAGAGCTGGAGATTCGCAATGAAGAAAAGAATATGAGCATGAGATCTGCTGAAGCAGCTAACAAGCAGCATATGGAAGGAGTGAAAAAAATAGCTAAGCTTGAAGCAGAGTGCCAAAGGTTACGTGGTCTTGTGCGGAAAAAGTTACCCGGCCCTGCTGCACTAGCCCAAATGAAACTAGAGGTTGAGAGTTTGGGGCGAGAATATGGAGACTCTCGCATAAGGAGGTCTCCTGTTAAGCCTTCTAGTCCACATCTTTCTGCAGTGTCTGAATTTTCGCTTGACTGTACTCAGAAATTGCATAAAGAGAACGACTTTCTCACAGAACGGTTTCTTGCAATGGAGGAAGAGACAAAAATGCTGAAAGAAGCTTTGGCAATGCGTAACAGTGAGCTGCAGGCTTCTAGGAATCTATGTGCCAAGACAACAAACAGGCTTCAAAGTTTGGAAGCACAAATAGTCAACAATCAACAGAAAAGTTTCCCAAAATCTATTGTCCAAGTTTCTGTTGAAGGCTACTCTAGCCAAAATGCAAGCAATCCACCTAGCTTAACCTCTCTTTCTGAGGATGGAAATGATGACAATCGAAGTTGTGCAAATTCTTGGGCAACAGGATTGATCTCTGAGTTCTCTCAATTCAAGAAGGAAACCAATGGTGAGAGATCTAGCAAAGTTGAAAACAAAAACAATTTGGAGCTTATGGATGATTTCTTAGAGATGGAGAAGTTAGCTTGTTTGAATTCTAATGGTGCCATCACTACTTCTGATTGTGCAAATGGTAAAAGATCTGAAATTGTGAAGGGCGATGTTTCAGGAGAGGTCTTATCTTGTAAGGATACTCAGTCTGAAGGGCATCGGGATTTGGATGTGTTGGTTAATAATGCGTCTTCTCAACTTCAATTGTCTGCTGGGGATTCTGGATTTGATCCAGACCGGCAAACACTAATTAGACTCCAGTCAAGAATCTCTAAGTTGCTTGAGACTGTGCCAAAGGATGCTGACATAGGGAAAATCTTGGGTGAGATCAAACTTGTCGTGCAAGATGCTTGTGATACTTTCCATCATAATTCGGGCAGTAGTGTTTTAGATGAAGCACATTATGATGCTATGTTAAATGGGCAGAGCTCTCCTGAAGATGCTGGCATAACGGGAGAAAAGGTGATCAGTTTGTCCAAAGATAGCAAGATAGAAAACCTGCACAAACTGAGCCAGGAGTTGGCAACTGCCGTTTCTCAAATTCATGACTTTGTTCTTTTCCTGGGCAAAGAAGCAATGGCAGTTCATCTTATATCTGTCGATGGCAATGCTCTGGATGAAAAGATTCAGGAGTTTTCTGTCACCTTTAACAAAGTTTTATCCAGTGAATCAAGTTTGACTGATTTTGTTTTTGGCCTCTCACATGTATTGGCTAAGGCTGGTGAACTTAGATTCAATGTCCTTGGTTTTAAAGGCTGTGAAACCGAGATCAGCAGTCCTGATTGCATAGACAAAGTTGCATTACCAGAGAATAAGGTTGCTGACAAGGATTCATCAGGGGAAGGATATCAAAATAATTGTGATCACGTTTCTAGTCCTAGCTCTAATCCTGAGGTGCCTGATGATGGACATTTAATGTCAAGCTATGTTCCAAATGGCACTTCATGCAAGATTTCTCTGGAGGAGTTTGAAGAATTAAAGTTGGCGAAGGAGAGCATGGCTGTAGATTTAGCCAAATGTTCTGAAAATCTGGAAATAACCAAGTCTCAGTTACGGGAGAGTGAGCAACTTCTGGCTGAAATTAAGTCACAGCTAACCTCTGCCAAAGATTCAAACAGCTTGGCGGAGACTCAACTTAAATGTATGGCAGAGTCATACAGAGCGCTTGAAAGTCGTGCAAGTGAGCTTGAAGCTGAGGTGAACCTTCTACGATCAAAAGCAGAAACTTTGGAAAATGAACTTCAAGTAGAAAAGAGGGGCCATGATGATGCCTTGAACAGATGCAATGAACTACAGGATCTGCTGCAAAAGTAAGTTTCACCTTCCTCCTTAACTGTACTAAAATTGGCTATTGTCCAACTACAGCTTTTACGTACTCAAACTCTGCCTTGTTTTCAAGTTCAAAGTGTCCTGAGCTTTGTGGTTCAAATTTTAGTTTGTAGTATTTCCAAATTAACCACATTCTAAAACTTTAGGCCTGCTGGTAGCAAAGTTATGTTTGCACTCATGGAAAATCAATTTCTAGAATTTAGAAGAATAATTTGGTACAAAATGTATGGATATGCAAAGGTTTCTGATGGTTAGCTGCTTTCCTGATCGATCTTACAGATTATTCAAATTAACCAATCTGGTTTAAATTTGATTTCAGTGAAAATTGATACTTTTCCATTTATACTTCTTTTGATCTCTTCTGAACTGGGAAAAGTCATCATTGAGTGCCATGCTGATTGTATGACAAAACTATCATGAGATCAATTATGTGCTGAACTTTTTAACTTTTTGTATGTGCTTTTATCTGGATGGATAATGTTCATGGATGGATATTTGAGAAAAATATTTTGAACCTTAAGCAGCCTTATTTCTAATGCATGAATGCTTTGTTGTTGCTAGGAATGAAAGTTGTTCAGTTTGTTCTTCAGCTGCTGATGTTGACCTCAAGACTAAACAAGTGAGACCTGTCTTCCCTCTTTCCCTCTGATATTTACTTCAATCAGGGACATCTCTAGAAAATAAACAGAACAGAAATATGTTGTTCCAAACAATGGATATTTTGTATGTTGATGTTTTTGATATGAAGAGACTTGCCTATATGGATGATTTATCAATATTGAGTTATGAACTAAAAGGTCAATCTACTGCTTCACGTACATCTGTGATGAAGTTGCATGTAGTTCTATGTTTGTTACTCCACATTAAAAGTAGATCATTATTATTCCACAATACATACGACTTTAAATGATAATTTCTTGGGAGTTCTCTTGCTTATACTTTTGTCTAGATCTTCAAGATATCTATCTTTATGACATCATTACTTGCAATGTTACTTGCTATTTTTCTAAGTAGCCTTGTGGATGAAAAAGCTAATAGGGTAATTCTTTTCATTCCAGGAGAAAGAATTGACAGCTGCAGCAGAAAAGTTGGCAGAGTGCCAAGAAACCATATTTCTCCTTGGAAGGCAGTTGAAATCTTTGCGCCCTCAAACAGAGTACATGGGATCTCCACAGAGCGAGAGGAGCCAAAGGGGCGAACATGAACCTACGTCTACCGGCATAAATTTGCAAGAGTTTGATCAGGTTGAGATAGATACTGCTACTTCTGCCAATCTGCATGGAACTGGTGCAGAGTCACCAGTGGATTTGTACAACAGTCAATATAGTCCATCTGATACAGAAACTAACCTCTTGACATCACCTTCCAATTCAAAGCATCCAAAGAGCAGGTCTTCAAAGTCCAGTTCGTCTTCAACCTCTTCTACTCCAACACCAGAGAAGCATTCAAGAGGATTCAGCCGGTTCTTTTCCTCGAAAGGAGGGGTCAAGAATTCTTATTGAGAACAAAAAATTCATGGACGTGAATTACATTTAGATTGAACAAGGCCCTAGTAGTACGCAAGCGGAAGCACCAAGGCCATAGATTTGATGAAAACTGGTATCAGCTTACGTTTGTTGACTTTGCTTGCTTATGTTTCATCATTTCATGCTTATGAAATGATGAGTTGAGCCACTGGTAACTTTTGTAACTATTGACTGTAAATGGCATCCGCATTTGTTAGTTTTATGTTGGGTTTCTGTAATTTCCGAATCGAACAGAACATAGTTCCCTACTCCTGCAACTCGTATTCAATATAAACGTGTATGTGACAGTTTTAACTGGCCTTCACTTCTTCATTGCATTAAAAACCAGTAGCCTGTGAAGTTTAACTTCCGAGTTTCTAAGTTTAGTAAGCGAAAAACTCTGACAGGGCAACATCAGGACCTGGCAAACGTTCTTTTAAATGTGGTCTCCAAGCCTAGTTCTACATGTAAGGAGAAATATTTCTAAATCTATTATGATTGTGAGGAATGTTTCTATTTATTTCCAGTTTCAGGCATATCGAAAGAACTTCTGGCAGATCTGTTCTGATTGAAACCCAAAGATTGAAATGCAAGCAACTTCCAATTCTGACCTGATGCAAGTTCTGACAAGATTTAATATGCAGCTCTGGTGGTAAGACAGACATTTAAGAAACTCCAAGTTACCCATTTGCTTTTCATTTGTCTGCAAAATGATATTCTGCAAATAGACTTGGCAAAAAGGTCCAGAATCGAGTTAAAGTTAACGCCCAACCCGATCCGATCCGTTTAAACTCCGGAATCGGGTTAAAGTTAACCCCCAACCCGATCCGAACCTGTTTAAACCAGCTTAAATTCAAATTTTAACCCAAAAAAGTATAAGCCAAATTAGGCTTGACGTTGTACAAACTGACTCTGCTTACTGTCAAGCCTATCTGCGAATTCAGTATGAAAGATCAAAACCTTTCTGGTTTTCTCCGTCTGGAAATATCTTCCTCAAATATTTTTGACAGGAACTGATAATAATATAAAACCACCACACTACATGTGCCAAAGTTAAAACGTTGCCTATAACATAACCCAACATTCTAATACTTTTTTTTTTGTTTAAACAGAGGAATCTGTAACCGCTATCTTTTACATGTGCATTACGTAAAATTTTGGATTGACGCAATAACTTGTAAATCATTTCAATAAAATACTTTACACTAGGCAAGTTTTATACGACAGACTTGATCGAAAGAGCGTAAATAGAAGGATTCAAGCATAGAACTTTTTAGCCCCGTATCTCCCAATTAGCCAACTCCTAAGGGACAACCTTCAACACGCTCAGTCAACTTTCACAGTCTTCATTCGTGAAAGTTATGAACGAAAATAAGTTCTAACGTAAAGTAGACGTATGGTTAGGGTAGAATTATCTCTCTAAAACGTCTCAAAGTTAAAAAATTTACTAAATTTTGAATTAGGTTGGATTTTTTTATTTTTAAAATTTTAGAGTTTGAATAGGGTTTGAGATACTCGGTTCAGTCCAGTTCAAAATTTAAAATTTTTAAATAAAACAATATTACGGGTTTTGTAAATTAAGCTTATTAGTGCGAATACATCCTATTCCTCATACTCGAGTCAAATTTAAATAAAAAATTTAATTTTAAATTCAAAATTAATAAATTTCAAATTTTAAATATATCAAAATTAATAAATGGTAATTACCCCTTTAAGATTGTGGTTGATTAGACAAGTTCTATGATGACTTATCTTAGTAGATGGACTATGTCAGTGGACGGAGAAGATAACAGATCATCTATTCTTATTATTCTGTACCTACTTTATTTTATAAATATCCATTCATTTAATAAACGAGACCTACAAAAATTAGATAGGTAAATGCTCGTAAAACATGATAGATATAGAGTACCGATAATAGGTGACTTGAATCGGGATGGACGATCCAAGCTTTGTCGGGGAAGTCTATCCCACTGATGGTCTGCTATGTGCTATCTCTTTGAATTGAATACTATTGGGTCCAAAAGAATCATTAGCTTGGAGTTTATACTTAGGAATAAGGTCATTTGTTCCTGTAATTATGTTTTTACCATGGTCTATGAACATCTATTTATCTAATAAACGAATCTCATAGAAATTAAATGTATAAATACTTACGAAAAAAGGTAAGAACAGAGTAATAGGATAGGTGATCTAAACTCTTTATGCTTAAGCCTACATATTTGTGTTTCATTATCATATTATCTGTATCATTTAACTTGTTTCAACTTTATTTTCACCACAAAATAACATTATTTTACGTATAAACATATCTACAACGGTATTATTTTGAGGCTAAATAAGGTTGGAGTAGGTTAACTGCTACAGAAATCTAATGCCCTTTAGTTTGTTAGGTCTCTTGCTTTTCCAACTGTGTATGAAACTATCATTCACTATTTGATTTGGTAATGTCACCTGTCTTCCGTTCACAGTAATCCAAATTGCTCTGGAAGTTGAATTAATTAATAGTTCCTGTCAATTATGAATTATGTGTAACAAATCATATCGTTGACATTTAGTAATATAAAAGGATTAATATTTAAAAGAATCAATTAGTATTAGACTTTCATAAAATAAACTAAAGATTAAATAAAGTTAAAAAACTTGAAAAATGATTAAAGAAGATTATCTTTACCCATTAAACAATTTAAAATTTAATTAATAAAGGAAACTTTTAAATAAAAATTAATCGATTTTTTTTGTTTATAACAATTGATTAGTTTATGAAAATTAGCTTATTAGTTAATAAACAGATCAATTTTTAATCAACAAAATCGAACCTGACTAGTTCAAAATTTCACTGTTAAATTGATCGAATCAATTTGATTTTTAAAACATTAATTGTAACATAAACTCTTGTAATTAAATTAACCGAAGGAGAAAGGATGAAATAATAATATTATAGAGTCCGAAACATTAAATATTATCTTAATATTAAAGAATTCAATCTCTAATCAATCTATTTTAAATTTTATTATTGATAATTGCCTTATGAAAATGAATTATTTATATATTAATCAAACAATTTATTTAACAAGCTGATTTAAATTAATAATCTTCTTCAATCCTTCAATAGAATATTACCCACGTGAAGTTGTAAAATGACCCTTTATTTATATCAAAATAGTCTTTTATTTAGGAATGACAATTTTTTAACATAAGCTTAACTCAAACTGACTTAAAATTTAATTATTTTAAGTAAAATAATATCATTTTATTTAAAAAAGTTGAGCTTCAAATAAACCCAAATTTGAGTAACTCATACTTGGATCAAATTAAAAAATAAATTAATATATATTTTTAATTTTAAAAATTATTTTAAAATAATTGACGGACCCATGAATAAGTTCATTGTCATCTCTACTTTTATTATAAATTTGGACCTCAATTTAATTTTATTTTAAATGGTCAAAATAATATGATTTTGCCGTTGAACAGGAATAAAGAAGGTAAAACGAATTGAGAGTTATTCCTCTTTTATATCATAGCCATATTAAATCTTCTGTCCTAATTACTTTATTCTATTAAATTTTATTCATATATTTATACCAGGTTCACATAAATATATGGATAAGATCTAATAGAATATGATAATAACGTCGTAAAAAGAATATACAATCTGTTATACGGCGGATATCAACGGATCAGAGATTTGGAAATCAAATAAACTGTCTCGAAACAATCAACTTGGACGAAGACACTGAACAAGCATAAGAAAGGTTGTGTTATTTTACTTTTCCGAGAGTTCAAAAGCAAGGTCGAAGTAAATGGGGACTAAAGGATAAGTGTTTTTTCTTGGGTACGTTTCAGCTGATTCAGCTCCTTCTTGTTATGTAACAAGTTAACCTGAAACCAAAAGCTGACCAGTTGATTCAGAGAACAAGCTTCCCAGGATCTTTTGTTTTGTTTTCTTGTTTTTCTTTAATCTTGTAGCAGTATATAGGGATAGGCAGCTAATCTATGGTTATTAGTCCTGTCCTCCGACTAGGAATAACAGCTACGGTCAAAGATGAGAAAAAAGTACCTTCTAACTAAATTATGTGTGAAGAGTAGGTTTGGATGTAATTAATAAATTTTAACTTTTAAATAAAGTAATAATTTAAAACCCCTCCGAAGTCCAAACACCCAGGAATATTCGACAACAGTTACTTCCCTGACTGGTCACCAACTACTCAAACTGATCCTAAAACCTGGGGCAAACAGAGTTTTTATAAAATTAAGGAAGGAGGTCGATGGAGGTAGTGAACCGGCCAAAGGAAGCAAATTGGTTCGATAGGGGATCAAATGTCCGGTCAGTACGGTTCTTAATTTCTTATTGGGGTGTTGGACCACATGACCATAAATAATTATGCATGTAACTGTAATGAGGCCATTAATCTAAACCATTCATCTGCCGAACACATCAGACCAGTAATGGCGGAGCGTGCGAGGTTTTAGGAGTGACGTGTAATTTCATTTGAGGTGTTTAGATATAGAAAAGCGTGTATTTTGCACGTAATCATCTCGTCTGACACAACATTCCATAAGGTTGTCTTTGAGCAACAGAACAACAGAGACAAAACCCTAAAATCAAGCAAAACGTGTAACAGTCTGTCAAGAAGTAACAAGCCAGTGTCGGGAAAACTGTCGCCAACTTTATGAATCTAAATTCTAAACTAAAACCCCATTCTCTTGGTCAGAAATCATTGTTAAGAAGAAGAAAACACACAATCAAAAGAAAAGGGAAAAAAATTGAAGCCAGAGAAGCAGTAAAGCAGCTTCATCTTTAGTAATCTAAATTCTAAACTAAAACCCCAGATAATTTCATGGGTTCTATTGGTCAGAAATCATCGTTAAGAAGAAGAAAACACACAATCAAAAGAAAAGGAAAAAAAATTGAAGCCAGAGAAGCAGTAAAGCAGCTTCATCTTTAGCCAATGTAGGCCTAATGAAACTGATAACGTTTAGCTTCAGCTCATCTGAGCATGGAAGTTAGAGACTGAAACACCTCCTCTGCACAAGGAATAGTGAGGCCCATGTCATGATCGAACCCAAACTCTTCCTCTGCTTGTTGCAGCAAGATTTGGAACTCGGGCCTAGAGAGGAAAGATATGGGTACGATATATCTGCTTCTGTTCTCGCCGACGTACACAACGAAGTGACCTTTGGGCACGTCTAAAGGCAGGCCTACTTGTTCGTACCCTTGTTTCTTTCCTAAGCTCGAACACCTCCTCAAAAGCTGCTTGATGACTGCTGTTTGAGGCAATTTGTTTGATCTCCTGACAGCCATTTGTGTTGGAGAGCTTGGGGTGAGCGTGAAAAAGAAGGTGGTGTTGTGGGTGGGTATTTATGGTGAGATAGAGAGACTGATAAGCGTAGAGTCTCGTCGTGTGGGGCTAACGACAGACTAAGGGGTGATGTGTTTTTGGGTTCCGTGGAACGCCGTGAAAATCGTACATGACCTTATATAAATATTATATTAGTGTTGGCTGGTATTTTAAGTAATTTTTTAAATTTATAAAATAGTCTAAAAATTATTAAATAGTCTATTGTCATATTGTACAATAATAACCATAATTAATATGAAATAATAATAATTTTCATATATTTCATATATAAATAATAACTACAATTAATACGAAAAAGACAATTATTATCATACAAGTATAAAATTATGAACAGTACAAAATATTTGAATTATTACAATTTTATCATATAATAAATAATAATTACATTAAAACATTAAATAAAAGAGCAATAAAGATTCTTAACTTTCTAATTATTACAATTTACAGCAAGAGTTTATGATGAGAAAACAACTAATTAGAAGTGAAACCTGAAACAAAAACATATATTATTTAATTTAATATTAACTAAATATATTAATTATTAATAAGAATTTAAACAACTTAATTTAATATTATATATTTAATTAACTAAAAGTAATTATTACTAAAAATATAAATATTTTAAAGTTTTATTTAATGTATAATTATTATGAAAAAATTATTTTATTTTAAAAATAAAATAAAATAAAATAATCATTGTAAAAGTTGAAATAAATAGCTAATTAAAAAATGTTTGAAAATGGAAGGAGAAAACGTGAGGGACACTGTAGGTAATTTTTGAAGGTTTTAAAAAATTTGTTAAAAAGTCTTTTTATTTTTCAAAGTTCACGGTATTGATTAATATTTTAAATACCGATTGGTACTATGCAAAATTGGCCGTTGTCAATGACCGCTATTTTTAAACACAATTTCGTATTATTTTTTGGCCGATACAATACAAAATTCATATCTTTAGTTTTGTGTGAACTTACGGACATGTTGGGTGCCTTTGTTGCCCTTTCTAAGGACACAAAGGTCCCTCTTCCCTCTCTAAATCTCTTTTATCAATTGAAAAAAGTTGCTGTATAGCTGCCAAACGTGTCTCTTCGTCAAACGATTTGAATGCTAAGTATTAACTAAAGCTCCAATGTGTCACTTCTTGCCAGTTGTTGAACTTGACCATGATCAGTTTGGAATATTTCTTCTTCTTGCTTCTAACAAAACATTTTAACCTAATTCGGATAACGTATTATCCTTTATCCCCTCTTTTGGGTAGTTTTTGACACTTTCATCTTCGAAAGTCTCACCACAATACGACAGCTTCCCGTGATTCTCTTCTCACAGAACATCTTCTGACCTAGAACAGAAGAAGGACAAAACAATAGTCGCTGTCTCGCAGTATTTTTAACATAGATTGAGGAGATGATTAAGGATATGATGTTTTTAGCGACTTGTCATGTTTTGAGAAACCTATTTGTCAACTTAGAAGAGAAGTTGAAAGTGGCTACAGACATAGGATGGCCGTACACAATTGTTCCACCACTTACAATGTGGTTTCTTTCACCTTAACGGGTTGATCTCAGATAGCAGCCAACAGCAGTAGCCTAAGCACAGCTCAATGTTTTAGATCTTTCACGTATATATAATATCAATCTGTAAACATTGCGTTCCAGATATTTCGAAGATATGATATTGAGTTTGCTTTCCAAACTAAAGGTTAAGTAGACGTTTGTACGATGTAACTAATATTGCATACAAATTCAAACATAAAGGGAAGATTCTGGGTTGGAGCACCTGAATTTCCGATATGATGTTCCAATTTTGTTTTTTTTAATCTGGTCTACATATCAATGTGAACTTCACGTAAATATGTAGATGAGATTTAATAAAAATACACGTGCATATATTATTGACTATTAAATTAAAATATTAGAAACTTTAAATTACAAATCACCACAATCTTGCAAAGTAATTAATTAATTTGAGAAAAATGTTGAAATATATAAATGTTACTTATATTTAGAATTGATAATGATTGGGACTGATTTAGCATAGTCTAAACTTTTACACAGCTGAGTTGAAATAATAATTAAGAATAATAGATTCTAAATTTTTAAAATTTTTAAGATTTTTTTAATTTAGTGTCCAAAATTTTAAAATTTTTAATTAAATACTATAATAATTTAGTTTTAAGTTTTATTTATGTTAATATTTTACTAATCTATAATATGGAGGTTTCATGTAAAAAGTTAATTATCAACTAATTATTCATGTAAACGATAATTTCCTTCTCTTATTGGATTAAATATTTTGGCCCAAGAAGATGAGTAGTTTTTTTTTTTGGGGCAACGGAGAAATTGTAGTTGTTATTCTTTAGATACGCATTGGGTAAATTTTTCAATTGACGCAATAGCCTGTAAATTAAGCTAATCGGGTATTCCGCACTAAGTAAGCTTTATATGATAGTCTCCATCAAAAGAGTGCAAGTAGGAGATTGAAACACAAGATCTTTTAATCCTATGCCCTCTACTCCACGAACTTAACTACTCTTAAGGGGCTTAAACTTACTCAATAGCGAGTTTCTCAGATATGTCAATGGGCCGGATTGAGGGCGCCCTTGGTCATAGTGACCAGCAGGTTGGGATGGGCCAACCCGTAGCCCGAGCTACGGGCCACTGGGCCAAGGCGGGTCGAGTTGACCCTGCTTGCTATTTGTTTTTTTAAGTACAAAAATTTTTAAATGACGTCGTTTTGTAAAAAATGAGCTGATCCTGTTTGGGTGTACCATAATCAGCCCGTGGCTTACCCTTAATGTGGCTAATTCGGATTTAAAAAAAGGTCAGATCGGGCTAAACGAGCTGAGCCATTTTTGCCATCATGGATTTGCTTAACTGTAACCCTCGTGATTTGACATGTTATTCCCAACTTTATAATATGCATGATGACTCACAGGTTTGTTCAACGTAGAACATGAAGGTGACTTCCAAAATGAGGTAAACAACAGTCTCCGAAGAAAAAGAAGAAACCCCCATGTTTGCCAGTGAATAACGTTGACTGGTGAATGTAGCAGAGCAAACTTGAAGGCACATGGCCATGGGTCCAATAATCGCCCAAAGTCGATGAAGATCGGAGACTAATTGACCAAAGCAACTTCTAGGGTAGAAATTAAACCCCCAATCTCAATTGCTTCCATCATTAATGATTTATTGCCACTTGTCAAGGTAACAGTACAGTGCACTACGTAATTGTACAAAGGTCACCCAATTGTACAGATACATTATACGATTCCTGTTTAAGATTCTAAATTGCGGGTTAGATCAGTCAATAATTCGACCATCCACTTCAAAAAAGATGAAGTGAATTAAATATAAAATTTATTATTTTAAAATTTTATATTGAAATATAATATTTTAATTATATACAAACTCATTTAAATTTAGTTTAATTTTCTTTTAAATCTATCTTAAAATTCTTTATTAATATCAAAATAAGTTGGCTGATTCTGATAAATAAAAAATTTTAGATTTAGGTTTGACGTTAGTAGAGTAGGAGGTATGGGACCAAAATGTTCTGTATTCGAATCTTCCTACTTACGCTCTCTTGATCGAGCATGTCGTACATGGCTTACTTAATATGAAGTACTTAATTGACGTGATTTATAGGTTATTGCGTCAATTCGGAGGTTTACCCAGTGCGCATCTAAAAGATAACGACTGTAAGTTCATCCGTTTAAAAAAAAAAAGAGAATAGTGATTTATGTGCTAATTAAAATGACTTAATTTAAATAGTTTCCCCTTAATCATAAGTTGACGGCAAATTAATTCGATATGGATCGATCCACTTACGAGAAAAATATTAAAAATTTCTAAGTAAAATTATTTCCTATAAATATATTAAAAGAGAAATATTAAAAAGTTATAGGTAGATATAAAAGGAAAACAAGTTATATAAAAAAAGTTTCATAATTTAGTGTTTTAAATTTTTTAATAAAAATATAATATTCTAATTAAATATAAGTTCACTTTAATTCAACCTATTTTGAAACAAGTCAGACAACCCCTTGTTAGAGGGCATACAGGAAATACATTACCAAGATACGTGACGTTGTTTACACTAATAAATCGAGAATAAATCTTTTTACTGTGACTCTTAGGCTCGTGTAATTTAAGTCTTGTCAGAGTTGCATAACAAGCTTTCATCCCATATATTGTTCAAAGTCATTGATAAAGTAGATCATTTATAAGAGAAAAGGATAAACAAAGATTGATCGTAAAATAAATTCCAGATATACTAGTCGAGACAAAAGTCTTTTCTTTTTAGCTGGCAGCAACTCTTAAGGCCTGCCTATTAGAAATTTCCACTACATTGAAACAAGTGGAACGAGCCAGACGTTGGATTACGCAGAAAAGGATCTATCGGTGAATATGAACACTAAAAACTGAACATGTTTATGATTTGGTTGAGGGGTTAGTAATGGAACGAGATGGAACGTAACATACTTTCATCGTTTGGATTAGAGTTTCATAATAGAATGGAACGAAATGAGATGGAAGCGGAGGGTTTTATATTACGTTTCATTCCATCATAAGCAGTGAAAATAATAAACTTCCGATTTGGGAAGTTAGGATAGAATGTAAACTAATAAATACATACTACCTAATATACCCTCAATAATTTTTGTTAATACTAATTATTTTTTCTAACTCTAACCCCCTTTTTTCCAAACTCATTTATTACGATCCACAAACTTATCACCTTCATTAATATTTTTATATTATTAATAAAAATTATATATAATTAATAAATAATAAAAAATAATAAAATTTTATTAATGAAAAATAGAAAATATATTTAAAAATTATTATTTAATTGTTTGTATAAAAATTTAAATAAATAAATTTTAAATATAAATCACATATAATAGAATAAAATTTATTAAATAATTAATAATAATATTTTTATATAATAAATAATAAATTGTATATAATTAATAATAAAATAATAAAACTTTTATTAAAATTTAATAATTTTTAAGTAGAAAATATATTAAAAACAAGTCACAACCGTAACTTTTTAATTGAACATAATTTCTGTTTTAAAATTATAGCGTTAAATCTCTTGCAATAACCATTTTAATATCACGAGTATAATAGTCATTTATTATACATTACATTCCATTCCATCCATCTTTTAAACAAAAGTTCACTATATTATATTATGAACCCTTCCATCCTTTCGAAATAACTTTTCACTATGTTATGTTCCGTTCTATTATAAACTGTTCCGTTATGTTCCATTCCGTTATATTTTATTCCATTAATTAATATCCAACTAAATATAACCTAAAACTTGATATGAAAAAAAAAAAACGCAAACTGGGATGCGCCTGAAATAGAACATTATTATAGGAAAACTGAGCTATCTATACAGCCTAGCCAACTTAGCTAATCTAGTGAATGTTAACAATTCAGAACCACAAACTTCAGTTCAGTCGATACTGGAAGCTCCTTCCTGGAATCCATACTGAAATCTTCGAGAGCATATATTGCGAAACAATAGGGAACGAAATGGACACATGACCATGAAAGCTCGAGCGTGAAAACTACGAGCACCTCAGGTCCAGGACTTTACGGATGGTACTTCGACCGTAGCGAGCTGCACATGCTAAGGTGATGATGGAGAATTAATGTCAAAGTTCGTTTGGTCTACAACACTAGCCTGTGACAATCAAAACAAGGGGGCATCAATTCCGCTGAGAGGGCCCAAGCCAAATTTGGCAGATTTGGTTTGCGTGAGTTGTGTGATCAGGACTCTGCAGAAAATCAAACCATATACATGTGAATATGTCGTAAATGATCAGTAAAGACTTGGACTTAATGATGCAGTTCGAACCTAACTTGAAGTCTCTCACACGTAATATGAATACGTTCGGATCGTACTGAATTTCTCAAAGTTTACTGTGTAAACACACTAAAAGAAGAAACAACAGGTTTGACGTGATTTGGTGAGAAGTTTTAAGTTTCAACTACCCTTTTGAATAATGGCCTAAGATTTATACTTAGAGAGTTAATAATAAATGTAGCAGGGATGACTTTGGTGGCTCTTATTGCTGTGGCTCTTATTGCTGTACTGTATAGTTATCAGCTATCTATCTGTAAATGAAGTAGCCGTACTGGTGTACTTAAGTGGCTTTCTCTGGATGAAGTTAGTGAATGTTTTTGTTTTTTAATGAAAAATTCATGATTATATTTTTTGAAAATGTATTAAATGAATTTTTAAATATATAGAATATTTATGTCAGTTATGCATTTTAGATAAATTATTATTTAAATAATCTTTTAATCAAAGAAGATGAAACCATCTCTTGAAGATAATTTATCTTAATTTTGGAAAAAAGATTAATTAAGAATAAAAATATATTAAAATTTATAAATATCACTTAAATTAAATTTATTATTTAACTCCAGATCACTCTTATTAAATTATTTAATCAAAATACATAATTTATAAAAAATTATGTATACCCAACAATTTATGTGATACTCATCACTTAATTTTAGAGGGAGAGCTTTGCCGATTGTTCCTTTGTAACTATAATGTCACGTGTAAAAAAGATTGCGTAAATTAATGACTTTCCTCTTATCTCCGCAAAATAGAGAGTTTTGTACACTAGGATATGTTGACTTTTTTTGTCATCGCTTAATTCTAGTTACTCTCGTCAAGGTAAAAAAATTATAAATTATTATAAATTTAATAATTTATTTAATGTAAATTTTAAAAAATAATATTTATAAATTCGAATTATATAAAATAATCAAAAACAAAACAACTAATACCTTTTATGTCTGAAGGTGTATGGTAGCATTTAATGGAGGGAAAGGTCTATCAGTTACTGAGTTGTTCTAACTTCCAACGAACTAAATATATCCACGTACAATCATTACTATATAGAGCTACCTAGGCCCAGAGATCGAGCCCAAAAGAAGTAGGTCAAAACGTTTGACATCTCTAGAACTAGACAAGACCAGCCCTGACTGAATCAAACAAGCCCATGTTAATGGGAGCATGTACCTGGGCCTTGACAACTCCTGAGTCACTGAAACTGTCCTGTAAGATTTCGACTTTCGAGTCCTACCTGAAGACACGATGTTCGTATTGCCTGTATATCTCAAATCTTTATGAGATATTAGTCTAAGACAAAAGAGATAACAGTGTTGATGTTTGCTGCAGACTCGATTAGAAAGCTTTTAATCTTTGCAGGTGAACCTTAGAAAGCCTATTATTTATCCCAATAACCACTTCTTTTTCTGTATCTTTAGCATTAAATTCCCTTAGTCCATGCACTCTTTGTATGGATGATTCTTTGAAATGAATAACAACGATGGATTCTATGCATCTACATCAAACACCATCCTAAATAAAAATTGACAATAAACTAAAAGGGTTAGGAAAATATTTCAGTCTGTTAGTTGACAAGCCTTCAGATGTGTTCTTGTGGAATCCCAAGGTCTAACCTTCACCAATGATGGTAATAGAATCAAGCTGATAAAACAGCAGAGTTCTGTATTGTCTTTTCTACCTGCAAGCTTTCATAGTACTTAACAAGGACTTGCCAACCTCCAGCACACATGAAACCATCTGGAGGGTTCTCGCCGGTTCTTGCATAGCTTCGCATCTGCATTAAACGACATGAATATCAAATGCCATGAAGCAACCCTTATACGGGAATCCATTTGTGATCTTCTGGTTATAGAACTGTAAGATTAAACAAGCTAATTCTCTGAGAAAAAAGGGGTCAGGTATCTTCTTGCTCATTGTAATAAATCTTGGGAGGTGGAGAAAGTACATGCAACAAGTTTTAGAATAAGAAGGAACATGCAGAAACTGTACCACTACAGAAACATCACGTTACCCCAAAGTAAAGGGCACATGTATATTATGTTTCACTCAAGTTTCAAACCTTTTGAATCCCTTAAACATCATATCAACATCCTTAGCATGCCTAAACTCGACATCAGATCAAATACCTACCTTGGTACCAGATATGAAGAGGAAGTCTTTAGCACGAGATCGGTCAAAAAATGCCATTTTCTTTGCTACCGTGTCATATGCTGCCACCTGCAGAACACAGGAACAAAGATCACTACATTAGAGAGACAGACATGACAACATAAGCCTTTTATCTCAAGTAGACTTGTCCCCGCAAACTACAGAAACTAAAAGTGAATGCATTAACAAGACATGTGAGAACAAGGTCACAGAGGTAACCAAATGGATCCCCCAAAATAAAACCAGAGAGCCTTATAAAGCTACGTAAACAACAACAACACCCAGCGGGATCTGGGACTTATAAAGCTACGTACTTGCTTTAAATAATTGCATGCCAAATTTTTTCAGGGATCCTCGATATATCTGACTGTCACAACATTTTGATAGATCGTGTTTTTTTTTTTAATCGAGCCTAGAAGAGGCAGCTTCCAGATTGCATTTCTTACAGTTTTATGCTACAAATCCATCATTAGCCCGACTTCTAAACAAATTAAGGCCTGAAGCACATAAACCATCATTCTCATTCTTCCCAAAAAAGATTACCAACAGTCCACAGCCATCTATAACAGACTCTCATCGTGGTAGATAAAACTGAGGGTAAAAAATGTAATATAATATTTCATAGCCAAGGGAGGTAGAAGTTAAAAGGATGAATAAATCCATCTTCAGATGACCCAAAGATCTAGAAATGATCAGTTGACCATGAGTCATGACACCTTATTCAGCTCCAATTTGCTATTTGCGAATATAGAGCACAATAGTAATAAGAGAAGATGATAGGAGGAGCAGAGGAGAGAATGAATTAGACAATGAGAGGGGCAATAACAAACCACTAGTCTGGAAAGTGTACTCTAGGAGAAAGAATAGTGGGCCAGGGGGAGAGTTAGTTAATAGCTGATGTGGCTAAGTGGTTAGGCGTAACAGAATGTAAGTGAGAGAGGGGGATTTATGTAGAGGGCGGAGGGCAGGAGAGAGGTAGGCAGAAAGAGTATTAGATTTGTGGCAGAAGGAGAGTCAAGCCTTCTGAGGAGCAATACTGCTCTGGATAGTATACAATACTATACTTCTAGACTGTAATGATACATATACATTACGGCTATATTTCAATAAAACAGTAAATCTCTAGTATCTTAAGACTAGAGTTCTATCAATAAGAGTTAACTATCATCATTGTAGATGGTAACAAAAGTAATCCCATGATGAATAAAGTTAATGGTCCTAATAATGACAGATCAGTAGATGGTCATCACCCACTTCCTTGAGTTGAGACCTCAACAACATAGCCGAACCTCCCAATTAGGAAACAAGCAACAAGGACCATTGAAGGAACATGAAGTTGGAATATTTAGAGCTGCTTGTGAAAATATGCATTCACGAAATTCGTGGCAATTTACACTGATAAAAAGTTGAAAAGCATAAAGAGCTCAATTAAATGCAACCACTTCAACTCTTCATATTAAATCAATCATCATAATAATCTTACCTTGGTCAGTAGTGTTGTGTGGCACCAGAAGCCCTTTCTTGTTCCCTTCCAGCAGTTAACACTTGGGAGTAAGACAGCAAGTATATGATTCAACCTAATGAAACAATCCTTGAAAGAGTGAAAAATTCTCACCGGCACATAGCCGTCCAATTATCCGAGTGCCTGCAATTGAGGTCTTAACCACAGGAATGACATCAGCTAATTCTGACTCGAAGACACTGGAAGAGAGTCACAAACCACACATACAGAAAATCAATTAATAAAGTCGATACTAAAATTTTTACATAAGATAAACCGAAAATTTCATACCTGTAAAAGCTCTCTGAACCTCCAATTGCAACCAAACAATATGCATTTGTCAGTTTGGAGAATACACCAACTTCGCAGTTGTTCTCAAACTGAAGCCCTATGCACCAGTGAACACCATACCGAAGGTAAATAAGGAAGCAGTTAACATGAAACTGGAAACAGATAAAAAAAAAAGAAGAATCTCACACAAAAACCCTTAAAAAAACTTACTAGTTGCCATGAAGATGAACACTAAACGATGCACCCAGACAAAACCAAGAGCTGCAATGACAAAATACAACCCAAGTAAGAAAATACCCAACCGAAAAGGAGTAACATAAAAAATACCAAAAGGGGACATATCAGAAACAGTCCACTTGAACATTAGATGAGCAAACTAAAACTAAGGGAACAACAACATCCTTAGTATATACAAATCATCACAAGAAACATAAACACAAAAGCACACTGAAGTGGGAAATTGATAATAAAAAAAAAGTAATTCTTCCCTCCAACATGGCCGGAACAAGAAAGCGTCATTATCGACAAAACAAAATTTAGAAACCAAATTAATTTCATAAAGACAACCACAGACCAACATTAAACACCACAACCAAAACATATTTCAATCCCTTTGACAATACAAAGAGGAGTAGTTGTAATTTCTTCCCAAGCATTGTTACGCCCAGATACAAACGCATAAAACAACTTCAAATCAGCGTATAATAGCTTACTCTTTTGTCGATCGGCGACGGTTGAAAATTCAAATCAGCGTATCTTCAGACAATTATAGACACAGAGAGAGAGAGAGACAGAGAGAGGGAGGCGCAGAGAGAGGGAGGCGTCTGAGGTTTTAGGCCACGAGACGAGACATTAAAGTAAGGCGTCGTTTATTTTTCTCGGTGATCTGCAGTTACGACACCGTTTTATTTCAGGGTTTCCGTAATATTTGTTAATTCTATCCTCACTTTTTTGTTTGGTTTTAGGCACATAAAAGATTTTTTTTTTCAGTTTATTAGAAATCCTAAAGGCTCTGGGATGATGACCCTTTGTGACAACCAACTAGTTGCATTAGTTGTTAGCTGATTTTATCAACAGATTGTATTAGTTGATTGTTAATTATATCAGCTAATTTGACCAGTAAATAATGTCAACTATTTATTAAAGATATTTAGTAAAATTAACTATTTAATATTAGTTACTGATATGTAAAATGATTTATGAGGGTACGATTGTAAAAAATTATAAGTGTATAAATATTATATTTCTTAGTATTTCGTTGAATATTTTTATGAGAATTTATGTTTAGATATTCAATTTTATAAAAATTAAGTTTATAATTTTAATAAAAAACATAATAATAATAATAATAATAATAATAATAATAATCCAACGTTAAATTTTCTATTAATATGAATAATGCAGCGAGTTACATAATATTAGTATTTTTTATATAATACGTATAAATTTTCTTATTTAATAAATTAAAAATATCTATAATTATAGTATGACACAGATATGATATATAGTAGTTATATACTAAAAATATTAATTTGATGTGACTTTTTACGTTAAAAATTTTAATAATATGGTATTTTTAAATGTAAATTAATATTATAAAATTAAATAAATATTAAAAAGTTTAATTAACCTCTTTATTATATTCTTCCAAATTTCACGAAATATTTTTACGATAAAAAAAGTCAACTTTAAAAATACACAAAGTAAAAATAGAGAGTAAAGTGAAGGGCAATATTGTTATTAGGCAAATAGCTAACTCCAAAAGCTCCTCTTATGGAGCTTCTAAAAATCAGTTTATTGAATTTAAATAAGTTAACCAATAAGTCATTTACCAAATAAATCAATAACTTTTTAAAATGGTCAAAACGCTAACTTTTAGTCAAAAAGTTAAAAACAATTGATAAGTTGATTGTCAAACACCTCCGATATATTTAGAGATGATATTACAACCGAGCTCAATTTAACTCGATCTAATTACGCCCAAAGTTAAATGAGTTATACTTGTTTTGATAAAATTTCGGGTCAAATTCAAACTTTAGGAGTTGACCTAAAGCTTGATTAAAAAAATTTGAATCGCTCAACCAGTCTTTCAAAATGATATTATTTTAATTTTATTTTTTAAAAAAATTATGACAAAAACAATCATTATTTAGAAAATGTTATTCAAAACCATATCATTTTAGTTAATTCACTTAAAGTAAGATCTAACCTCATGCTTTCAATTCGACCTTGTCGTTAGGGACGACAAAACTTGCCCGATTTAACTCAAAATCAACAATTATGACTTAAGTAAACTATAGACCGGTGGACCAGACTCAAACTACCCAACTCGACCTGATCCAAACCATTTAAGCTAAACAATACCACTTTCAATTTTTTAAAATATATATATTTACCTAATCCCTATCGAAACTGACTCTAAAACCGAACTCGGCCCAACCTATTGCCATCACTACTGTTCACACTTTGATGAATTCAGAATTTTAACATCAGGCAAAAGAGCACTTACCTAAACCACATTAAGTTCTAAATTTTAGACTTCAGAGAAAATTCAACAATGTTTTTGCTTTTAGATATCCGCGAAACCGTAGTGGCACAATTTTTCAGATGCTTTGTCCGCTCGACGAACCTTACAAGGTTCCTCCATACTAACACAAGTTTGAACAGCTGGGATGAGCTCTATTTATGTATAAATAATGAAGTTTCAGTTTAAAATGCTGCAATCTAGGTTCTAACACTAAAGTACAGATAACAAAATCCAAAGGTCTGACTAGCCTTACAAGCAGGAGTTACATAACCATACATCCTAACCTGCTTCCACTCTCAGTCAGTTTCGACTCGAGGGTAGTGAAAACATCTGTAGCTGGTTCAAACGGCCACGAATGCTAATTTAACATCCCGGATGCTTCTGCGATTCCTCACTTTTTATCGTCGGCAACTAGGACTTTTCGTTTCAACTCCTGATTTTCCTTGGTGACAAGCTCGATGCGAGACTGAAGAATGCTGATCATGGCCTGAGCACTCATCATTTCAAGCCTCATTGACTCTTTTTCAACAGAAATCCTGTGGATCTGATCCTGCAAGTCCTCTATAAATTTCATGCATCCAGGAGGCACTGTTGAGTCGAGCGAAGCAGGACAGATTTTAGGTCTAGGAGGAGCCGGGGAAGCTTCTTTTGTCCCAGCAGATTCCATCAGAGAGAATTCCAATAATGCAGATATTGCTGTTCTTGTTTCTGCAGCAGCTCTTGCTGTAGTAGTTGAAGATGAGCCAAGATCCTGCAATGTCATTACCGAATCCTCCGAAGCATTTGAGCGATTGGACCCTGTATCATTTCCATGCTTTCTCCTCTTATATTGGAGTAGAGGGAACGATGCCTCTGTGTTAAGCACACACAGAGGAGGACAATTCTCCTCCTTTTCAGTTTTGCACACAGGTAAAGCATTTCTGGATACTGTTAGACATTCTTCACTACTATGAAGATCCTTACTGAAGGAATGACTATCCTGCATAAAGTTAAAACAACTTGTGTAACTTTTGCTTCTTTTCCATGCATATGTTAAATTCCGTTACAAATAGAGGATGGAGAACATGCAAACCAGTATTTTCACAAATAAAGAAAACAAATATGTAAAGTAAATTCGTTATGATTCTAATTTGAATTCCTCCGTAAACACAAAAAATCACACCGAATAAACATCAGCAGAAGGCGAACTCTTTTGTGACTCAAATATGTTGTACTTGACCCCCCTTTGTATCTGCAGTTCGGTTAAATTGAAAATGAAACTACCCATGTCGCTATTCCTGATCAGTTCTTGTAGCAGTTACGTCACAATCTAATGAAATTAAATACAAGCAGCATAGCTAGGATGCATATACTCATCTTAGTTCAGGTTTATACATAAGAAGCTAGATATAATACTAGATAAACAAGTAAAAGTGTTTGTCCTCATACTTAGTGAAGGTTGATGAGTTTTTGAAGCTTTTAGTAGTCGTAAGTTTTTTTGAGAAATCTTTAGTAGTCATAAGTTGTTAGATCAATAATGTGTGCATAAAAAACCAAAAACCGACTTCAACCATGAACCATCTAACTGCATATCTTCATAAATTTGCATAAGATACCAATGAACGTTGGAGGTATTTCTTGCCTCTTGCATGCTCAGCTACAATTGTACCATTGACTAACCTACGAGTGCTTCATATCCACTAGTTTCAGCAAATTGATATTTATCATCAAGCCACTTACAGACTAACTGAAATATAATTATGTTATTTTCTGCTTGCCCAGACGCCTCATTTCCTGCACATCCATGAAGTCCATCATTAATTTTGTAACCACCATACTAAAAGGGTCAAATCTATCAATCTAAAACATGTTTCCGTCAACACGACTTGCAGACACTTTGAAACCTCAAATCAACTAATTGGTGAAAGTTTCAGCAAAAAGATTTTTGAAAAACCAAATTGGAAACCTTTGTTCCTGGTCCCGAGACCCCGTGTGACTAAGACCTGAAAAATAGTGTCATTCAAAAGGATTTAACCAGACAAAGCGTAAGCTTTACTTCTCCTTCCAATTTACAGCCAGACACTCTAAAGCCTAATGCATATTCATATTGTACTTCCAATAATTTAAAGTCACATTCACCTAATACTTTCTTCATATGAACCTCTACTTTCAGCTCAAGTTAATATTTCTTTCAAAAAAACTCTATCCAAGCCTAGTTCTTGCCATAAATCCACGAACAATTTCCTGCATTTCAAATCTAACCCTGCTAACCCTTCCACATTTATAATTTTCAAATCTTCATTCCTTATTTGACTATCTTTGACACTTCAAACTCCAATGCCTTTTTATAGAAATGAGCTGGAATCACCTTTCCATCATAGCCCTAAACAAAACGGCTGAATAACACAGTAACAGATTACTAAATACTGTTTGAAATGTCAAAAGGAGGAAGTGGTTAATTTCATCTGAATGGTTAAAACTCTTTAAATCATTAGCGATAAGCAATTTCCAACTTGGTTTTAAAGAATAATGGCCACAAAAGCAACTATCACAAACTGATAATAAGTGCTTGCAACTATGAATTTGACTTAAATTATATGGTTTTCTAAGGAATGTGATATATAGATAAGGAAAATATTCTATAACATACCAATATCAATATATATATACAGTTACACACAGGTGAACTGGAGCTTTATAACATGTTTGGGGTGGTAATACATGTTAGTAGCTTTCCTTATCTTTGTAGAGAAGTCAGATCACGCACTTTCACTGTCTAACACGTAAGCTTAAAAGTAAATTTATTGAGGGTAGAGAAATATGTAAAAGAAGTATCAGGATGATAATCTAAGAGAGTTGCAATAAATCATCAACTACATAACACGATCGATCTCCAAATCCTACTCTCTGAGATCAATTTTTAAATGTCAGTTTGAAGATCAAACCTTACCATGAAAAAGCATCTAAAATAGAAAAACCTTAAAAGCAGTTATAAATGGAAACGGATACATAAAGACCTTAACAGCCGTTATAATGAACATTTGGAATGTTGATTGCACTACTATCATAATGAAGTATCAATTGCAAGACCCAATATGTAATGAAACATCACATGACAAATCTTACATAATGGCTTCTTTAAGAAAACTAAAAGTGAAAACCAAGAGAGCAATTTTGACAAAGTTTGAAGGTCATAATGAGTATAACATCCATAACATAATGGATATCCATCAGCACATATTTTGATGCCCTAATACCTAGAAGTTGTTGCATAGCAGCTCTTAACTCACATTATGTAATATCAGTCTCCTGCCCGATCAAATGGCTATCCTAAAATCCACTTTCTTTACTAAATCAAGTGAACCATACTTAGAGATTACCATCAAATTTGGTTGGAAGGAAATGGAAAGAAAATGGCAAAAGGACACAGAGTTCTTTGAGAGGGAGACAGAAAAGGAGCACCATCCCCTCATATGGATCATGCCTCTACTACATTAAAGGACTCATTTCATTAGAGCTTCTGAGATTTATATATCTTAAGTGGAACCTTAGTCTTCAATGATGTATATTGTTAGTAATAAAATGACAGCATTGTGCTACCATCTCTCACATGAAAATTGTCTAGATTAAGGGCAAGAAAGAACTATTGATGAGGAGAAGATAGGTTAAGGGAGGCAATGCTAAAGGAAAACTGATCTAACATCAAAAAGTTGATGAGTTGAGGAGATCTTTTAAGAGATTGATCTGCTTATACCACCATCTGATGGCTTTATCCAACTATCAACATGATTTGAGATTTTGATTCCATATTTTCCAATTTCCTTTGGAGGCAATGCTCTTTGTATACTTCCAAATTTGCACATTGTCTTTGTTCCAGTCTCTTTCTTCAATGCAGGATTGTTATTAATTTTCCCCTATAAAGAATATATATTGCGATATTATGTTTCATATGTGGTCATCTCTTTTCCTATCAACCAAGAAAAATACTGATTTGAATTCATTATAGAACTCTGAAAATACGATTCTGTTCAAAATTACCCACATCTATAACTAACAAAGTTTCAAAGTAAAATTAGTAGCAGAGTTGCATTCTTGTCCGCATGACTTGTAGTGGTACAAATTCAAATATATGATAAAACAATGATTTAACTACATTCAAATACTAAGCATTACCAGTAAATTACAGACCTGCTCAGCATGGTTCACTCCGTCATGACCGGCCATCAATTCTTCCATAGCATCTTCTCTCGGAATAACAGCAAGTTGGTAATCATTCCACTCCTCCTCAACGAACGGAGCATAACGATTCCCACTAGGGGGCCCTATGTTGTTCTTGTGAAACACTCTACACAGCACATAGGAATCATTCTTCAACCAAACAAAAACGAAATAATGTCAATAAGGTGGTCGGCAGTAAACGACAAAACATTGATTTTTTATTATATTACAAAAAATAGCAATTATAACAAATTTCACAAGATACATGCACTTGGATTAAATTAGAAAAGTCTCACAATGGTCACGATGCTCTTTTCATATATAAAGCATAATACTAGAGTTTTCTTATTGTTGTAAAACAAACAGTATAAGCAATAGCCTACAAGTTGTTAAAGTACTTTAAATGTCTTGTGTATCCATTCGAACAACAGAAACCTGAAATGTAAGAGTCCTCAACTATTGTTGCAAAAGCCTCACCTGTGAGGTTCTGAGTCTGTCCAATTCTTCATCAACAAGACGGTACTCATGCATAACCCAATTGGTGCGTTGCCCACCAGGTGCACGCCCACTATGAAACACGAGTGTTTTCTTCATTGCTATGACTTGTGAACCCCCTCTAACCTCCCTGTCCTTGCCAGTAGCTTTCCAGTAACCCCTCCCTGTTGCCCTATTCATTCGTGCTCCATTTCCATATTTCTTGTCCAATGCAGCAAAGAAGTACCATTCTTGGTCTCTGGTTTTCAACCGTGACTTATCTAAAACAACCACCCCAACATGAAAACCCTGTCAAGAAACATACATAAATGGCTACTGTCCCATGGAAAGGGGAATTACAACCTCAAAACCCATCCACAGCTAAAGCAAAACAAGAAATGCGAAAGGGCACAAAGAAGACCAACAAAAAGACCAACAAAAGGACCTAAGCAGCCATAAACGACCACATTACGCATAACACAGATAGAAAAGAGAATTTGAACTCGAGGCACGTCCAAATATAGACCAAACACTCACACACATAAAACACTTGATTACTCGTTCACATAGAGACATAAATTAGATTCCAGATAGAAAGCATAAGAGAAAACACTACATAGTTCGACATAAACAAACACGAAAAGCTTTCTTATCAATTTCCTTAATATATCCAAACCAAACATAAGCAAGTGTCTAAATGTTGCACAGAACAAACGAATAAAAGATAAGGACTAAGATAATCGATGAAATGGGCAAGATTTGATAAGGGTGACCTGATAAGTCCCAAGGTTCGTTCTTGTAGATGTCGACTTCTGCAATACAATCAAAACGAACAGGTTTGTTAGAAACCTTCCGTTTCAAGTAATAGCTCACAAGCTCCTCGTCGGTGGGATGGAACCGAAACCCAGGTGCCAAAGCCGCCGTAGTTGGTTTTGCTGCCGTTGGAGAGGGTGGTGCTGGCGTGGTCGAAGCAGTGGTCATCGCCGCCGTGCTCGGCGGAGCAGAGGGCGTTTCAGAACCCATAAAAGCAGGACAAAACAGAGCTTGTCTGGATGTGACTAAGCGTGGGCTTTCTAGGGTTTGGAGAGAAAAAAGATAAGGTTCTCAAATTGATTGACAATGAAGAAACATGTGGATGCCTTAGATGGCAAGCAATTTGGTTCTCATTTCTTGGGACGTTACAGACTGAAATTTTTGACTCCAACCCGTCACATATATATATGTTTTCTGAATTTTTAAGGATTTTCCATTTTTGGGTTTTTCGTTTGGTGTTTATCCATTACTTTTGAAGAGGCTGGTGGGTGGAGGAGAGTGTGAATATCGAAGTGAGAACAGTGAAAGTATGTGTGAGTTAATGGTAAGACATTGAAGAGACCAAATAAGGTTGTGTTTGTTAGATTACGTTTTGCCCAATGGTTCATGATACACGTGAGCTCGGTACTACGGTAGGGTTCAGTTTCCTTGGAAGTGAAATGTGAATCTCATGCTTCAAACACTGCAAGATCAAAGTTTGAATCTAGTCTCCGAAGTTTGTAACCACGAGACTGAGGCAAGCATGTTTCGTTCCTAACACACTTATGTTCTGATTCGATGCTGGAATATCAACAATAATTACAGCACTCGGTGAAAGTTAAATGTGAAATACGAAAAATTCTAATAATATGAAGCCTTATTTTTATATAATAGTCTCCTGTTTTTAATAATTCAATATTATTTTTAAGACAATTTTGACTTAAAGGACGAGTTCGGTTTAGGTTGCGTTTGGATCTACGGTGCGGTGGAGATAAGTACTTATTCACCGCAGTCATAAGTTTGGATCTGCAGGTAAACAACTGGATGTTGGAGAAAAGTACGGTGCCATCGCAAAAATCGATAAGTAGAAAGAAGATTGTAGTAAGAAAGTACTTCTACGGTAGAAATTCTAATTTCCATTAATAACCTTCTGATAATTATTATTTTCTATTATATCATCAACTATTAGAAAGCAAGTCACATGTTTGAATTTATATAACTAATAATATATTTTTATGAAATATTTTATTTACTAAATTTATTTTATTTATATTTTTTATGTTAATTCAATATTTTATTATTTATAATTTTAAATTTATATGATTAATAATATATTTTTTAATTATTTATATAACAATTAATAGTTTATTAAATCAATAGGCTTTTTAGTCATTTTATCTCTTTTCTGCAACCGCAACCGCACTTACCAAACATCTATTTTCGCGTTTCAGCAGTTATCAAAACAGCAATCACAAACACATAAGTACTTATCATTTCAACAGGTTAATTTCAACAGGTTGTCAACCTCCACCGTTCCTCCAAACCAAGTTTAGTCTATCATTTAATTTTAAATTGATTGTTTGATAAATAAATTATTATAAATATAATAACAGTTCAAATTATATTGGATTTAATTTATTAAGACACGACTGGATATCAAATTTGATTTTTTTAATAATCAAAAATGATATTAATTTTATGTGAAATTGAATTGTTTAGGTCTTTTAAATTGGATCTTAGGCCTATCTTTAAATTCGAAATATATTAATTTAAACTTATTATATTAACTTTATGTTAAATTAAACCATACGAGTTAATCTCGAATCAATCTATTATACCTAAATTATTATGTAAACTCCATAATATATTAAAATGCATTATGGTTAAAAAAAATTTATTGAAAACAACCTCTTTATTAATTAGGAGTAAGGTTGTATACTACACCTTCCCAAATCTTGCGCCTTAACGAGATTTTTCTGGGTGTAAAATTTTATGAAGGATGAGTATTGTGTGTCCATTGCGTTAAAAAAGGAAAATTAATCATATGTTTGCATGATACAATGAAATGTTGAAGAAAGTTTGAAAAAAATGGTTATTGCATAAGAGGCATTTAATCATTGCCTTTTTCCTCTTTCTTTTTCTCATTAAATGTCAAAATGATTACAAAGTAAGAATTAAGCCTAGGCCAAGGGTAAGGTAAAGAAAATCATCATTATTTCTTGAGATTTTGGAATCTAGTTTTATGAATAGATTATATTTTTAAAATTTTAATTTTGTAATATAATTAAAAAATTATGTACAAAATTTTAATTTATTATAAATATAACTCGATATTAAATTTATCATTGCTATTATCAACTTGAGTTGTCACGTAACAACTTTTTCATTAAATTAGTAATATTTTTATATGATTTACCAAATAAATTACTAATTACAAGTTGACATAATTTAATTACAACACTCAATAAAAGTGCCGCTAAAATTTGAGTTCCAAGTAATTTGTGTAATCACATTAAAATAAAAGAGAGAGCGTTCTTTAGGGAGTGGTCGAGTTGGTAAAGTAGGAGAGCATGTCCTATATTCGAATCCCCCTATTAATACTTTCTTGATCAAGTTTATCATATAGGACTTGCCTAGTGTAAAATACTCGATTGATATAATTTACAAACTATTGTATCAATCTGAAAATTTATCATGTACGTATCTAAAAGATAACGTTTGCCAACTCTTTTGTAAAAAAAAAAAAGAGCATTGTTTGGAGTGTGAGGCAAGAAAAGGCAAGTGAGGTTATAAAATTTAACACAGAAGAAAATTATTATTAGGATGATAATAATTAGGCACCACAGTAAGTCATAACTGAAGTTACATTTTAGTAAAAATTAAATCATTTTATTAAAAATAAATTTTAATAATTTAAGTAAAAATTAATTATTTTTAAATTTAATTTTAATTAAATCGGAAACTGTAATTGTTAATTATTAATTTTGCCTAAGAAAGAGTAAAGGTCACGTCTTGAGGGAATACTTGTCTTTTAAGGCAAGTAAGTGCTCGTGGGTCCTAACCCTAATTATATAATATGGACCCAACAATAAGCCCTGTGCGTTTAGGTTTACCTTAGCCTTCGTCCGTTGACTTGGTGTGGTTATTTAAGGGGATCCGATCTCTTATATCACTTACAGTATTTTTATCATATTTTATAAAATTTCATCACCACATTTATGTAAATTTTACATAAATATATGGGTGAGATTTAATAAAATAGAATTAGAATAAAGTAAGTGAAATAGAGAATTTGATGGGTCATTTTAGGTACACCTCCTGGATAAAGTTTCGTTTGCTATACAAATTTTATAATTGATAATCTTAATATATAATAGATAAATTTCAAAATTTTATAATATTTAAATACATTATTTAACAAATGTTGTATCAAATGTTCCTTCTCTTTTCTATTTCATACTATTTTTTACTTAAAATAAAAAATAAAAAATTCATAAAAATACGCAATTGTATATTAAGGAAATAAAATATTAAATGCTTTAGATAGATAGAGGTGACAATATATAGCCTCACTTCAACCTAAAATTTTATAGGTGGACTCAGGTAAGAATAAAGATTTGATCGGGTCTGAAACTCCTGACCCGAGTTTGAGTTTAATAAAATTTGACGATTCGAAGGTTAATCAAGCTTGAATTAAATTCGAATTTTGTGTTAGTTTTTATTTTAATTTTGAATTTTCGATAAATCCTTTGCTTAAACTCTAGTACTTATTCATCAAACATAATTTAAACATTTATAAATATTAAAATCAATTACATATAAAAATTTAAGGTAAAAAACATATACTTCCCATGTAATGTAAAAATTTTAGAAAAAATCTTAATTTTTAAAAATTTTGGAAAAAACTTTTGATGTTTAATTTTTGAAAATAATTCTTTCTTCGATATTTGATTAAAAATATCGATAAAACACGCGATGTAAATATCAAACACGTACCACTCAAATGTCATAAATATGATAACTTAACACCGTTCTTAAACTCTACTCAAATGAATTAATCTCGACATAAATTAATAATTTATGATAATTATAATAAAATATTAATTTATGTAAAATTTAATTAGTTTAATTCGAATTTAAAAACTAAGTTAGATAGTTAAATAGACAACGTTTGATTGATTCATATGTGATTTTCTTATTGTGTTTATTTTATCATTATTTTTTAATTAAAGTCTAAGAAATTAATTTTTACTAAATAAAAACCCAAAAAATTGTTTAAAAATTGAATTTTTTAAAAGTTTCATAACTTACATAGAATCTAGATATCTTTACTTTAAAATTTTATTTAATATCTAATAATAAAAATAATAGTTGAATTTCACTAAAATATTATAAAATAAAAGCGAGATATATATATTCTTTAAATTAAGAATATAAAATTCTTAAAAATTATTGAATAAGTGCAATCAGAAGACCTATGATCTTTACAGGTCTGAGTCCACTGCCCGAAGTCAACAGGCCAAGTTTAGGTTAACCGTGTCTTAGACTTTTTTCTTCAAAATCTCGAGCTTCAAGATGGGCTCAAATTTGAGCTATCCAGACCTAATCCGGCTCGACTTAAAATTGGATATGTATATCTAAATAATATCACTTTACTCCAATTTATATTTTAAAAAAATAAAAAATATGGATTGAGTCTAGGCAAATTGGGCTTTAATATCTAGAGCCCAATCCGTCCTCAAGTCAAGCTCAGGGCTGCTGAAAATATTGGGTCGGCTAGACCTACCCAACATAGGCGGAAATTATTGGGCAGCCCAGCCCGGTCGTCACCGCAACTCATACAACAAGAAAGCTCCATTTTAACAAGATTTAAGGGTCCTATGTGACGTAAGGTCAATATCTTGTTTTGTTTTTTGTACAGAAGTTGAAATAGGTACGTTCTCATTCTTCAACTACTCAGTTGGACCTATTTAAATCATTGTATAAGATGTTTGCTAGGCTAGGCTAACATTTTTCAAGGTCTTTTGGAGGTTGAGTGATATTAGAGCCGATCAGGTTTCGATCAGGTGACTTCACGTCATGAGTTCGAATCTTAGAAAAATAATGTAAGAATGAAGCCACAATATTATTGTATTAGAGCTGCGTATGTAGAGCGTGATGATTCTATAAGATGATTGGTATGCTAATCCTTCATAAGACCTTTTGGGGGCTTAGTGTTTAAATCATTAAATTGTTGTTTTAAAAAAAAAAAGGCAAAAAGATGATGATGTTTGAACTAAATCTATCTAAAATGAATTGACTTGTTATAAATTATCCAAATCTCAGCATTTATATCCCACTCCAAGGATTCCCTAAATAGACCACAACCAAACTCAATTTGTTAATACAAAAGGTTTTTAGTTTAACAACTTTGAACTACTGTTTGTTTGTCACATTTGTTTAATTTATAGAGTAAAATATCTATAAATTTAATAGTTTTATAATATAATGATTTTTGTAATGATTAAAAAACTCAATCGGTTCAACTGTAAAAATCTTAAATCATCTAATTTTTTGATTTGATTTATTTTAATAGCTATTGTTGTTAAAAATTAATTAATTAATTAACTAATTAGTTAATTTTATTTATTAATTAATTTTTAATAATTAAGAAGTTCTTATAAATTAAAATAAATCAATTAACTTTCATTTAAAATCTTTTTAAATTAAACTTCAAATTCTTCGATAAGTAAAGCATTCTCTTTCAATCATATTTCAAGTTCTTTAATTTTATTTAATCTTTAATCAGTTTTATAACAGTTTAATATCAGTTTAATCTTTTAAATTTTAAACCTCTTGTCTTATCGGTTCAACTTTCGGTTTGATATTTAAAACACTGTATGAAACCATTAATAATTTAATATAAAATATATTATAAATTGATAATTTTTTGTCAATATTATTAGGCAATTACAATAAAAGATTCTTGCTATTTCATCTTCACTCAAAAATATTTCTAATGAATATAAGTTAATTAATTTTTGTGGATCATGATACCTAAAATCAAGATTAATTATATTAAGTGTGTTATATTTATTAAATATATTGAATAATCGAATATATTCAATTCATCATAATTTATTGTAAATAAACTGTTTAGAAAATACTTATAAATTTTATTATGACTAAAAATCTTTTGTAGTAAATTGTCAATACATTTTATTTAGTATTCAAAAGATAATAATTATCAAAGGCCTCTTAGTTTTGTCTATTTAGAAAGTCTCGTAATACTTAGTAATTAATAATTAATTTCCTTTTCAAATGATTAATATTCCTCATAAAACTAAAAACAACACATCAAAACTTCTATAAATTAAAAATATTAGAACTATATAACAAATATTAATTAAAATAAAAACTAATAAATTGATAATTAATTTAGTGCATTAACTTAACTTTTGATTACAAAAATTCCATTTTTAAAAATTGGACCGAAAGTTAAATCAATAAGACAAGAAATTGAAGGTTTAAAAGGTCCAACTGATATTAGATAATCACAAAACATGCTAAAGATTGAATAAAAATAAACAATTTAAAATAAGATTGAAGGAGATTTTCTTTACGCATCGAAGAATTTGAAATTTGATTGAAAAAATTGTTAAATGAAAATTAATTGATTTATTTTAGTTTATAAGAATTTATTAATTAATATAAATTGACCAATTAGTTAATAAATTAATCAATTTTAAATAAGAAAATTTTTTAAGGTAATTAAACAAGAAAATTAAAAATTGAACTAAAAAGTTGAACGGTTCAAGTTGAATTGATAAAATTGCTCCTTTATGATCATAAAATTACATATTCAAGTTACAAAAATAACCTCTTTATAAAAATACAAAGAAAAAATTGGGTAAATTACGACCCTTTCTAAACTTTTGCAAAGTAGGGCTTGTTCATTCGGTAATAAAGATGTCAAAAAGGGTTTAATCTGGTTAGATTTTGGTCCTAATTGATCAGATTATGAGCTGATTATGGTCGGCTCAGTAAAATTACGGGTCAAAATTTCACTATTATTTTAAAAATAATGTAATTTTGAAAATTTTCTTAAAAATATTAATAGGTCGGGTTGATTCGGACTGTCTATGCCCAAGGTGGATTTATACTTTCCCAACAGTACTTCAGATGCTCTCTACATAGTTACTGATATCGTCAATAATTAGACAACTATCATCCCGAAGCAATTACCTGGACATATCTCTATAATCGGTGAGTTGAGTTTTCTTTTTAATTTTCGTAACACAATTGATAAAATATTAATACACAAGTGGACAACAGAATTAATTATGTAGTAAGTAGGTGGCAAGATACGCTCGATCCGATGAACACAACGTAGGAGGTCGGCAACGTAACTCTTCAAACGCAGACAACACTTGTCTCACTCTCGAGGCTGAACGTTGTTCAATATATTTCTTAATTTTAATAATTTTTTGTTAATTTTCTTTAATTTTTGTGATTTAAACTATGAATAAAGACAAACCCAATTAACGAATTCATCCCGCAAGTGCACTACCCGCCATTACAGTTCTTCTATCGTGTTTTGATACGCTGAGAGCAGAGGTTTGAGTCTCTGTGTATATCTGACAACTTGTTCTCTTCGAAGCAAGTTTGTTGCTTTATTGTTTATGTGGACGAAGAAACGATGAAGGGTAGTTCTTGTAAAGGAGGGAGCAACAGTTATGATTACTCGTTCAAGATATTGCTGATTGGAGACTCTGGTGTTGGGAAGAGTACTCTTCTTTTGAGTTTCATCTCTAACTCTGTTCGTGATCTTACGCCCACCATTGGTACTCTCTCTGTTTCTTGATTCTTTTATCGTCTTCTTCTTCTTTTGTTGTTCTTTTTCTGGGTTTTGATGAGTTTTTGTGAAGGAGCATAGATAGTGTTTGATTTGCTCTCATGCTTATAAAGCGTGTTCAAGGTTCTTTCTTTATCTTTTCCTTATCTTTTTTACCTTTTAGAAGTATGATATTGACTTAGAGTAGTTCGTGGATTTCTTGGAGTTTCAATCCTTTTTTTTTTCCCTTGTGTTTTCCTGTTCATAAAAGTTTTCAATTTTTTAATTCATTTCTCCGAACTAACAGGTGTAGATTTTAAGGTCAAGATACTTAACGTTGGGGACAAAAAGTTGAAGCTTACGATTTGGGATACAGGTTTAATTTTCATTAAGTTACTGCTCCGTGACTTCTTGGCATTACATAGTTTCTTCCATGTTCTTGGTATCCAAACAGGTTTAGTTGTTTCACTTTCCCGTTAAACATGTTAATTTTCTTGACATGTTTCTTGTATTGCAGCTGGCCAGGAGAGATTTGGGATATTGACAAGCTCTTACTACAGAGGAGCACATGGAATCATACTTGGTAAGAAATTTATGTTTCTGTAATGCCATTTATGAGACTATCACACAAATCAAGTCTGTTTTTTAAAATCCAGATCAGTATAGAGATTGTGTTCTCAAATATTCATCTTTGGTTTAATTCCTTTTTAGTTTATGATGTGACAAGGAGAGAAAGCTTCTTAAACTTGTCTGATGTATGGGCGAGGGAAGTGGAGCTTTACTCAACTAATACTGAATGTATCAAGTTTCTAGTTGGAAATAAAGTTGACAGGGTAAGTTACATTTCCTATTCGATTTTGATCTAGACCTCGTTCAGGTTCTAAACATTTGATTTGATTGAAATTCAGCAGGTCTGAGATAACTATTCATTAATATACAAAATGACATCATTTTGTTGCGCGTATGAAATGAGCCAATGACTATTTTGTATGTAAAAAAGTTCCGAGTTTTCAAACTCAAGCCCAACTCAAACCTCAGAAAAAAGATACAATCTGAGTCAGAATTGAAAAAAAGTTGTTCTTGTTTAAAAAGTCCAAACCTGATGCATAACCCTTGCCATCCCCTATTATATACATATGAGAAACTAATCCTGATGATATAATACCTTTCAGGACAGTGAAAGAGAAGTATCTAGAGAAGAGGGAATAGCTCTTGCATGGGAGCTTAAATGCTCGTTTTTTGAATGTAGTGCCAAAACCAGAGAAAACATTCATCAATGTTTCACAGAGCTTGTAAGACAGGTAAGTTCTTCTCAACAATGAAATGGTTGTCTTTAGATTTAGGATTTGTGAGGTAATTATGTTTTAATACAATTTCAACTAAAAAATTTTAAGACTAAATTATAAATTTTATATTTATATGTAAATTATTGAGACAATTTGTATATACATGAAATGTTTAAACTGATAAAAAAATTGATTTTTTGCAGATCCTGGAAGCACCTGCATTATTAGCGAAGGGATCTGTAGCAGGGAAGCAACAGATTCTGAAACAGAAACAAGAATATCAGGAACATCATAACAGTAGTTGCTGCTCCTAAAAAAAAAATCCTGCTGGGACAGTCTTCATTTGAGAGCAGATCTCCTGGACGCCAGATCTTCTGCTTGGACCCCACATTGGTTCATGTTTGGTGCTGTTGTACTTGTACATGCTCCTTTAGCTGTTAGAGCTGTCAAAATCTGGTTTGAAGTCACTTGTGTAGGGTTGGAATGGTTGGTTTTTGTATACGAATTATTTCGTAAGTTGCCGGAAAGAAGCAGATTTATACACATTACTGAATGCAGATTATGTTTGTGTTCCTGAAAATCTTGCCTGTTCGATTTAGATGGATGGTAACAGCAATAATCTCATGAACCTCGAGATGAAGATGGATCATGTCGGGTTTAATTTTATAGTAATTTTTTTGCAAGTCTAAATTAAAAATAAAACGTATAGTCAAGACAATACGTTTATATCATTCAAAATAATAACAAAAATAAGTAAAATTTTAAAAAAGCTCGTGTCTTTTATTTTCTTGAAGTAACATTCTTACATTAACGAGTGGAAAAAGAAACTCTTCCTACTTTTGACTACAGCCGTCCTCCAATAGAATCTAGTGATCATAATGTTGGAGTTCAACATTTAGTGATCATAGAACTTGTCAAAACATTGACAGCAACTTGTACAGCAACGTACAACCTGGCTTCTGAGCAATGTTGAACAATCCAAGGCTAATGATCTTTGCTGCAATACTTATATGGATTTCGCCGGCTTACTGGGCATTGTGAAACACTGATTTGTCATATTATCTTACGGGAATCTTTTCATGGTGTAATTGGAATCAACGATAGGTCGTTACCTTTTTCTGCTTGTACTTCTGAAACCTGATCTTAGGATTCTTCACTTCCCAACATAAATACTCCCATCATTTCTCGGTACCACTCGCAATGGCGTCTCTATTAGTGGGGACGATTTGGATATCAGTTCTTGTTGCAGTGGCTAATGGTGCTGATATCTTTCTGAACTGGACGGTTGCGTTTGATACGACCATTCGACCTGCTTCGGTCAATCAACCTGTGCGATCCTTGACCATAATCTTTGTTTTTACAGCTTCAGTTGCCAATGTTTAGTGTGTGAGCTGCTTCACTTTTGCTTGAACAGGTTATCACTATCAACGGATTGTTTCCTGGCCCGCTTATCAATGCTACGACTAACGATTTCGTGCATGTGAATGTTTTTAACGATTTGGATGAACCATTGCTCTTTACATGGTATTTTTCTGCTGAAATAACCGGTCTGTTTCAATCAATTTGAGCAAGCTTTTAATGGTGATGGTCTTCCAGGAATGGGATAGAGCAAAGACTGAACTCCTGGCAAGATGGAGTTTCTGGTACTAACTGTCCAATTCAGCCTGGAAGAAACTGGACATATGTGTTTCAGACCAAGGACCAGATTGGCAGTTTCTTCTACTTTCCCTCTATCAACTTCCAGAAAGCTGCTGGAGGATATGGTCCGATCAGAGTAAACAACCGTTCTGTCATTAATGTTCCTTTTCCCAAACCAGAAGCCGAGTTTGATCTTCTTATTGGAGACTGGTCTTATGACAATTACAAGGTTAGTTTTCGGGAATGATTGTTCTTGTCTGTCATTCTTGTAACGGTCTTGGTTTCTTAACAATGTTGAAAATTTTCTCGATCAATGTTTCAAAAAACTTTAAAGAGCATAAGATCGATGTTGGGCAACTCAGCGATCGCATACTACAACATTCCTGATATGATACTTATGAATGGGAAGGGCCCTTACGGTCATCGCTTGTCTAAAGCTTACGAGTCCTTCACTGTCACAAAAGGTAGCAAATCCCTGAACTTGGAAATCAGCAGAATGATCTTCATAATAATGATGTTTGTGTGATTATGTTATGCAGGAAATACTTACAGGTTCAGAATATCAAATGTTGGGAGTTCAGTGAGTTTGAATTTGAGGATTCAGAACCACCAGATGGTTTTGGTTGAAACAGAAGGATCTTACACCGATCAGATAAGAATAGATTCGCTTGATGTTCACGTTGGTCAATCCTACTCAGTCCTCGTCACAGCTTATCAGGATGACTCTGATTATTACATTGTAGCAAGTTCCAAATTCCTGAACACCAGCAACTCCGGCGCTCTTGTGGGTATAGGAGTGCTACACTATTCCAATTCCCTTACACAAGTTAATGGTCCTCTCCCTTCAGGGCCTGATCCTTTTGATCTAACTTTTTCAGTCAATCAAGCTAGATCCGTCAGGTAACTTTTCCAGGGCCTGATCAGTCTACTCCTTTTCACAAATTCAACTTTCTGATCATGTTCAATATTCATTTCACAGGTGGAACTTGACAACAGGAGCTGCTAGGCCAAACCCACAAGGAACATTCAACGTGACAAACATTACCTTATCACAAACCTTCGTCCTAGAATCCTCAGAGGTCGAAATTGGAGGCGTTCCTCGTTATGCAGCGAACAACATATCCTACTCTGTCCCTGATACACCATTGAAACTGGTTGATCAGTTCGGGAATCTGACTGGTTCTTACCAACTAGATAGGTTTCCAACTCAATCTGTCAATGATCAGGCTGCATATGGAGTCTCTGTCGTTACTGGAATTCACAAAGGATGGATTGAAATTGTGCTTGAGAACGATGTGATTGCAATTGATTCTTGGCATTTGGATGGATTTGGGTTCTATGTTGTAGGGTAAGTATCATAATCAACCATATTCGAGTTTCAGAGCTCTAAATAGCTAAATGAGCAGATATGCTCTGATCCTAGGCTTGGAGATGGAAAATGGACATCAGAAGCTCGCAGGTTTTACAACTTATATGATCCTGTGGTAAGATCAACAGTGCAAGTGTATCCAAAGGGATGGACTGCAATTTATGCATACCTGGACAATCCAGGAATGTGGAACCTGAGGTCTCAAAAGCTGAAGAACTGGTATTTAGGCCAAGAACTATATATTCGAGTACATGATGATGACCCAAACCCTGCAAAGGAGCGACCACCTCCAGCAAACTTACTCCTATGTGGTTAGTACAATTTCTTGCCACTCAGAACTTTTTTTCTCATTTCATTCCATGTAGGGTTGGCAGACTGGTCCAACCTGTTGACTCAACAGGTAAAATCGAGTTGGTAGGGTTGTCGATTGGATTCGAGTCGATCTATTGCCATCGTAATTGTATATCTATACTTTAACCTAATTATTGATAAAATGTGAGTTTAATTATTTAAAATACAAATTTTGATGATAATAAGTCGATCTGATTCAGATAGATAAAAATTCGAATTGGTTAAATTTTAAGAGGACCGACTCAAATCATCCAAAAATAATTTGACCAAATCACGACTTTATTTTAATAAAATAATTTTCAAAACAGTATTATTTCACGTTTTGGGCCACCCAACTATTTGAGTCAAGGTGAGACCAAAGAACGAGTTCAATTGGGCCTGAAAATTAGGCCCAAGCTAAAAAAATCAAGTTGTTTATGACTCAAATCCTTTATATTGAAACCTTGGTCTCATCACTCAGTTCTCCTCTCTTTTTCATCCCTATTTGTTTCTGGTTCTGGAGATCAGGCCTTTTTTTTTTAAGATATGGATATGCTCAATTTCTCATGTCTTTCGGGAAGCAAATTAATGTGCAGATTTTTTAGTTAGGCGAGGATTATCTCATTTTCTTCGTTGGGTTGTGTGGATTGATCCAGTCCTCGGGCTACGACTATTACTTTTTAATGACCTGTGTTCGGTTACTTTTTTGAGGTGTTAGGCTTTTGTATTTATTTCCATTTTACCGAAAAAAAACCCTTTCTATTATCATTCTTAATTGCATTTTTATAATATAACTTAATTATTGATAAATTGTGAGTTTAATTGTTTAAAATACAAAATTTTGAAAAGCAGGTGTGTTTGCTAATAAGACTTTTCTAGTGCCAAGTCCTGCTGCTTCACCAGCCTATCCTCCTACAGCTGTTGTTGGTCATAGTAATCCCCAAGGTATGCATGTGTTAACTAATAATCTATTTTATCAATTCAATTCTTATAATTGAGTCTGATGTATTAAAACTTCTTATCTTGAAAATTAAAAAAATAATATTACCACAATTAGTCTTTTAGGGATAGTTCAACTAATTAGGAAAATCTCCAAACAACTTTTAATAATTAAGGTTTCGGGTTTGAGATTTTGACAATTTCTAAAAACTTCATATTAAGGACAAGAGTTTATTTTACGTTAAGGATTATAATAGACGTATTAAATCAAAACCATTTTTAAAAAATGGGATTATTAGTCCCTTATTTTTAAAAATTATCAAATATCACTCGTACCATATTTATATACATAAAAATGACGTAGTTTTAAAAACTGTAAGGAAATATTAATAATTTTTCAAATCAAGAGATACATTAATAATATGTCAAACCATATAGATGTCTAGGAAATTTAAACCCTTAATTGGGTAAAAGTCTTTGGATCCCCAAACTTCAAAACGACACCGTTTTGATTAGTGTAAATAGAGTTTTTAATGACAACTTCGTCGGTAGAGGGACAAATAATATATTACTTAAACACAGGGGTGATATTTGAGAGTTTTTAAAAGTACGGGACAATTGAAATAGTTTGTCAAATCCTCAGAGGTTCCTATAAAATTAGCTCTAAAGACCAATGTTTTAAAACCAAACCGGTTCAATCGGTTTATTAATGTCTAGTGAAAACTTTGAACTTGTAAATTTTTTGGTTAGTTTTTATTTAACAATTTTTTCGAATGAAATTTTTAATGGGTAAGATTAATTTTTTCGAACAATTTTTAAATTCTTTAATTTTATTCAATTTTTAACTGATTTTATGACAATTTAATACCAGATGAACTTTTTAAACCTTAAGTTTCTTATCTTACCGGTTTAACTTTCGTTCTGATTTTTGAAACATTGCTAAAAAATAAAGGTGTCACATGTTGGCTATATTCAATTTTATAAAATTAAAAAGGGTTAATATTTTTTTGATCTTTATTCATATTACTCATCTTGGTTTGAATTGGTATATGATAGGAGCCAACAATGAAATATCCACTTCTGCTCCGCCTAGTGTACCAGCTCCATGGTCTAAACGGTGAATCGTAGATGGACGGACATGATCGCTTATGATTTAGAAGCTCAATGTTCTCGCCTATAAAACTATATATCCCGTCATTATGATTTTGGCTTAGTCTAGTAAGTAGTAATTTACCTACCTATTTATAACAATTGATAAATGATGAGGTATTCCTCACATTGATGTTTATTTGGATTTTATTAATTTGCAGTAACAAATAAGGATGACATTGAATCGGGCCAAACGGAAATAAAAATGGAGACTTAGGCCCAAAAGTCCGAAACTTGATTGAACCCAATTAGACACAACAATTATATTAAATTATTAATTTTTTATGATTTTATAATAACAAGGTGATGATATTTTAATTAAAAAATAATCGAGCTTTGGACTAACGGATGAGTTCGATTTTTGAAAAACTTGAATTATCTTAATTTCAACTAAAATCTAGGCAATTCAAGCCAAGTATGTTAAAAATTAAGTACTAATGTTTTTTTACAAGTGGTAAAATGTTGTTTTTTTAATTAAGTTATAAGATTTTACAAAACAAAATTTATTAATTCAAAACATTTATTCTAAAAAAGGGTGATGTGACAAATTGAATAAGTAGGAATCCTAATAATGTGAATTCGTTTTTGATTTGCACGTAGGAATGAAAATTTTTAGTTTGTGGGCTTAAATTTAGTTGTTTTTAATAGACCGGCCTATGAGTTAGATCCAACTTTATACTGATCCGAGACCTAATTATTCTAAATAAAATAACTTCGTTTTACTTAAAAAAAGTTGAGCCTCAAGTAAGCCTGAATCTGACAACTCAAATCCGGACTTAATTAAAAAAATAAATTATTCTATATTTTTAACTTTAAAAAATATTTTTAAAAATTAAGGGCCCATGGGCCAGCCCTTTTCCATCCCTATTTACAGTTACTTTATTTTTTACAAAATAAAAGTATTAAATTAATATATTACATTTCAAAAAGTTAAAAAATTAATTAAAAATTATTAAAAAATTGATGCCTATGAGACCAAATTTAAAAAGACTTAACACTAAATGTGTGATTAACTCTATTAGTTTCTATTTTATTAGTTCTTTTATCTACCCTTAATATTTGATATAGTTTTACTAGATCATCATCATCATCATATCCAGTTGAATCTCACGTCAATGTGGAGTCGGAGGAAGTTTAATAGCACGTAACTTTACCCCTACAAAGTAGAGAGACTGTTTTTGATATACCTACAAAAAAATGTGACATAAAGAGTTCAAAAAAATTCAAATATGTGATGCAAGTTTAGAAAACATAATAAAAATAATAATGCTAATAATAATAATAAGACAAATAGGAATACAAATATAAAGAAAAATAATAATAATAAGAAAAGTCCGACTAACTGATCAAGTAGATGTCCAGTTGATCAACTAGATGCACACGGAGAACCACATACAAATCAAATCTAACAATAATAACATAATCCCTATGAAACCAATAAATATAGTTAATTAGATCATATAAATCCAACAAGGATCTTAAGTTATGTAAAATAATGACAAATTAATGGCTTAAGGGTCAAAAACGTTATCTTTGTTTATTTTAAATTGACAACAACTAAAATATACAAAGGACTAGCACTCAATTGCCTTGCCATCGCCGTCAAGTTCGCAGTGTTACATCCAAAGAAGGAACAAAAAAATTTGTACGTCCATAATATATAATTACTAATTAACTTCTAGTTAATTATTGTCAAATACATGATTTTATAAATTATAAAATCAAATAGTTGCCCAAAATTGTATTTAGAAATGTTTTAAAATTGGATCGAAAATCAAATTGGTAAAATAAAAAGTTTAAGATTTGAAAATTGGTATTAGACCGTTATAAAATAATATATTATAAATATTGAATAAAATTGAAGAATTTAAAATAGAGATTGAAAGATTGTTAAATAAAAATTGACTTATTTATTTTGATCAGTGATTAAAAAACTCAATCGGTTCGACCAATTCAATTTTAAAAACTTTGAACTGTCCAACTTTTCAGTTCGATTTTCAACTTTCCGGTTCGATCTATTTTAATAACTATTGTTATTAAAAACTAACCAGTGTATTAATTAATTAGTCAATTTTAGTAAATTAATAATTTCTTAGTCAATAATTTATTTTTCAATTAAAATTCAAATTCTTCGATTAATACGAACAATATATTTCAATCTTATTTCAAATTCTTTAATTTTATTTAATCTTTAGATGGTTTTGTAATGATCTAATACCAATTGAACCTTTAAAATCTTAAACCTTTTGTATTATTAATTTAACTTCCGGTCTGATTTTTTAAAATATTGATTTTAGTTATAAAAACTGATTACATATTTTTAATAACAAAGAATAATAAGCTAAATTGAACTAGAAAAATTAGAAATCAAACTAAAAATTTGGTTAGTTCAAAATTTTTTTAGTTGGATCAATCACACCAGTTTAATTTTTTAATCCATTCTTTGTAATAAAACATATATTGCATAAGTTGCTAGATTCTTATAATGGTAGTTTAGATATCGACATTGATTTATGAACTTTAGTTTGTCCAAATTGTATCAACTTATTAGCTATTGTCTTATGCTGTTTTACGTATCAAATTTTCTAAATTTGCTTTTCTTGGTCATTTTCCTGCCTATATTCTCGGCTTCCAAACAGAACATATTTTGCATTTATACAAAAACCATTGTCCTAGTCTTCTGGAAAGGGTCGATTTTTACTATTCAGGATTAAAAAAATTCTTAGAAAATGAGATTTCATGGTTTAAAATTAATAAACCATACATGAATATTTTATATTTTAAAATCTTTCTTTTATGAACCATAAATCCAATTGTTAGCACCAATGTTTAAAAATCAAACCGGCTCAACCAACCAACTTTTTGATTCAGTTTTTAATTTTACAGTTTTATTTAGTTTAATAATTTTTTGTGTTAAAAATCGATCGACTTATTAATTAATTGACCATTTTTTGTACTAATCAGTTTTTATAAACTAAAATAAACCAGTTAATTTTCATTTAACAGTCTCTTTTTTTAGTTAAACTTTAAAATTTTTACTAAATAAGAACAATCTTGTTCAATTATTTTTCAAATTCTTCAATTTTATTCAATCTTTAACCAGTTTTATAACGGTTTAATATCAGTTAAATAATGCAAACCTTAAATTTCTTACCTTATCGGTTTAACCTTCGGGTCGATTTTGATAACATTGGTTATCACTATCGATTTTATTATCTAATAGAACTCTAGCTATCCATTTTGTCTCTTAAAGAATTGTTTTTATGGATAGAGAATAACTGCTAAAATAAGATATGCTATATTGGATAGCTTAAAAATTTTAAGCTTATCGCTAGTAGTTCAATATATATATTTTTTCGATTAGATATATTTTTCTTTTCTTAAAGCATCACATTTTCCTTTTTTTAATAATTATTTGCATTTTTTTAATCCTTAGTCACTAGTAATTAATAAAATTTATACTTATTTCTTTCTTGTTCAGTTATTTATAATTAATTGGACTTACTTTTAATAACATTACTCATTCTTTTCATTCACAAGTAGTATTCAAGTTACATTATATCCTTCTATCCTCACTCCAATATAAAAAATTTAACCGATCCGTCTGATTTAACCTTAAAAATTTCGAACTGTCTAATTTTTCTATTCGGTTTCAACTTTTCGGCGGTTCGATTTACTTTAATAACTCTTGTTATTAAAAACTATTAATTAATCAATTAATTTTTATCAATTAATCATTAATTTTATTCAATTTTTTTGTAGTCTAATGTCGGTTAAATATTTAAATCTTAAACTTTTTCTCTTATTAGTTGTCCGATTTTTAAACATTGATACCTTAATTTTAATATATTATAAAATAGTAATATTATTAAGTCAAGTTCAAGGATATATAGATAACAGCAATTAGATAATATTCAAAGATAATTATCGAAGAAAAAACAATGACTAGTCCCCTAAATTTTTGAGGGGACATCATAACATTCACCTAAAATTTTGAGCTAATGAAGTTAAAAAATTAAAAATTAAGAGCAAACCCTCCAACGTACGTTGTGTTCTGTAACAAATTAAACACATATCTAATAAAAAATGAATGTGATCTTTAACTTCAAAGTCCCTATATCTAAGGAGAAGAGATAAATGATAGGTTTCAGGCAGTTTTATGCTTTAATATCTGATCAACCTAACAGCCAATTGAAGTATACTACGTTTCTGTGCGGTTTTTTCTTCACTTCTTTTCTCTCTGGCCCTTCCACACTTGGCCTTTCACTTCCTGACGTGCAAGTTCTTCCAGTTTGAAGTTTTTGTCTCTACACTGCTCGTCCTGAATAGAGTACACTGCATATATAAGGAAAAGCTTGGAGTTGGAGGGACTCGTATAGCAGTAGCTTACAGAGTTCAGATAATATGGTTTTCCATAGTAATGATCGTCTTCTTCTTCGAGCTGTGGTAGGGGCGATTCTCTTACTTGGTATCCTCCAAGTGAGCGAGGGCTCTAATATATCCTATGACTGGCATGTCGCCTTTAATACAACCCTGAAACCGGCGTCTCTTCATCAACCGGTATATTCACAACTGGAAGTTTTATATATACATGTTTCGTTGATCTTGTAAGAAACTACAGGTTTTGAAGATCGGCTTCAGGTTTGGAGTAACTGTTTTCCTGTTTTTTTCCTGACAGGTTATTGCAATTAATGGGATGTTTCCAGGGCCTCTTATCAACGCTACGACGAACGATTACGTTCATGTCAATGTGTTCAACGATTTGGACGAGCCTCTTTTGTTTACATGGTAACGTCAGGTTATGCCTGCTTGAAATTCTTCTTCCTCTGGTTGTGTATTCAACTAATATAGGTAGAGGTAATGCTGAAATGTAGGAACGGTATTCAACAAAGGTTAAACTCATGGCAAGACGGGGTGTCAGGTACGAACTGTGCGATCCAGCCCGGAAAAAACTGGACCTATGTGTTTGAAGTGAAAGACCAAATTGGTAGTTTCTTCTACTTTCCTACAACCAACTTCCAAAAAGCTGGAGGTGGGTTTGGTCCCATTCGAGTTAATAACAGAGTAGTTATTAGCGTTCCCTTTGCCAAACCAGAGGCTGATTTCGATCTTCTTATTGGAGATTGGTACGAGAATAGCTACAAGAATATTAGGTCTTACATCAAAAGTACTCCTGATAAGATTCTGATGAATGGCAAATGTTCATATTTAGATCCTGAAGCAGGAAATGGCTATGAATCCTTCGCTGTGACTCAAGGTAATCTATCAACTCACTTGTATTAAGATATGATTCACCTTGTCGTGATTTTGCATATCTGAACAATGTTGTGCAGGGAAGACATACAGGTTCAGGATAGTCAACGTAGGGAGCCAGTGGAGCTTCAATTTCAGGATTCAAGGTCATAAAATGTTAGTAGTCGAAACTGAAGGATCATACACAAATCAAGTAGAAGTAGATTCTCTAGACGTGCATGTTGGACAATCCTACTCAGTTCTTGTCTCAGCTACTCAACAGACAGGTGCCTTTTACATAGTTGCCAGTGCTAAGATGGCTACAGAAGATGAACTCAACAACTTAACAGTAGTTGGGGTGTTGCTCTACAGTGGGTCTAATGCAAATCCTACTGGTCAACTCCCAAGTGGACCTGATCCATTTGATGTACAGTTCTCCGTCAATCAAGCCTGGAATATAAAGTAAATTGTAGTGGATTTGGTTCCTTCCCTGTTTATTTATCTGCGATGTTCTTCAGGAATCTGGAACTTTTGGGTTTGTCTGTGTTTAATTTTGCAGGTTGAACATGACTACAGGGGCTGCCAGGCCTAATCCACAAGGATCTTTCAATGTCTGGAATGTCACACTATCACAAACATTTATCCTCCGAGGATCATCAGCTGATATAAATGGTACACCTCGCTACACAGTCAATAATGTTTCAAATATGATACCAGATACCCCACTGAAACTGGCCGATTACTACTCAAATGGATCTGGCGTGTACGAGCTTGATAAATTCTCTACAAATAGTTCCAATCCTGAAGCCGTCAATGGAGTTTTTGTTGCGACTGGATACCATAAAGGGTGGATAGAAATTATCTTCCAAAACGATTTGGATGCAATTGATACATGGCATTTAGATGGATTCAGCTTCTTCGTTGTTGGGTAAGTTTGTTCTTCGATCAACATGTTCTCAAATCTTTCTTTTCACATTTCGAGAAGTAATTACATTAAAATCCATATTTGATGTGTAGATTTGGAACTGGAACATGGACTTCTGATTCTCGTTTCACTTACAACCTTAACGATCCTGTTGTTCGTTCTACAACTCAGGTAATTACAGGAATTCACAGGTTGTTCTGAGGATGCGTAAGAATTCCAGAAACCTGTTATGTGCTATTTTATGCAGTAGATTGACAAGTTTCTTGCTGATTAGGTGTATCCTGGAGGATGGACTGCTGTTTATGCATACCTTGACAATCCAGGAATGTGGAACCTGAGATCACAAATTCTGAAGAATTGGTTTCTTGGTGAAGAGCTCTACGTAAGAGTTTATGATGCTGATCCTAACCCTGCTAAAGAACTACCACCTCCTGATAACATTATTTTATGCGGTGTGTATATATATTACTTCAAAACATTTCATTTTAATTACTTTTTAGATTTTTGATGTCATTTTCTCATAATATCTGACCTATGCCAAATCCACAGGAAAATATGCTCCGGCGCCTTCACCGGCTGCTCCTCCACCACCTTCACCAATTGATCCTCCGCCACCTTCCCCAGTTGATCCTCCGCCACCTTCACCAGTTGATCCTCCGGCTCCTTCACCTAACAAATCCCTTGCCACGTCTAAGGAGCTAGCATGGTAATACATTTGATTTACTAGTTATAGCATTGGAAAATTTTTAAATTAGTCTCGATTGTTTATATGTTGTTCTAACATCGATCTTTCTTTTTCCTTTTCAGGGTTCAAATCGTTGCATCTATTATTTTAACATTCTCTACAGTTTATTCAATGAGATGATACTCAGGGTGGATGCTGTAAATAGTGATTGTGACTTTGACTACTATCTCATTTACTTCTTAGAGTCTTTTCTTAGAAATGTAGGCAGGTCCCTTTTCTTATGAGTGTTTTTTATTATTATGATGTGTGAAAGCAGAAAGTGGGGGTCTTTTAATTATTTAATTTATCAGAGTTTATTAATTCTTCTGTTCTTTAATACTTTGAACAAAATATTAACTGTTCCTACGATTCAGATATCTATGTTCGAAATAATGTGATATTAAAAGTACTAAAATAAAAACTTTTGCTGAATTTTTATAAAATTAATTTATCACATTGATTATTATTTTATTAAACAAAATTTTTTGATAAATATAATTATATAATAGACACAAAATTTTGACATGATGCTAATAATTAAAGAATTTTATTGAAATAACTTTACATAAATAAAATAAAAATCATTTATAGTATTTATAATATTCAATAACAAAAAACCTCAATCAATTTAATTTACTTTATTAACTCTTTTTATTTCAATTTTTATAAAGTAATGAGTTTTTAAGATTAATCAACTTTCACTTAATCTTAAGGTCTTTCTTTAATCTTTAATGGTCAATGGTGAGGGAATTGTAGGGGCTTTGATACTTTAGCTCAATATCTCCCTTGATGACTCCATCACGTGGACTCTAGACCCAAGTGGAAACTTCTCCAATAACTGATGTCATTGGATCCTTGCAAGAGGGTTACCATCTTGGTCTTCTCTTTTATAGTCTAATTCCATTCATCCTAAAGCCTTATTTATCTCCTAGCTTGTGATTAAAAACAGACTCAAGACTAAGAGTCAATGGCACGGACACATAGATTGAATTTGTATGTTATGCAAAATAGCTATCAAGGCTAACGACCATCTCTTTTTCCTACGTAGCTTCTCGAAAATAGTCTGGAGCAGGATCTTACACATGCTACCAAGTAATGTTTATAATCATACTTGGGAGTTTACTTTGACTTGGGCTATTAGTACTTCTGCAAAAGGATGCCTAATGCGATTCTCACAAAGGTGCATTCGTTACTACCATCTACTTTCTTTGGAAAGAAGGAAACTATAGGCAATTTTCCGACCTTGAATAGGATCCATATTAATTTGTAGACAAGATCATTAACTGGATTAGAGCGGCCTTATTTGCTAAAAGTTCACATTTTTCTCTCTCCATAGACATAAGATGTCAGTGGAATCCTTAGTGCGGATAGTATGATTGATAGTATGATTTATAGCTAAATCCCTCTAATAATATACTAGTCTGTATGGTGACTAATTTGAACTTACTGTAATGTTGAAATAGTTTTGTCTGTAGAAAATGCATGTCCTTGCACTTAAATATAAAAGTAATGAAATTTTAGAAAACACATCACATGTTTGATTTGCATTATAATGCTTTAACGAAATGACGTTACATCATAATAAATAACTGTTAATTATTCCATTTATTTCTTTTCAGGTATGATAAGTGGAAATTAATGACTTCTAAATTAAAAAATGTATCCCAGATTAGTATCAAATAAAGAAAGAAGACAAATAATTAATGAATAACATTAGTGTAGATATGTGATTGTGTTGCTTATACATATGGCTTCCTTTTTTTTCCTTCGTATTTTTGCTACTAGTTTAGGGATGTGCATTGGTCGGGTTGACCACGTCTTAAGAAACGACGTTGTATTCTATTTTTTAATTTAAAGAATAAAAATAAAATAGGACCAAGACCAGAACCAGGATCAAGTTTAAGTCTAAGTCCAAGTCCAACTCGACTCATTGTTATCCTTGTAACAGTAAAAAATGTTTGATATATGTGAAATGTGAGAAGCAAGATAGCAATCAGTCGGGTTGAGTCAGGCCATTGCGATTGCAACCCGACTATGACACTTATCACCATTATTTCAAGTTAAGCTTGAGTTCGGATTGATTAGAAAACACTTTATTTTAGTGTAACCGACTAAATGGTGTTATTTTGAGCAATTACACAAAAATGATTTCATTTTATAATAAAATTTTTGGCTATTTGGACGGATCATTGAAACTTGAATTCGATTTAATATTTCCTTAATTTAAACTTACCCTATAATTTTAGATTAAGTAACTCTAAATCCAGTCGAAGTCAATTGCCAAATTTAGTGAGAAAATAGTAACACAATTAAGAAGAAGAAAGATCAAAGATCAAGTTTAAAGTCAGGCCACATGTTCCAAAATATCACATTATATCCTTAATTCTAAAGTAGGAGATTATGAATCTCCTGAGAAGGTAAATTAGTTTGAAATTAATATGTCAAATCCAATTTAATCAAATTTAAGTTTAAATCTAAATCTAAATTTGATATTTTTTCCAAAAAATCTAATAATAATCTCAATCAAATCAAAATCAACGAGCTAAATTATGTTTCCCTGAATTCAAATTTGAATATTTATATCAGTGATTAAAAAATTCAACCGATTTGACTAAAAATCTTCAATCGTTCAATTTTTAGTTTGATTTTCAAATTTTCGGTTTGATTTATTTTAATAATTCTTATTGTTAAAAAATTAATCAGTTTATTAATTAACTGGTCAATTTTAGTAAATTATTTTTATAAACCAAAATAAATAAATAAATTTTCAATTAATATTTTTTTAATAACAATCGGTGAAGTGGAGGTCATAGGGTTAAAAAGTCCTGTGTTCGAATCCCTCTACTTACACTTTCTTAATCGAACCTGTCATACAGGGCTTGCCTAGTGTAAAGTACTCGATTGGCATGATTTATAGACTACTGCGTCAATCCGAAGGTTTACAAGTATGCATCCAAAGAATAGCTACTGCGGGTTTTTTCGTTTTCAAAAAAAACTATTTCAAAATTTTAAATTTTATTCAATATTTACCTAATTTTATGACAGTTTAATATAAAAATTTTAAACTTTAAATCTCTGATTTTATCGATTTAATTTTCAATATGAAAACATTGATTCATACGTTATTGGGGTCCAATTAAGTATGAGTATCAAAAGACCCAATTATGAGTATCAAGTGACCGAATTCGGGCCAACCCATTGTTAACCTTACCCTCGTAGATATAAATGATCTTTTTGATGGCGGGACAGCTCTTGGCCTCTTTAAACACTACGTAAAACACATATATCATGTGTTACGTAAAGAAGAATTGACCACAAGCTCCCAGCATATGTACCGCTGATACTATCGTAGAAATTGACTTTAAGTACCAAATTGATTGGAACTATTTGGCACGCTCATTTCTCAAGTCTTATCATTTCTTCGCTCTCTGAGTTGGACAGAAAGCAACTCTTACTTGAGAACTCTCAATCATCTTTAAAAGGTGCCAATAATGCAGACATCAACAAGAAGTTGATCCAATGACTAATATGTCTTTCTAGATCCTGTCCAAATTGGGTTTCATCTGACAATTTATAAAAGTGCACTAATCCCTTTTAGTTAAAAAATTCAAATAATGAAAATTCCCTATTTGAGGTATAAATAATTGATTAAAAAACACATAACTCTCTTGAAATTTAACAAAAATTAAAAATATCTCTTAACCTTTAAGGAATTTTTTTAATTTTCTAGAAAAAGCTCTTCTTTTAAATTTTGAATAAAAAATTCGATAAAATACACCAAATATAAGCATTACACATGGACCAATCATATGTTATTTATAACGATTTAACGCAATTCTTAAGTTCGTATTGAACAAATTAAATAAGTCAACTTCAATTGGTTTGAGTCAAGTTTAGGATTTAAGTTATGTTATCATATCATTCTCGTTTGATTAGTTCACATATGATATTCATACTACGTATGTAAAAGTAATTTTTTAATTAAAAATTGCAAATTTTAAATCTTAAATATCTAAAATTTTAAAATTTCTTAAATCATAAAAAATCTGTTTCTTTTATCCTAAATAATTACTTACCATTTATTAATTATTTTTCTAGTAATTAATTGACAAATCTGCTACAATTGTATAGTTAAGATCTGACCGAAGTTTTAAATTATGAATTATAAACTATGTTAAGAACTGGTCAAAGATTTAAATCATGAATTATAAAATATATTACAGATTAATTGTTATAATTATAAATATAATTGTGATCAGTGTTTTAAAATCTTAGGTCTAGTTAGTTGAGTAAGAGAGTAACTAACTAGAAGGTGGACCAAGGCAAGAAAAGAACAAAAATAAATAGAATAGAAGAATTCTTTTTTTTTTTCAAAAGCAATTTATTATTTTAAGAGGAAAAGGACAAGATGTGGATCATATGGGAAGTACAGTTGCCTGCTGCCTTTCTTGTGCTTTCATTCTTTACTTTGTCACTGATAACAAGAGAGACATATAGATTGATAGATAATTAATAGATACTTTTGTAAATGCATGCTACACATTCCCTCTTGCTGATAAGGAACAAAAATTATGAACAGAAAAATCGACTCAGATTCAATTCGGTCTGAATCAATAGACAAAAGTTCGAGTCAATTTGAGTATCAAGTCGAATTTGGAATTAAAAGGGCTAATCGAATTCAAACTCAAAGTTGATTTAACTTGAAACTCATTCTATTTTGGGTAGAATAGTATGAGCTTGATCGATTTTCGAATTGCTCGTGCCAAGAAAAAAATCAAGCTTAATCAATCCATTATTTGTTTTGGTGAAAACAACTCGGATACATTAATCAATCCATTATTTGTTTTGGTGAAAACAACTCGGTATCCGGCGTCACAAGGGCAACCGACTAGTCTAGATTTGAGTTGGGTAGGACCTTTTGCGGGCAACAAAGCTCTCACTCACGAGTTTTAAAGCGACTTTATTCTTAAGACTCGAATTTGAAACCTTGGTTAAAGATAGAGGAGCTCTTGCTACTCTACCACAACTCTCATGAGTAATCCGTTGTTATTCCTAAAGAAAATAAATGATAAAGACAAATAAAATCGATGAATTAAGAATATATTTGAAATGATGAAAAAAAAAATCTTGAATTGAATGTACAAAAGTCAAAAAACAAAATGAAAAGCAAACATGGGTACAAAAGATGATATCACATGTTTAGTGTGATAGAAATGCAAGGATTTTGATTTTTCCTTGTAAGCAAACAAAAAAAATGTTAATCTTTTTTCAGTAATGACAATCCACCAAAGCTGGGCTGGAGAAGACAAGAGTTGTTTTATCTTGTGGTTGTTTTTGCTGCTGGTGCTGTTGTTGTTGTTGCTTGGAAGCAAAGGAAGAGAATTTATCATCTTCTGGGGCTGGAAGATTTAGATCCAAATCTAAAGAAATCACAGTTCCAGCTTTCTTGGGTTCTTCACGATATTCTATAGCCATCGGTGTTAATGACAAGTTGGTGTTGCTGCTATTACCCATCGGAGCTCTGTGCCTCCTCATATGACCACCCAAAGCTTGACCCGATGTGAACTCAGCCCCACAAATCGAACACTCGTGAATCTTAGCTTTGTTGTTGTTGATGTGATTGTTGTTCATACCTCTAGTACTGTTATTATGGTTACTCAATTGTAGGGAAAGAGATGAGATGTTCTTATAGTTTCCGTCTTCTTCATCGGACGACACAGTCAAATGTTTTTTCTCATCGAACGTTGTCTTTGGCTTCTTATGACTTGCCCTGTGCCCACCCAATGCTTGAAAAGAAGGAAACGTTCGGTTACAAGTCTTGCACTCGTAAACATAGTACCCGACCTTGCCCGAACCTGTAGCAGCTTCTAAGAATTTCCTACTACTGAATTTGTTGTTGGTGTTGACGACGATGTTGGTATGGTTATTGTAATAAACTCCGGTGGTGTCGTTGTCGTCGACGATGGCCACGTCGGTGGCGACGTTGTCCGGTTTCGGTGACTCTCTGCACATGCCTTGAGCTAATAGGATGAGACAATTGGCCATGTCCTCATCTTCTTCTACGTTGTTGGAACTTGTTGGAGGCGACCAAGAACCAATATTGTTCTTACCATCATCATTATCATCATCATCATCACCAACTATACTTCCTCCTCCTCCACCGCCGCCGCCTCTTCCTCCGGCATCACCACTTGACGAATTAGTAGTTGGAGCATAAGGGATCGGAGATTGTACCCTTTGGCGTTTGGTTCGTTTTCCTTTTGCTATGTGGGTGGTGACATCCTGAGGAGCTTCCATTAATCGCCACCACCTGAAAATTATAGTTGAAGAAACACAAAGATATATAGAGATAGGAGGGAGGATTAGAGGAAGCAAGCAGAGGGAAAGAGTAGGCTTGTGTACATGTATTTATTAATATAGTGAATGATCAAGAGGGGTAATATATAAATATATATACACATAAAGAATACGAAAGAAAGAGAGAGGGTGACAAGTTTTCTTGGAGTAGTCAAATAAGAAACACCAGTTTAACTACAAATCAGTAACATACAATGATGTTTTAGCTTGCATGTTTCTGTTTTGTAAGTAGTTAAAGTTATAATTAGGGTTTTGATATTTAAGACCAGAGATATAGGAGAAGAAGTAAATTAAAAGAAATTAAAAAAAACTGAAAAAAAATGATAAATTTAGATAAAAAGAAAACAAACATTTGGGCGGTAGAGGTAAGAAGGGATAATTCTATTTGTTTAATCAAAGTCCGCTTCACACTCTCTTTCTCAAGTCTCCCCCTTTCTTTGGCCACCAAATCGCACCTCCACTCATGCCTTCACTTTCATTTTATGAGCTCTTATATATATTATTACTTGTTATGCAATTTGATTATTTTCTTTCTATCCATGAATTTAATGATTAAAAAATTTAAACTGGTTCAGCCATTTCAACCGTAAAAATCCTGAACTATCTAATTTTTTAATTCGATTTTTAATTTTTTGAGTTCAACTTATTTTAATAATTCTTCAATTTATTTTAATAACTCTTCGATCAATTTTTGTAAATGAGTAAGTTGTTATAAACTAATATTAATTAATTTTTTGTTTAATAATATCTTTTTTAATTAAAATTTAAATTCTTCGATATGTAAAGACAAATTCTCTTAATTATAATTTCAATTCTTTAATTTTATTTCATCTTTAGCTGATTTTATGATGGTTTAATTCCGGTTGAACCTTTTAAATCTTAAACTTCTTATCTTACCGGTTTAACTTCCAGTATGAATTTTAAAACATTTCATAAACCATATATAGCTTCACTATATTATTGCTGAAGTTGCCAATTTATTAGTTTTTCAGTTGACTTGAGTGTGTAATCATTTGATAAAATGTCTTAAAGTTTGGTCATTCATGTGGATGTTGATAACACCATATTTATCAAAACTAAGTGTAATTCTCAATAGTCTCCATCTTACTACTACTTATTTCTCACACATACTAAAAGTCAGAATCACACCTTAGAAGATTTAAATAAGTCTAGTTACCTTGTACTTTAATATTTTCAAAATTTTAACAAAATTAAGTTTATGTCAATTCTTAATAATTAGTTGTCGATTTAACTTATGTAACGTTACAATTAAGCCCTCTAGGGAGTGGTCGAGTTGGTGGAGTGAGAGGCATAGGGTCAAAAGGTTCTGTATTCGGATCCTCTTATCTACTCTCTCTCTATCGAGTCTGCTGCACAGGACTTGCCTAATATAGAGTACCTAAATTGGCGTGATTTGCAGACTATTATGTCAATCCAGAGGTTTAACCAGGACGCATCTAAAAGATAGCGGTTGCGGATTCCTTCGTTTAAAAAAAACGTTACAATTAAACAAATTGCACTCATCAGATACTGATATGATTTTAAAAATAATATTTGAATACTCTGAATTGCACCTAAACATCTTATACTTATATTATCATCTTTAGAATCACTTTTTTTCCATATTCAAGATGTACTGAGTATGGTTTTAATAATATTCAAATATAAAGTAATATTAGAAATATCGATAAAAACAAACTTAAATTTTTTGTAATTATTTCAAAGTAAAGGAAGACATATGTGTGCATGTAACCATATACTAGGAATCACATATTGAGAAGTAATGGAAGTGTGCATGTTGGTGAGAGGAAGATTCGGATACCCATTACTTTACCACAACGTTTGGCTTTGAGAGAGAGAGGGATGATTGGAGTGCAAGCCTGTAACTTCACGGAATCTGCGGTGCTCCTCTTCTTCAATTTCCTTCTTTTCCTTTTGTTTACGTTCAAGTCACTGTCTCCTCTTTCTTAAATTTTGATATTGTCTTTTCTTTAAAATTGGTCATATGAATAGTTGTATTAATATTTACTAACGTTTTAAAAATCGGATTAAAAGTTAAACCAGTGAGGCAAGAGGTTTAAAGTTTTAAAAGTTCAACTAATATTAAACTATAATAAAACCAGCTAAAATTGAATAAAATTAAAAAAATTAAAATATGATTGAAAGAGATTGTTCTTATTCATCGAATAATTTGAAGTTTAACTAAAAAAGAAATTGTTAAATAAAAAATTAATTGATTTATTGTAATCTATAAAAACATATTAATTTACAAAAATTAATCGATTAATATAAAATTATTGGTTTTCCATAACAAAGTCATTAAAATAAATCGAACTTAAAAGTTAAAAATTAAATCAAAAGTTGGATAGTTCAAGATTTTACGGTTGAATCGGTCAAAACGGTTGTTCTAATCATATCTTAGTCCTTGGTAAACCTCAATTACTACTTTCCAAATGTGGCATATTTTTAAATCATGAATGGAATGGTCGCAATTAAAATTATAAAGTAAAAGTATTTTTTATCAATATAGTTAATATTTCAAAGAATAAGTAATTTCGTCTCTCGATTTTTAAATTTTTTTCATATTTTATTAATTTAATTGTATTCTTAAATATTGTTTATGATATCTTTATATATTTTATTTGCTCGATTAATTTTTATATACATTAAATTACTAGAGCTTCATATATTTTTCTTATTTTAATACTTAGTAAGCCATGACACTCGTTCATTCATAACGAGGGCCTTCTTAGAACCTTACTCTTTTTTTTTTCTTGAACGAGTGTCATGTTTACCAAAACACAAGAAGATCAGTTGCCTTTGAGTATCATTGATTCTTAGAACGACTTCGTCAATTATAGAAATGTGGAGAAGCAATGCATGTTTGTGCTTCATGACTCGCTGAACTTGGATTAATTAAACAGCCAAGTATGATTTAAAGTACGTATTAAATTGGATTAAGTATCTCTGTGGATGCTACACGATGCATTATTAGACTTGCATAATTTGTTTCTGATCATTGAGTACATGTGCTTTTGACCTTTAAAAAAACATGTTTGTAGTTATGTCTCCTCCTTCTGTAAATATTTCCACTTTCTTCCGTCCGAGCATTTCTTGCATAGACAAATTATGGCAAAGAAAATGGCCATTTGGATTAAGTTTGCATATTCTAATCATTGGCTTCACTTTTAACAACATTTTGGGCAACGATTAAATAATCAAACTAATTCGAGCAGTTCAATTGTAAAAATTTTAAACCAATCATTGATTTTTTAGTTTAATTTTTAACTTTTCAAATTGATTTATTTTAATACCTTTTGTTATTAAAAATTAATCGATTTATTAATTAATTAGTCAGTTTTTGAAAACTAGTAAATTTTAACAAATCAAAGTAAATCAATTAATTTTCATTTAATAGGCTCCTTTTTCATTTGAACTTTAACTTCTTTGATTGGTAAAGACATTTTCCTTCTTCAAATTTATTTATTTTAACTAATTTTATGACAGTTTAATACATATTTATTGGTTTAACTTCTGGTTTAATTTTTAAAACATTGATGTTAAGGGCTTCGTTTAGTTAACAGTTAGATTTTGATGTATAGTACTTCAAAATAACAAGAACCCTAGCTATATTTAACTTAATAATTCACCAAACCTCTTTAATCTTGAGCAATAAAAAAAATCCCAGATTGGGAATTGATTAAATTGCATATAATTGATATAGTTTCTCTTTTTTTATTGATCTTAGGCTTAAAATTTTATTGGGAGTGGTCAATATTGAATGAGATAATGGGTAGATTAAGGAAGGCAAGTTCTTGGCGTGAAGAAGTATAATTGATAGGGGTCGTGTGCTGCACGTAAGAAGCCAGAAGAGACCAACGACCGTAAGAAACTATTATTCGGGCAAGCAAAGAATCTCTTGATCATGGCTTCGTAGTTTCACTGATAAACACAGATTTAGCTGTCTAATCTTTATACCAAAGCATTATAGTTATGAGATATGTGTATTTACCATTTTTTTTGGGTTAAAAGACACATAAAAAGGATTTTTATGTTATTTTAGTAGAAATTGACTATTAAGTATAATTTAAAATAAGTAAAATTATAAAGAAAATTGTATCTTCTTACCTTTTTTCTTTCTTAGAATAAATATGCTTCTACAAAAAGCATTGACAGAGAAAGAGCTAACTTGGAAGAGACTGCTTAGCAAAGTATATGGAAGTGTATTTTAATCCCATAGCAGTATAGTATACTACACTATTACATGCACTTCACAAGTCATCAATAAGACACACGAGAGATAGAGAGATTAGCTTGTGAACCACTCAATGACAGTCCAGTGATGTCAATTGTCACCCCGAATTCAATGAATTTGATACGAGTTAAACGGATTGTAGGTCTGAGTTTGTGTTTTTCTTAAATTTTTAAGTTTCGAACCGATTCGAACTCAGATTGTCTGACCCCAAACTTGAAATGCATAAAGTAAAAATGGTGTTATTTTGAGTAAAATAATATTATTTTTAAAATTTAAATACACTCCAAGCTCGATTGGATTCAATTAATTATTTTCGGACGGGCCTAAGTGAAACATGTTTGTTGCAACTAAGTAAACCCTCTTTTGAAGAAGAGAACGTGCGATGGAATTCTGAGTTCAGTTTGGTATTACGTTATCGTTATGCCTACTACGTAGCGATGGAATTCTGAGTTCAGTTTGGTATTACGTTATCGTTATGCCTACTACTACGTAGTAGTCAAGGAAAAGATAAGCATAAACTTACCTTAATGTTGAGATGTTTTCATTATCAAGAGTTTTTATGAAGGCACGACTCCTTGTGCCATTAATCGATTGGAGTAGGTTTTGATAATTGAGATAAGCATAAACTTAATTACCTTAATCTTATTAGTTTTAAAAAAGGCAACATTCATTTTAAAAAATAAATTTACTATTTTAAACCATTTAAAAAATATTTTTAAACATTAAAGTTGTAGAAGAACTTTTGTGATTTTTACATAAACTATTAGGTGAAGTGATTAATCATATGATAAACACAATCCAATCATATTAAAAATAAAATCTAATCTAATCTCCTCATATATGTTAAATTTTGTAAGATTAGACTCAAATAAATTAAGCATATACAAATTCAAATGAAGTTTCATCTTAAAACTAATTAATGATAGAAGGAGTAATTCACTAAGCTTATATGCATGTTCAAGGTCATATATTATGTCCGTATGTGACAAACTCTTACTTATATTTCAACACGTCTCCCTTACTAGTGGGTTAATTTAAGGCCTAATACTTGACACAGTCTATCATTTCGAAGTAGTGACGACTAGCACAAGAGCAAATTACTCTAATACCATGTTAAATTTTGTAAGATTGGACCCAAATAAACTAAATACATACAAATTCAAATGAGGTATCATTCTAGCTAAAACCAATTGGTGATATGAAGAGTAACTCACTAAGCTTATCTATATGTATGTTCAAGGCCATATATTATTTCCATGTGTGACAAATTCTTACTTATATTTCAACATCATATGAGAAAAATGGTAGTCGAGTTATTTTTTCAGTCAATTTTTGGTTATATAAGATGAATAAACTTGTTACATATGCCTTGAATCCAGGGCCGTTCCTAATATTCTATTGGCTCTGGGCTAAGTAAAAAAAAAAAGTTCCAATTTTTGCCTATTTTTGAATCATCACAATGAATAAAAATAAATAAAATATAGACCTTTTTTGTTGTTCTTTAGGAGGTTAAAAGTAGGCCCTATTTTGTTTCATTTTTTTTTATGAGGATAAAAATAGGCATTATTTTATCATTTATAAGGATGGATCCTAGGCGGGTGCCCGCCCTACCCTCCCCCATGGTCGGCCCTGCTTGAATCTAATAAATTCCAAAATACATTTCGAAATCCCTTCAATTGTCTTTTCTATTGGTCCTATAGTGGCCCTTTGGTTAGATATTGGAGTATGCTTATTGATAAATCCTTAATTTTAGGTCTTTTTCAAATTGATTCAATCATTCAATCGTTAAAACAAATATTAGGACGATGTATCTTGAAAATTGTCACTCCAAAGTGAATTATACCAAAATAACATATATTTAATTAAATTATTGAAGTAATTTACACATGTTAAATGATTTATATGATTATCACAATCTGAATCATATTAAAATTCAATCTAATCTCCTCATATGACAAAAACAAAGGGTAGTGTAGTTGTTTTTTTTTAAATTATTTATGGTTATATAAGATGAATAAATTAAAGCTGGGTTTGATTTTAATATTGGTAAAGTTAAGTTAATTAGACGTATACAGTTCCAATAATTATTAAATGTCCTCACAAAATTTAAAATTTATCACTTATTTCTTAAATTATTAGTAACTTATTACATCAAATTCGTATGTTAACTCCTATTAGGATGCGGCTAGGCAAGAAATTGGATAAGGTTCAAGTCATCGTCTTAGTCATCCATTTATAACTAGAACATCATATTTTAATTTAAAATTTTAAGAAAATGAATTACAAATTCTATTCTTATATACAATTAATTTTATCTTTATAACTCTTTTCGATATAAAATTACTTTATTTGTAAATTTTCAATACAAACGACATCATTATCATGCCTTAATTATGAAGCTCTAACTTGCAACAATGTGGTTTCCATCAAAGCATGTAAATGATAATAACACGAAGTCATCCATGTCCTATATATATACGTCCGAACTCCGAACTCGGGAGGGGCTAAATTTTGTCTGAATCTCTGAAAGTTGTCTCCATTAACACTTGATGAAGTCCTTTAAGCTCGACATTGTTGATTTTTGAGCTAATTTTCGTAGTAGCTCGATACCAGAAGCTCGAAGTCTTCTTCAAAACCAATCACGAAGCTCAAATTTTGTAAATTCTTCATAGTTTTTGCATATAATTAGGTTACTATGGTAAAAATTAGGTTAGTTCATTAACTTATTTATGATTTCAAAAGAATGATGCATTATATATGTGTAATTGTGATCCTTAACTTCTATACCATTCTCTATCCATTCAAAGCATCAACTTGGAAGAAGAGATCGCAAGAGTTTTATAAGATTAGTTTTCGTTTTTAGCTTGTGGGTTAAGAAATTAGATTCGAAAATTAGTGTAAAAAGTAATGAATAAAGGCAAAAATGAGACTTCCATTGAATATAGTCTTAGTGCTTGAATATAATTATTTTTTAATAAGGTCGTGGGATATAAGCATTTGCTTTTTGTCGTTGAATATGCTTTATGTCTGTTTAATAAATAAATAATGTATTTCATTTCATTAATCACTTTTTACAACCAATGTTTTAAAAGTCGAGCTGGAAGTTAAATCAATAAGACAACATATTTAAAGTTTAAAAGATTCAACCGATTTTAGACTGTCACAAAACCGGTTAAAGATTAAATAAAATTAAATAATTTGAAATATGATTTAAAAAAATTTTCCTTATCTATCAAATAATTTGAAGTCTAATTGAAAAACGAGATTGTTAAATGAAAATTAGTTGATTTATTTTGGTTTATAAAAACTTATTAGTTTATGAAAATTAACCGATTAATTAATAAACTGATCGATTTTTAATAACAAAAATTGAACCAAAAAGTTGGCTATTAAATCTTTTAATCAAAGTTTATAATATGGTTACTTGTGGAGTAGGAAGCATATTTTTTTTATGTGGGTTGGCATTATGTTTATTTAATATATAAATGATGTACTTTATTTCATTAATCAATCTCTTTTAATTGTTACATTAGTTTTGTCTTATATATTAATCTTTATTTTAAATTATTACACTAATATCACCAATTTCATGATATGTATGCACATTTTGGAAGGTCTAACTTGTATAGAATATTATAATTTAAGACATATATATATACAATCACTCTAGCAGAAAGATTAGATTATGGTCATTATATGCAAAATGATTAATTGTGCACAAATATACAAAATGATTGATTATTTGAATTTAAATATGAGCTTAGAAAATAATGCATGCACTAATAGTTGGAGAAGATAATTCTAAGAATAGACTTGATTACTTCTGTGGTGATTAGAAAGACTTAAAAGACTTTTGAACTTTTTGGGAGGCTAAATCTTTTCTTTTGTATATAAGATTATATGTAGTACTATGGTCCCTACTAATTTGATTTCTTTTGTGTAAAATTAAATCAAGTTGGTCATATGTGAGACATATTTTAGACCAATCATATGGTGATCATACAATTGGATACTACTATATTTTTTAGATTCCGTGTTTTTGGATACACTATGTTATTAGTACATATTAAATGGTATCACTATATTCAATTGCCACTTTGTCAAAAAGTTATGCTTATTTGAACATGTATTTCAAACATCAATTTCAATTTAAACTACTTTGTTAATACAAACTTTGTCAAGTTCATATATAGATCACATATTTGAAAATTTTAACTACAATCATTAAATTAATTACATTAATCAATAATCATTATCATTACAACAGTTTATAAAACTAAATGTCATGGAGATTTCTTGTATAGTTATTGATAGCAACCTATGTATTACAAGATCATACAACCCAAGTGAGCAACATCACAAAGCATATTCATTTATGTTTCTTTCTATTAGATGTATATGTGCATGTTATCAATTTAAGTATTAGATCTTCTGTTTCAATTAACCAATTTCTACATTATTTTATTAAATCTCATATACATATTTATGTGGAGTCTATCTAAATGTGTGGACCAAATTAAGTGACACAAGATTAGAACACCCTAATGGAAATAGCTCCAATCCATCAATTCATTATTCTTCCACCTAGCACTCAAAGAATTCATTAATTCGATGCTCATTGGTGAAATTTTTTCATCATAACAAATTGTTGCTCCTGTGATAGCATATGTGAGGGGAAAGTGTGAGTTATAGTGTTCATTCTTTATTTGGTAAATTTATAGCACAAAAATAATAAAAGAAACTAGAAAGAGAAACAAATTTGGTTTATAATAGTTCAACTAAACATCTGTTAGCTAGCTTATATCCACTTCTTAAACTTCACTTAAGGATGTATTATATTTTTTCTTCAATAAGTGAAGAGGAACTCTTCATATAACATCTTCTTTGTCACGGACAAAGAGGAACCCTTACATTTAATTTACCTTATTGCGGGATAAGGAGTAGTGCTTTATAAAAACTTGTTCAAAGTCAATAATAACTCTCCCAAAGTGTATTTTAAACAAATTTCTCAATTAAAACAAGTATACAATTCAAAAGATCCTTTAAAACAAAAGTTTATTATGTATTATATAATATAAATATTACATTTTATAGCCTCTCATGACTTTTAAAAAGATCTCTACTATGGCCAATTTGCTTCCTACAACTCATATATAAAGCAAATATGCAAATATTTATATTTCAAACAACATAAAACAATTATTGAAAACAAAACTAGTTATTACAACATTTAGTAATAGTTGGTCCATATTCATTGATCAATATGGTCACAAAATTACGGTACATATTTTCAAAAGATATTAATCATCAAACTGCCACATTGGTTGGTCTACTCAAAATCTTAATATTGATAATCTAAATCACCATATTAGTCAACCAAAATTCTTGAAATAAAATTCAAAAAAACTTCTCAAGTTCTGTCAATATCACAAACACGTTCTTTTTGACAAACACTTGATTTAAAACATTTTCAAAAGTTATCTAAAAGTTTGTTCGAAGATCAAGAGGTTTTTTTAAAGATTAAAATAAATTCCCTCCTGATTATGAAATAATTTATGAATTATAACTTATATACTAATGGTTATATAATGATTGAGTCCTTAATTCATTGAAATGATTAACATAAAGTTACAAAAAGAACTACGATTCCTTATTCTTAGTTCTTCACTTGAATTATATACGAATTCTATTTTGCTCATCTTCTCTATTCATTGATTGCTTAATTTATTCAATGGCTCCTTTTCTTACTTTGTCTTTCTATTAAATTTCATCATATAGATATTGCAAGATTTCATTATAATAAAGCTACTAATATCACCAAAAGGATATTCATTAATAGCAATATATTTTATTATCATCAAAACTATAGGTTAAGATCTTGGTCAAACGATCTAAAAAATTTAACTAAGATCTTACCCTAAACAAAGAAAAATAAGATATTATAATAGGTAGGACAAAATTGTAGTTTCAATATTATGACCCATTGTCATACCCTACATCTAGGACATTAAAAAAAAATTAATTTCAAGATTCTTTGAAGTTTAGGATGTTCTTAGTGGAACTTCTAATTCACAGTAATAAAAGCCTAGTACATATTGCTTGACATTAGATGAGAAGATCTAACTATATTCCATAACTATTCAAGTATGAAAGACAAATATAAACATATGAAACTATTTATATTTCTCTTTACTTGATGGTTGAAGATGACAATATTCATCTTCACCTAAAAATAAAGTTAGCTAAGATTGAAGAGTAACTAACTCAGATGTAAAGCTATAAGGTGGTGTTGATGTTATGGCCTCATCATCTATATCTAAGTATAGCTCAAGTCAGACTTATCATTACCAATATTAAATGTGGACCACATCATTAGGTTGTTGCTATTGTATCTATTATGTCTAATCTATCCGTTAATCTAAAAGTAATAGAATAAAAATTAGTTACAAACTCATCTTTGGTAAATGGGATGTTGAAATGCTAGAAGATGAGACT
>JAOTAY010000002.1:795656-805802 GCA_025629805.1 Erythroxylum baracoense | reverse complement strand
TCGGACAAGTATGAGTATATTTAGCTATTTATAATAGTGTGCAAACTTTCCCTTTCAAGCTAACTTTTGAGGGTGAGTCAGGCCTTTCAATAAAAAGAAATAAAAAGATAAGGATTAATGCAATAATTACAAAGTGTATCTTAAATGACATTATTAAAAGTTTTAACCTGATTTATTATCTCCTAAAAAGAAAATTTAGGTAACTCAATAATCTATTAAACTAAAAAGAAAGTAACACTTAGAATAATAATTTGGTTGGGCTCTTAGTTCCTTTTAACTTAATCAATTATAATATGTTAAATCTAAAGTTAATAAGTTAAATTTAATTCAATAAATTTAAAATTAAGATTAGATATTTAATTTTGGTTGAATTAAGATTTGAGCAATCATAATAGTTGTAAAGGAAATCGATCTTATCTATTTTGATTAACTACGTCAAAAAGATTAACATTCAATAAAATTTTATTAATATACATGGATTAAGGAGATTCAATAATAAGTAACTTTACCTTTAATTAATAAAGTGACTGTTGCCAGATGACTCACATGAAGGAAAGATATTGTGATTTAGGCAATAATAACAAACTTTATCTTAAATAACAGAATTAAAAAATAAATCTTTTTGCAATATTTTGCTAGAAATCTTCCGATTGATTTACTATCCGTTAAAAAGGAAATTTGTATAATCGCCGGTGGAGCCAAATTAATTAAAGTGTTAATATCTTATTTAAGCAACGGTAACGTTATTTTCCTGTTCCTTAGGACCCCACAAATAACTATTTATTATTTTGAAAATGGTTTGTTATTTTATTTTCTTAATAATAAATTCTTTACGACTTTTCTCGTTATCCATTTAACGATTAGATACTTTACCTCAGAATCAGCCATCCAACATACACATCGGCAGCACTAACGTCACGCGTCTGTCATGCCCCTTTTGGACAATACAGTAAATAGCCAAAATGGGAACACGTAGCAGTTACGCCCTCTGTAGAAGGGTCTAAAGGTAAATTCATTAGTTATGAAGAATGTACTCACTGGTGATAAGTTTTTCCGTCTCAGATGTAAATATAATATTGAGTATTTTGAATCTTATACGAAGAATTGGTAGCTTACGGCAGATATAATTTACACTTGTCGAGATGTCTGATGTTGTAGACCACGCGAGCTCTGTGTTATCATATCTACGGTGATAAAGCCATGAGATCATACCATGCTCGTGCTGTGGAACACACGTAAGATATTCTCCGTACATTAAGCAACTCTAAAAACAAAGATAAAGCGCAAATTTGAAAAAACGACACAAAAGACTGCCCAGCTCTCTCTCTCTCTTTCGCACACTCTCATTTCCGTTTCCTCCCTCAGTCTCTACTTCGCCGCTGCTACTTGGCGGCGCCGATTAGACCGTACGCCTGAGATCTCTCTGAGCTCCTCAACTATTTCTTGATATATCGGCTTTTTTTTCTGTTGCCGTGCATATCGTGTTTTGTTCTCATTCATTATCAGTACCTTGCATTAATAACATCTATAGGTACCGATATTATCTTCCATTTTAATAGCTTCACTTGGTATTGCTCTCTAAAGATTCGGTGATCTTCTAATTTTGTTTCTAGAATGATCTTCGCTGTATGTTATTTTCGAGGTTCGGTGTTCTGTTGAATGGAATTTTCATTTTCAGATATTGTGTTTAATGTTACTAGTGTTTCGAGTTTCCTATGGTTACTTAAGTTCGGTAGTACGCGAGATTGTTCTAGAAGATGAGTGTTTTTTTTGTGTGGATCCTTCTCTTCTGTTCTTCGTTTACCGTTTTGTAACGGTTTTTTTTTTTTCGGATGAAGTTTTAGACCTAGTTTTTGAAGCCGGAGCGAAAACTCTAAAATGTTTTTTTTTCTTGTTTGAGAACTTTTTGTTCGATTTGCAGGTGTTCTTCGAATTGATTTGATTTTCTTCATGATTTTCAGTTTTTATACTCCCTGCTTCTTCATTATTTCTCTGTATCAAGTGAAGATTCCTGGATTTTGTTTCTAACTAAATGGAGACCATCAATGATGGAGTCATGTTAAAGAAATGGTACAATGAGCGATTTAAAGGAAAACTGAGCTTGATTTGACCTTGACAAAGCTGGATCAACTATCAAGACTTACTGATTTGTTTCAAAACCAAACAGGGAAATAAGTACGGAAGGGAAGCTGTTCATTTCCTTAGTTTTGTCCCAGTGACTTGAGATTTTATAACTACCGCATTATCATAGATGAGATGAAATGTATTCCGCACTTCTGAATGCTTTTGAATCGGATTTTTCTTCTTTGGTTGTTGTTTAGTATTGCTAGTGTTTCCTCAGTTATTTGTGGTACTTAGGATAGTAGTGAGTTTACGGTTTAGGATGAGTTTATGTTTGCAGATCCTTCTCTGCTATTCTTTATTTACTGTTTTGTTGTGATTTTTTGTGAGGGAAATTTTGACCTGGTGTTTGGAGCTGGAAAGAAACTTCAAAAAATTCTTGAACGGTTCTTATGAGAGAAATTTTTGGTTCAAATTTTCGGGTACTCTTTTTAAGAAATTGATGAAACTGAAATAGGTTTGATTTTCTTTCTGATTTTTAGTTTTCCTCCTCTTTGTTTCTTCCTTACTTCTTTATATCAAATGAAATACTAATGGTGAACTTATCTCAAACAAATATTGCAAGGGATCGTAAATGGGAAGCTGATCTCAATTTGGCCTTTATGAGCCATCTAACAAAGCTAAATTGCACTTCCTAATTTGTTTCAAGGACCAAAAAAGAAAAAAAAGAAAACATAACCTATTCATTCTCTTAGTTTTGTTAAGATGAACATATTATGAATTTCTGAGTGATCAGTGAATCAATTTTGAGGGGGCATAGTTGTAACTATGCTTTTGCTTAGCAAAATTTGCTTGAATTTTGCTAGAATTGAGAATGTCAGGTATTATGTTTTACCAGTAATTGAAATTTAACATCATTTTCCTTTTGATTTTGATGCTTCAGATATACAAAATGATTGGATCATTTCTTACAAGAGGACTTGTGTATGTTAAAGATCTAATTCTTTTCTCCTCTGAATTATTGAGATTATGTTTTCAGAGGTAAATCCATCTTAATTCTGTCTCATGCAGGATGGTTTTTGGCTATGCTTATCCAGCCTACGAGTGCTATAAAACCGTCGAGAAGAATAAACCAGAAATTGAACAACTTCGTTTTTGGTGCCAGTATTGGTAAACTGCATGTTGTAATTTTTTTAATATTTTGTACTGGATATTGTATCGGGTGTTAACCTGTTTTATCTTCTTTGGTTTGTAGGATTTTGGTTGCTGTTTTGACAGTTTGTGAGAGAATTGGAGATGCTTTTATTTCATGGTATGTGATCTTAGTTAAATAGAGGGTTCTAATTTTGTAGTAAAATTATGAAATGGACGTTCTCATCCTGTTTCCTTTGTTGCTTTCTTGCAGGGTTCCAATGTACAGTGAAGCGAAGTTGGCATTTTTCATATACTTGTGGTATCCTAAAACTAGGGTATGTGTTCATTCGCAATGAATTTTCATTTGGATTTGATGCTGATATCTGCGGTAACTGATTCTGTAACTTTTCTTATGTCAGGGAACTACCTATGTGTACGATTCCTTCTTCAGACCATATGTTTCAAAGCACGAGAATGAAATTGACCGCAACCTGTTGGAACTGAGGACGAGAGCTGGAGATATGGTGGTTTTATACTGGCAGAGGGTTGCGAGCTATGGTCAGACGAGAATTTTTGACGTTCTGCAGTATGTTGCTGCACAGTCAACTCCTAGCCCACGCCCTGCTCAGGTAGGAATATTTCAACTCAATATTTTTTGCAATTGTGTTTTCCCTATTGTTTTGATTATTCATGAGATTGCCTGTTTGCTTGTTGGTTTGATGATCTGATTGGTTAAGTGTCCAAAGTTTGTTGTTTTGATTAAAAGCTTCAAAAAAGTTTTGAAAATTGACAACATTTTTTTCATGGATGATTTATCAGTTGCGTATGCATTTTCAAAAATGAAAGTGCATGTTGGTTAATGTTAAGGTCTTTGCTTATGTTACATCCTTTTATCATCAATCAAATTATATCGATTAACTGTTGGAAGTATCACAGCCCCAACAGCAAGGTACTAGGGTTCGCCAAGCTCCACCCACTCCCAAACGCCAAAATTCTGTTGCATTGAACCGCCAACCAGCGTCAGCTCCACCCGAGGCCGAAGAACCTTCATCTTCTGCTTATAGCTCGTCTTCGAGCCAGCATCATATGCAAGTAGAAGAGGTAGGTCCTTCAAATGTATCTGAAACAGCGGCACCTGCCCTTGTAGCTTCTAGTGCGCCCAAAGGAAGTGCTTTGTCCGAAACTTCAACCCAGTCAACGCTTAATGAAACCGAAGAAAGGAAGATTGAAGCACCAGCACCAGCACCAGCTCCTTCATCTTCATTAAATGAAAATGCAAATCCCCCAACAAAGCCATTTCTAACCGAAGAAAATGTTCGGCTTACACGTGCCGGATTGAAGAAAACTCGTTCCGGAGGGAGCCAAAAGAGTGCTTCTTAGCTCATTAGTAATTTTTGTTTATGGAACTAGCTGTTAATGGGTAGGTGAAATGGTGATTAGAAGCGGATCTCTGTGTTACATTGATGTAAATTTGTCATCTTATTGTGTTTTTTGTCATTACATTTGTTGCTTTTTAACAGGACTCGGTGGGGGCAGATAAAAGGTCCTGAACAAAGATTAGGTTTGTTGAAAGCGTTAAGCCTGACGACAAAAGCGTTGTTTAAAAAGGTGCTTTTGCTTTCCTTGAAATCAATTAGGTGCTTACTTCTACATAACAACTGACGTTTATAAGTGTTAGATGCACACGTTTCACTGAATGTTATTACTGATCATCCAATCGAAGTGGCACTTTAACGTTTTCTTTGTAAATCATTGAAAAGTTGCGTTTACTAAAGGTGACAATTGCGTAAAACATGCGTCAAATCTAAAACAGGCTTTCACTTTAGAAAGCCGACGTTATGGGGCCGTTTAGTGTTACTCTCAACATCCGATTCTGAGATTGTTTGGATTGTGATTTCTTTTTCTATTTTAGTTCTAGCCTGTTTTCTAAAGAAAAGAAATTAAAGACGAGACATCTTTAATTGATTTTCTGATTTAATTTTTATTTTTAACTCATAATTCATAAGATTTATAAACAGTGGTTTGTTTTGGTTTTTTTATCAGAAAGAGTACTGTTTTTTTAATTAACTAAAGATTACCATTGAAATTATTTGTAATGATTTTTATTTAATTAGTTAATAATGTACATTATCTGTTAAATATATGTTGATATTGAGCCCGATATATAAAAATTATCTCTAAAAACAAAACATCATAAAAAATAAATTATTATTTCATAATAAAACAAATATAATTAATTAGTTAATATATTAAAAATCAAGTCATTGTTTGTTACTAAATAGTGCTTTATTTTAAAATCAATAACTTTATTAATAAATAAATAAATATGTTTTCAATTTCTAATTATTGTATTATTATTAGTAAGAAAACTTATTGATGTTATTTGATTAAATACATTTTTGTTTTCTTAAAAGAAGAAATCAAAATTATAAAACAACCAAGTCCCTAGTACTTATTTATCGATTTATAATGTTCTCCTTTTTTAAAAGTAAAGCATATTTATTTCCTTATTTAATTATATCTTAAAATTTTCTAAATGAAAATAATAAATCAGTGAAGTAAATTATTTCATTGTATATATACAGTTAAATTAAATATTATTTCATATATTTTCAAAAATTAAGAATTTTAAATTCTTTTATTTTGAAAGAACTCTAATTGTAAAAATCTTAATTATAAAAACTGATTTTAAAATTTTGAAATATATTTTAGAAAATTTTAATTTATGACAATTTCCTATTTTTTGTTCATTAATAAAATAAGTCATTGAATTAATTAATTAATTTAAATATATTATAGTTTTTAATCCAATAAACAAAAATTATATCTACATACAAGGTGTCGTAAAAATCTGATACTATTTTAACCGATAATTTTATGTTGTAACAAATAATTAAAAATTCACAAAAGAACAAAAATAACTTGTTTTTTTTACCGTAGTATATAACTATATCTAATTTTGATTAGTATTTTATTAAGATTAATTTTATAATAAAGTTAAATATAATTAATTACTTAATCAATTAAAATTAATTTAATAAAATCAATTACTTTATAAAAATTTACCTTTTTGATGTTATTTGATTAAATATGCTTTTGTTTTCTTAAAAGAAGAAATCAACATTATAAAAAAAAAAACTAAGAATCATAGTAATGAAAATTATAAATCAATGAATTTAAATTATTTTATTTTTATTTTAAAGTAAATTCTAGAGACTTGTGATTAATAAACACTTTCATACATTAAGAATAATTTTTAATCTTTGAATAAATTTTATTTTAGAAAAACTTCAAATTTAAAATAAAATTCCTTTTATTATTTAATAAATTTTGAATTAATTAATTAATTTTATGATTCATTAGCGAACATTTAACAAAACCATCATACAGTGAATAGGTTATAGTGTTCTGGAGCATGATTTTATCATCGTAGCTGTATATCGTATTCGCAAGCAATTTGTATTTAACCGGGATATGGTCAAATTATCTACTTTCGTTTCCACAAAGAACCTCACAAAACCTGAAATGGATTTACAATTGAATATTTGAAATTGGTCGTGTACCTGCACTTTTGCAAGCTTCGAAGACCATATTCCCTTATAACGCAGCCTCAAAAGCAGAGAAGGGTTAAAATTTGTGGCATCGACCAATTTCTAATTTTGCTACCGTTAACCCCTATTAAATAGAAATTCTCTACCTACGCTACGGTTTCTTTCTATATCCACAACTAAAGCCCAAATTTGAATTTCCTTTTTAAATTTGATTTTTCTTTCGTCAGAAAAGAATGATACTAACTTTTAGAAAGGAACATCTATCAAATCTTACCTAGTCTGCTTTTAGCTAAGTTCTATGCTCTTTTTGTTTTGCTATTCTTCGAGGGTACTCCAAATCTCCAATCACCCGATAACGAATAATATTGTTAAATAGTAACTTAGAAGTGACAACTGACTAACCCCATACGTCTGAAGTTTTGACTTCTCGATCTGACAGAAACCAATAATCAGCATCAAACTGCAATTAAATTGCAAGCAAGTTTCCTCAGTTTTTCACCATATTGAGGGGTATTCTGAAAGGGAAAAAAAAAGACAATCTAACATTTCTAATCACGCTTACACTATGGTCTGGAGGAACAATTTTCTGCAGCCCACAATCCTCAGGATGAAGGGACCTCGATGATTCAGAACTGTTTCGAGCGAAATAATAGAACAACGTAAGCCTAATCATATTACAGAACAACAAAGTTTGTTCACATCACGGTAGTGTGTCGTGAAAAAACATCAAAAGGATTTAAAAAAAACTGCAACTCCGTATATTTAAGTGAACTAAATGGTATGTAAAATGAAATTTTATTTTTGATTAATTCATATTTGATTTTTTAATTTAGATTTTATTTCATTTTTATATAAACATTTTTAAAAAATAAACAAATTGTCGGTGATCATTTAAGATAGACATTAATAATCACTTTATTAAATAAATAATTTTTTATTTTATAAAAATCATATATTTTACTATATAATTTATAATAAAAATGACAATTAATATCCACCAAATAATCATCATTCAACTTTTTCCATATTCGAAGCATAAGAAGAGCACTTTACGTCAGGAGATGCAAATCAATTGGTCCTCCTACAGAGCTTCTGATAATCATTCTGTATCGAGCTGGAGCGGAATCCTGCTCATGTAAGCTGTTCGCCAAAAAAGATGAATCCTGCTCACGTGAACAGCCATTAAATCGCATACCAATAAGATATACAACGTTCTGGAGCTCCTTCAGTCAACAGTACATACCTCATCAGGGTCAGGAACTTGAAGGTAACAACCAAAAGGACACTTTATTGCGATAAGAGTTGAAGTCTTCGAAAGTGAAAAGCAAAAGTGAAAATAGTCAGTGAGCTTTAGAAGTGATAAGAAAGAAAATGATGTAAAGGAAATCCCCATGAGTCATACCTGCAAGGAGGGAAGGCTGAGAATATCCTGTCTCGTGAGAAAGAGGTACCTGAAAACACGGGCTAGATAAGTAAGTCAAAAAGTTGAATTACATCAAAAACCATATAAATAGAGGGAGCATTGTAGCATTTACTTTCTATTATGATCATCTGCACGAGTCGCCTTCAAAAGCTCTTCCTTTTCTCTGAGGGAAATAAGAAAGGTCAAAGGCCAAAAGCCAAAAGCTACCACACACATCAATAATGAACGAAATATTGTCATCACTTTAACCTATAGAACCAACCTTATAGCTTCATCGAGCTTGCGTTCTTCACTGTACAATCTTTGTACTTCATCCTTAATGATTATATTTCAAAAGTGAAAACAAATTTAGAAAGAAAAAAAGTTTCATTCTATCAATAATCATTAATATCATAAATATTAAAAATATTTTTATAAAATAAAATTTTCAATTCACTAATCATCACCCAATAATAACAGAATTAATTTTAATTTAGAATAGTTTCCATTATATACCATATATGTTATGACATAATGGTCTCCAACCATCATTTAATTTCAGTTGGTGCCGCATTCAATGCGATGCAAATTCTAATGCAATTTCAAAAATAAAAATGGACATATGAGTACCTTTAATCCAATAACATATGTCATGATATAATGGTATCCAACCATCTTAATTTAATTTCAGTTGGTAACACATTCAATGCGATGCAAATTCTAATGCAATTTCAAAAATAAAAATGGACATATTAGTACCTTTAATCCAATAACACGATTATCGGACTTCTTCGGCCCCCAGTCACCAAGTTCCCTATAAGACAAGTTTGGTTAATTACCAATACACCAAAACGACAGATAGTATCCAAGAAAAGGTCAAAACTCCACCTTATGTGATTTTTAGAAGTTTTCTCAATCAGTCCAATCCCTTCTAGAACATTTGTAATGTCATATATCCTCCTCTTTTGAACCTGATATCCGATGGCCAAAAAGTTCAAGCTTAGACTGTCATTCCGGAAGCTAAAGTATAATGTTAACTACTGCATATGCAATTAATTTTTAAGTTACCTCCAACAGTGCTGTAGCTTCATTCAGATCAAGGGTCCCATCTTTTGCCTCCTGAAGCAACTCGACAAATTTCTGGGTTAAGAAGCCTGTCATAAGCAAATTATTCCCTTTAATCTTTAGGATCTTACAAGAGTCAAAGTGTAACTTGGTAGAAACTATTTACTATAATCTTACTTAAAGAACTATCGTATCTGCAGCCACCGCCGGAATTCAGACCATCAACAGACCTTGAAACTGAAGAAAACACTCGATAATAAACTCGGGATGCTACTAAGAGGTTCAGTTTATAATATGTTTTTAGTGTGTCACGTAATGGTATGAAAAGATTTTACCAGTATTTGATCTTTGAGCCTGTGACTTCCCATTTTCTCCAAGCTTTGGTTTCTTCTTATGCCTTAGCCTTGGACAAGACTCGGGATTAGGGATACGATCAGCAGCTACCACCATACTAACAGAAACAGGTGTCTCTTTATTGCCACGAACGTCACAAGTTATTTCGTCATTTTTGATCTTGAATTGCAAACATCGGAACAGTTTCCGTTAAGAATGTTGAAGTTGAAGAAATCATCAATCAGACTCTGACAATCAGTTACGGCATGCGAACCGTGAATGTATACAAAAGCCATACCTCATCCAACTTCCAAAGGCACGTCAAGGTTCAAACAAATCAATAGTCTTTGCATCTTATGGAACTTATAGAACATTCATTACCGTGGCAAAAGACTTGAATTATAGTAACCTTCATATCCTCCCTTCCCACAACAACGTCTAAGGTTAGCTACTGGAGACGCCTCACGATTTAATCACATGAATTTAATGCAATCTCACTGCATTTACCCATATTTATTAGAACTAACTAAAGATTTTGATGAGGGAAGCGTTAATTCTATTTTTCACTGTTAGAGTTTAAATACAAAAATACAAGGCTGA
>JAOTAY010000002.1:747229-773259 GCA_025629805.1 Erythroxylum baracoense | reverse complement strand
TATTTTAATTTAATATTTTATTATTTATAATTTTAAATTTATATAACTAATAATATATTTTTTAATTATTTATATAATAATTAATAGTTTATTAAATCAATAAGTTTTTTAATATTTTATCTCTTTTCAGCAACCACGACCGTACTTGCCAAACACCTATTTTTCCGATTTAGCAGTTATCAAAATAATAATCTCAAATACATAAATACTTATTAAAAATAAGTACTTATCATTTCAGTAGATTATTAATCACCACTGTTCTCTCAATCTAAGCCTAAATCTAGCATTACCGTTTGATTAAATTTTCATTAAAGATCGGTGATTCGGTGGTTTAAGTCCAAACACACAGTGGTTCTGATCTTTAAGTTTTAGACCTGAAAGTACAAGACACAATTATGGTTGTCTTACATAACTATTGTCTAACAATCATGTTCTCGCTTCTTGCAAATCTATGCTTTTCCAGTGGGTCTCTCTGTCAGCTCGCTCTTTTTGTCTCTTCCCAGCACCTACTTTCAAATTTTTCTTTAAATTCACATGCCAATTTATAATAGACGTAAGCTCCTTTTCTGTTAATAGTTAATATTTATTTTACTGTTTTATAATTTTTTTGGAAGGTATGAAACATGTCCTCGACATAAATTAGTTACGAGAGATTAAATTTAAATAATATTTACAAAAATTGGAAATAATCAAATTAAAATAATTCTTACATATTCAATATCACTTATCTTATTACGTGAATATCAAATATATCTTTTAAAATCTTTCTTTTCTCTATTTTCGATTTTTGGAATGTAACTAAAAACCGTATCGAAATAACTGAAAATATGCTTACGCTTCTCTCGGCGAAACGACTTGACCTCCCCCTTTCTTCTTCGAGAAAATTCCTCCTATCAGAGGAATTAATGGCTTTTTCTTCTTCTTCCTAAGAGAAGGGTGCCTCTCGAGCGTTTCAACTCCTGGTGGAACCCTCACTTGAGCTACTAGAGCGGGAGGGTTCGCAAAAGTTACGTATCTCTTCTTCTGAAACTCAACTCCTTCTAACTTCGTCGGCGTTTTCAGAGTAATCTTCGCCTCTTCTTCTGTCTCTGTGCGCACTTGCTTTTCGGTTTTGCGTTCCTTCAGTTGCTGGAGCTCTCGCTTTGTTCTCTCGAGTTCTTCCTTCAGTGAAGAAATGCAACCTGCCATCGCCATACTTTCTTCCTTTGCCTTTTCAAGGACTTGTTTCGTCTCTTCGAGCTCTGCTGTAATGATCCCAAGCTCGGAAACCCGCCCATTTTCAGTTCCTTCCAGGCGCATCTAGAAAACAGGGTAAAGAAGGTCGAGTTACTTGGAGTTGACTAAAAATTTTAAAATTAGATAATTTATTTAAATATTATTTTTATTGATATTTTATTGAACAATTATTTAACGAAATTGCTAAAGTAGGTAAAAATTTACTTATTTACTCTTTAATTTGCATTATTTTTTTATTGTCATATTTATATGTGGGTCTATCAGAAATAACTTCTTTATTATATAAGGGTAATGTTGCATACTATCAGATCTCCCTAAATCTTATTTTTTGCAAAATTTGATAATACGACGATGACGGTATTTTATTAATATAATTAACAAAACAAGTGAAAATTCATATTTAACATAATTTTTATATCTTTTGTTGCAAAATATCAATAAATATGTATTTAAATTGCAATTATTTTTATAATAAAAATAAAAAACAAAAAAGATCATATATAATTATTAAAATTATTAATAAATTTAAAAAATTAAATTAAAGGATTAAAATAATTTAAGTATCATATATGAGAACATGTTGTACGTTATAGATTCTTGCATACAAACCAAACCAAACCAACCGCCCCGTAGGCGGAAATAGCTCAACTAAAAAGGAGAAATTCGTGTCGCAAGCAAGCATATGTATCAGTGACAGAACAAAAGGGTTAGTACTGACTATGAACAGAGCAGAAATCGAACAATCATGCGTACTTCTGATCAGCACCCAAACACAAAACATAATCCTCCATAATCACAAACTACAGCAAGAATTATGTTGAGATGCGAGATTTAAGAACGATTAAAACCTTAAAAAGTTACCTCTTTGAGCTTATTGGCATACAGCTCTCCGGCCAAAACCTTCTCGCCGAACAACGTAACAGCTTCTTTAACAGAACGAAATGGAGGTTTTGTATCGATCTCTGATCTTTTAATGACTGTCACTCCTTCTTCGATTTCCATGGTGGAGAAAGAGAGCTTGAAGACAAGGATGGTCTTTTAAACTGGATTTGATAGACAGGGGCTAGCTGGGGCATAAGAAATATCACTCTCTGGGTCAGGGAAGCTTCGTTACTTCGCGTCCACTTCACTTGAGTTCCGTACATTTCCAATATTTGTATGTGAAGCTGAGGAGTTGGTGTGTCCATTGAGTCAGAAAGGCCCAATGGTTCGGATAATGAAAGGGATTGATCAACTTAAACCATCGCATCCAAAGGCCCTTAATCTCTATTATATATTTTAAATTTTATTATTTAAAATGAATTATTATTTTTATTTTAGATAATTAGAGTGATAAAAGGAAAATTGCTCCCAAGGCCCCAAACGGAAACAGTTAAGTGGGCAGTTCCTCCACTCGGATGCATCGCAGACACGGACCCAAACGGATATACAAGTCACCACAGCCGTACATTAAACGTCAGGTCAATCACAACTTGACTAGTCAGGCAAATCAATGGTCTAGACCTCAGATTGTCAAAACACTCGCCACTAATCGCGAGTTTTTGACTTTTCCAACTTTGACATTTCCATTCGAAAGCTTTGAACTTGTACAATGAAGAACGGTTAACATCTGGAAAATTCATTTATACAATCCCTAATCCCTCTTCTTTCTGGGTTAGCCCTTTGTTTTTGATCTATCGATAAAGTAGAGAATGGTAGGGCTTAGAATTGCTTTTAGCGAATTACTCGGGATTTTTTATTTTGATTTTGTGGTGATATCTATGAACTTTGCAGATCCGGTTCATACTTCTTCAAAACAGGCAAGGCAAGACTCGGCTTGCCAAGTACTACGTTCCGCTCGAAGATTCTGAGAAGCACAAAGTCGAACACGACGTAACCGAAAATTTCCCACTTTTCCCCTCTTTTCTTGTCAATTTAAAATGTTTTTTATATTGGTGTTACTGCTTTTTCTTGTATAGGTTCATCGTTTGGTGGTTAATAGAGACGCCAAGTTCACAAATTTCGTTGAGGTTGTTTCTTATTCCCCGATTGTTTCGGTTTATTAGGTGAAATGATTCAAGTTCTTTGATTGATATCCTTGATCCTTTCGAAATTGGGGTTGTGCAATCGTTACCATCAAAATGTTCGGTTCTTTGAAGAATGATGTGTTAAGAACCTTGTAAATATTCTTCTTGTAGTTTCGTACACACAAGGTTATCTACAGACGTTATGCTGGCTTATTCTTCTCATTGTGCGTGGACATTACGGACAATGAATTGGCTTACTTAGAGTGCATCCATTTGTTTGTGGAGATATTGGATCATTTCTTCAGCAATGTCTGTGAGCTAGATCTTGTATTTAATTTTCACAAGGTTTGTCTGCCTTTTCTTCTTCAAATTCGCTTTGTTTGCTTATTAATTCAATGCTTTGTTCTTCCTCCTATCATATGGTATTGATACTCATTTGACTAGTTAAGAGATCCTGAATTAGTATTTGGTTCCTAAATCTTTGACATAAGACTTCTAGTGGCACTGATCCTTGTGCATAAAATTTTTTGACTGTTTCAACTATTGTTTTAGCTAATTATAGTTGCTTAAACTTGTTTCCAAGATGGGAAATACTGGAGAGGTGGATATTCCGCCCTTCAGATTTGCTTCATTCTAATCTAATTCAATTGCACGAAGTAGTAACATTCTTATAAGCTTGCATGCTTTTGTAATGGCTGTCTTTGCCCTTGCGAGCAAATGCTTTTGTTATGCCATCATTGCTTTTTAAAATCTTCAAATCTCTTTCCTCAGGTTTATTTGATTCTTGATGAATTCATTCTTGCTGGGGAGCTTCAAGAGACTAGCAAGAGGGTGAGTATCATTTGGCATCCTTGTGTTAATATCAGCTATAGATGATCAATAGAATCACGTCTTACTAACGTTACCATTTGTGTTAGAAATTGAAGAAATATGTGCTTATATCGTAACATGCTATGGCCGCTGCTCTTTCACCCTCTATTTCATTCCGGGTTTAAACACCATTTTGGAATCTGCTTCTAATGCTTATATTCTTGTTTGCATGCAGGCCATCATAGAGAGACTGGGAGAGTTGGAGAAACTAGAGTAGGCTTATATTTGTTTTACGAGTGCCTAAATGGATTCTTACATTTTTTGGTCTTTTTGCCCTGTATTTGCCGGTTCACTGTTGTGCCAGAAAAACATCTGCTTGTTTTTCTTTTCATCTCCATTTTAATTGTTGATCCATCTATATTCGTAATGTACAATTCAGGAAGATTGAAGATCTTTGTGCTGGTTGTGAAACCTTTCTCCTAGTATTAAACAATTACTATACGAATACATACTCCTAACATTGCCTCATCAAGCTGAAAACGACTTGAATGTGATTCTCGTGGAAAGTTGATTGTAACATGGGCAAATTCAATTTCTTTAGTATTCACTTAACTTCATATGTCAGTATAAAAAATATAACAGCACTATGTTCATTTAAAAGAAGATTGAGATATTCTATGCAGGATGTAGAACAGAACACCTTGGAGCATTGCCTAGCAGCTCACTTCCAGTGACTAGTCTGTTTCCGTCTCAATTTTTACCTTAGTGGTTTATTTCCTGCTAGATCATGCTCTGCAATCTCCTACCTAGTTACAGACCTCCTCTTTGTGAACGAGGAAATGTTTCGGCTTTTGATCCAAACCTGTTACCACAGAAGCTGATTAGAGTAACTGCAGCGGTAGCAGTCCACTGGATCGAAACCCACCTCCAGTTTCTTCATAAACAGAAGAAAGATGGTGATCTTGCTTTTTGATCCTTGCATGAGGTAATGACGAAGGAAAGGTCACAAGATGATGTTGTTGTTGAGAGATGTTATGGTACTTGGAACTTAATACTTCAACTGGCGGTGAAGGAGAAGATGATATAATGAACTGTGCCTGTTGTGTTGTCGGATGCAACTCTTGGCTCTTTTGCCAACTCGGAAACTGAGCCATGCCCGTGTAAGTTCCAACATTTCTGTATTGAGCAGACAACTGGGTGGCCCAAAGCTGTTTCTTGTGTTGCTGTTGTTGATGATGCTGTAACTGCTGCTTTGTCAAGGGCACACTGGTTGCATGAGGACCATAGAATGAGTTTCCAAGATAAGTAGGTAGCTTCAGTTGGGCCTACAATCAATCAATCCAATTGTTTAATATGATAAACTTACAAGCAGAGCTGACAAAAAGTCCAGAAACGAGATTTGGAATTGGATTCGGGTTTAAATTAAAAAATTTTGAGTTTCAAGCTGAGAAGACCCTGCCCAAACCCGGTATGTTTAGCCCAAAGTCTGAATAAGTTGGAACCTTTTGGTCCGACCCGAATCCGAAAAAGGCTTCCCATTTTTAAAATTCCCACCCCTACTTACAAGGCAAACAGAAGTTGGTGCAAGTTCCAAGTTCACGAAAGTGGGTGGCAGTTAAACATAAAATGCTTGTCATGTAAAACTACCTTGATGACTGCTCCCTTAGTTCAGTAAAACAGAAAAGACTTTATTCTAATTCAGTGAATGGGCTAATAAATGAAACGTTGAAACAAACTCTTCTAACAGTCGATTGCAAGAGCAAGACCTGTTTCACAGCAGCAGCCGAATGTTGATCAGGATAAGCAGTGGAGTGTTGAGACACGGAGAATGGCGGTAAATTCGGGGAATGTCGCACATGCACGTGCATATAAGGATATTGGAATTGTGTCAATGGTTCTGAACCGTTCATAGCACTACCGAAAGTATTATTAGCTTCTGCACCGGTACCACCAGCTGACAATGACAAGAAATTGAAACTCTGGAAAGAAAAATAGCAAAAACCGGTTAGAGTGCAGATCGGATATTTAAAAGCCATTGTAACTGAACGCAAAAGTACCTGCTGCTGAGAATTGTATGACCCTGATGCCTGAGAAGCCTGTGGCTGATGTTTGCAAATTCTAAGGGATTGAAGAATGCCAGTTCTAGCTTCAGTAAGGTTATTCTCAGTGATCTCAGCAGCTCCATTTGATGCATTTCTCATGCTGTTTAAGTCATTTATTGTCATAACTATGCCTTGGTTTAAAACATTATGTTCTCTGAGCTTACGGGAGTGCGATGCCAAGTCGTCCTTTCTCTCCGACATCTGTAGAAACTTGATAAACCGACTTATATGGCAATGAGTTGCACACCTTCTCCATGATGCCCTATCAGTTTTGAGCTGAACCTATAAGATTCAGATAGGTAAATGAGAAGCTTGAAAAAGTAAACACTAAACAAACAGATAGGTAATTGAAGACTAAACAGTAAAGAAAATGATAATTAGACTACTCGTAACTACCTTCCCTGGTGAAGAAATTTTTTTTGATGAACGAGGTCCGGTAGAGCAGATAGCAGTATCCAACCACAATGGAATTTTTGCAAAGGAGGACCTGGGAAAATAGAAATGCTTGATGAATGGGAAAAAAAAGAATATTAGAAATGCACCAAATACAAAGAAAGAATGAAAATTACTGTGACGAAGGACCACAACTCGGACCACTTGACACTGTTGAAGACAAGCCTGACCACAATACCGGACCTTCAGGTAGTGATTATCAGGTAGTCAGTAATGTTATACCACTTTATACTTGATTAAGCAGTGGTTTGATCGAAGTCAGAAGTATGCAATAGCGATTTACCTTTCCTTTCGGATTCCTCGGTTTTAATTTGTTGATCTCGTTGTTTCTCTATGGTCTAAAAGGGTCCCCAAAGAAAAAAAGGAAATGGAGTTAAAAACTGCAATATCTGTAAATACAAACAATCGGCCTAGATTGGGAAATTTGTCTCACCAGCCCCAGTGCAATCTCTGGCTTTAAAATAGGTAGTAGAATCTCCAGGTCTGCGGGTTGCTTAATTGTGCTACATTATGATGCAAACTTATTACATAACAATGCAGGAAAAGGTAGGAACTTAAACCATCATGAATCTCCTAAAACGGTAAAAGCATACCAAGTATCATGGTTAGGCAGATGCGAGATGCTGAAGTCAATCGGGTCGCAAACTGACATGCCTTCCTCACGCTTCGAACAACTAGCCGAACTGTCTAATTCGGTCAAAAGTGCTTCAATTTTGGGCTGGTTAGGCAGTTCTTGAATGTTGGATTCCTTATTGACAACTACCTCCAGCACTTCTTCTCCACCGGGATCGGGATTGGGATCTCCGGACTCATCACCTCTCAACATACGATCCAAGTTGTTGAATTCTTCGTTTACAACCACAGAATCTAAAAACCATTACGTCTGTAACACATTCAACAGAAGGGATTTGGTCAAAATTACAGAAATTTGAATTTCACAGTACCTTCCAATGCTGGAATGTTCTCATTAGCCTCTGGCAAAGCAGAATGCAACTCATGTAATGAGGAATCTTCCTGTTCACTCCTAATGCTGGGTCCATTGTCTAGGAACATTCCAGCCAACGAATACAAGGTCTCTACCACTTCTTCCTCATCTTTGGTTATTGGCCCACAAACACTCTGTTCAGTGTACAACACTAGGACTCAGTTATTTCTATAAAAGCAATTCTATCTATCTTTAGGTAAATCAAAATGCTCCATTGATAAAGAATGAAAACTGAATTTACTCAGTACGCACTCGAAAAGTCGCCAACCGTGAATTCCCAATATAAAAGAGAAAAAGAAAAAAGACACTAAATTTAGTATCTAAACTTATCTGACTAACCATGTTCACTTTCCATCTCTTTACACCATCCCTCTCCAGTCTACCATTGGTTTGGTTGAGCTTCTTTGAACCATGAAAAGGTGGCAAGACAGATTCCCTAGCGCGTTTCTTCTTGGCTATAAATTTTAGTACAAATATAACTCAAAGAATTAATACAAACCATAAACGAAAAAAGCCAACTTTGGTATTTTTTTAAATATCTAACATCATATGAAAATAAAATAAAAAAGGAAAAGAACCCATCTTTATGATTCATAAGAAAGTTTAAGTATCTCCTGAGATTAAAAATTACAAAAGATGAGAAGATATGAAAGAAAATTAACTCATGTCGAAAGTATCAACGAGGCACAAAAGCTGCCGCAACATAAAGATATGAATTGGAACTGAAAAGGAAACAAAAAGAATCTTGAGTCCACAAAAAGAGAAAAAAAGCAAAAGGCAAAAAGCAAAAAGCTTTCAGTTTTGCTTCAGTTGCAATCAAAATACTTAGCAAGCAAAAACAAAAACCACGAAACTTCACAGAAAGATCCAACTACCGTACAACCCTCGATCTGAAAACCAGAGACCTCTGTAATTAACCAAAACAGAGAAGATAAAACATCGAAAGTAAAATGGGAAGAAACAGCAAAAGTAAAGTGACCAGACTGGAGAGAAAAGTGACAGTACTTCCATTTCCAGCAAATCACAGACCTGAACGCAGTTTACGAGGAACAGAGGGATGATCAACGCCATTGCAGTCATCAAGAAACTGCTGCAAAATGCAAATTGGAAGAAGTTGGATTCAAACTTTTTGAAAAAAATCGTAACAAAATAAGGAACAGTGCTTAAACCTTTCTGGGTAGCTTAAACCGCTTGTTGGTAACAACTCTACTCGTAGATGGAGTTTGCGGAGGAATCTCTTCGTCTTGATCCGAAACTCGATGACCCATTTCGCAATTCTCTTCGTAGCTCTAACTGGCTCTAGTAACACCAATCAATCTCTTGCATCTCTGCTTCTTCGATTTCTTCGAAGACGCAACGTCACAACCACTACCAGTACCGTTCAAACCTTTTTGAAACAAAAAACAAAGAGCAAACAATGAACAACAACAACGACAACGATAACAGCAAAAACTAGCAAACGGTGAAAAGAAAACTCTTATCAACAAAGCCGATGAGGAATATACAGATAACAACAAGATGAGATTTTTGCGTACATATTCTTTAGTTTCGGTTAAGAGAAGATAAATTAGGGGACCAGAATATATACAGGAAAAGGAGAGTGAAGTAAATTCACCATTAAGGAGCTTGGTTCCAGATTGCTTAGTCTGTCGCGAGAACCGACTCGCTCCACGCCTCACGTCCCTACTTTTGTCTGTTTCTATCATCTCAATCATAACGCTTCACCTGCAGCATCTGCTTCTTGAAAGCGCCTTCTTAGGCCTAGAAAATCGATCCAAATAAGCCGAACCCAGATCTTTTTTTTTTTCACTCTTTCCTCGGAGAAAATGGATAAAACCAGTGTCTCTGAATTACTACTACTTTATCTCTTTGAAAAGCTCAAGAAACGAACCCAAACAGAATCAACATTGGGAGAGAAACATACAGAAAAAAATTTCTGGCTAAGTTAGTAGCGAAATGCATAAACGTTTAAAACCCAAAACCCATCTTAGGTATCAACTTATTTCCCACACAACTCTCTGCTTCTCCCCATTTCTTTCTCTTTTGGACTTAAAAGCTACGGAAAGATATCTACTTCTATGTTCTGAAGAAGCAGAAGGCGAAAAGTTAGAAGAGATCAAAAAGCAAAGACACGTAGAAGAAGAGAAAGCAATTCATTTGCTGTGTTTAGCGAATCAAGTTCTTCAAAAAAGCGTGTAAAAGAGAGAAGACAAAAAGAGATACAAAGATACACTCTCTGTGTGTATGAACTGTGAAGGACACCAAAATAAAAGAAAAGAAAAGCTAAGCTCTCCCTTCTTTCTGCGTTTTCTATTTCACCCATGAAAAACCCTTCGAACCTTCACTTTTTTTCTCACTTCCATTGTCTCCTTCAAGCTCACAGACCCCCAAAAGACGCAAATTCCGAAGCTTTTCACGCCATAAACAAGAAGCTTTAATGCATCAGAAAACGGCCACCTTCATTTTATGTATTGTCTATAGACGCCACTAAGTCTCAGTTCTCACGTCATTCCCTTGCCTGATCGGCCGTTCCCAGCCGTCGGATTTTCTCAAATTTAGGAACTCACGCGTGTCCGCCACGTGTGAATAGGCCCACACTTCTCTTCAGCATCTTTCAGCCGTTGGATCTCCCCTTCTTAACATCAACGGCCACGGTTTTGGAGCTCCCCTGAGTCCGCACGTGGCGCATGGAGTACCACCGTACGCTTTTGAAGAGAAAATAGACTGATGTTTTCTGCCATCAAATATATAGATATTTTATTCCCAACAGCAGCGTTCACTAGCTTTTGCAAGGTGGTGGTGTGCACGGGCCACCGATTGGACGGAGAGACTAACGGAAGTGCAAAGGACGCGCTATAACAAATGTACACAAAACGGAATGCTGCGTATGATTTCTCTGAGAACGAACGAACTGAAAAAATGCACGACGTGAGCTTCTAAAAAAGGCCGCACTCCTCTCACGAGAAAAGACTGAGATGAACTCGGCGATTAATTGGAGAGAAAGTGGCGATAATTGGTGTGAATGATGATTTGATCCTCTGCAATTCTTAGTGGCACCCATCATGAGCAATGCATGACTCTCAGCAGAATAAAGACATCAAAAAGCGGTTGGACTCGTTATCTGACCAGCGATGGCAGATTTGATCCGTCCGGACCCCAGTTGACGAATTACACTCAAGATATAGACTAATATTGTATCACTAATTAGTAATTATATATCACTAACATTGTAATTCAACTCAGCTTTTAAATAATACCAAAATAATTATATTTGACTTAAAATAAATTTTAAAATAATAATTTAAAATAATTATAATAAATTATTACTTTAAATTAAATTAATCAATTCGGTTTAAGTTTTAGAAAATGAGATTTTTCCAAAAAGCTTAAAACTATAAATAATTTTTTGGAAAATTTTAAGATTATAATATTTTTCTAAATTTTCTTAAACTAATAATTCTGTCTTTTACTTATAAATAAAATTGAACCCATTGTTTAATTATATTGCTCGTTTGATAAAGTAATCTATGTGAAATATAGTTTATAAATAATTACATGTATTTAATGGTTTAAATAGTATAGACTAAAAAAATATGAGTTATTAATTTTTCGTTATAAAAATATTAAAAAGGCTTAATTTAAATATGATAATTAATGTCATAGTTGTATGTTAATTACAAATTACAATGTTTGGTTAAGGCTGTAGGCTATGAATCTGCCCAAGTTCAGGCATAGGCCCGACAAATTATGGATGGGCCGAGCCAATCCAACTCATCATATATTTTAAAAACAAATTTCAAAAACGACGTTACTTTTTAAATAAAGGTCAGACCACGAGCTATAAATCGACTTATGATTATATCAATTCAGGCTAAAATAAGACTAAATAGGCTGGCCAATTTTGACATACCTATTGTGTGCAGAACTTAGCCTCTTTATTTGTGTTAGTATTAGGACCATTAAATAGAGTGGCCCTTTTTTCTTATACCGATGCAATATTTGTCGTTTTTCAAGTAACGGTCGAAGCACGAGTTATGAATCGGCTCATGATCATATCAATTTAGGCTAAAATCAGAACAAACGGGTTGGCCAAATTTGACGTACCTATTGTGGGCGAAACTTAGCCGCTGTTTTTGTGTTAGTGTTTGGACCTTTAAATAAAGTTACCCTTTTTTCTTATATCGGTATAATATTTGATGTTTTTTAAGTAATAGTCGGATCACAAGCTATAAATTGACTCATGATTATATCAACTCAGACCAAAATCAGACCAAACGAGCTCGCTAAATTTGACGTACCTCCTGTGGGCAGAACTTAGCTTCTGTTTTTGTGTTAGTGTTGGGACCATTAAATAGAGTAGCCCTTTTTTCTTATATAGGTGCAATGCTTGTATCATTTAATTGGGAGTTAAGTACATTCAAGACTTCTTTTAATAATTATTTTTAAAGTGAATAATAAATATTCTTTTAACGTACATAAATTTTCTAACCTTATTTTATATCTGTTATAATATGCATTTTATTACATATTTTATATTTTTATTTTAGTGAGTATTATTGTTGTAATGATTCTATATCTTAAATAATTCATTTAACAAAACTAAGTTGTCTCTTATGGTAAGTAAATATTTAATCGAAGTAAGGAGTCCAAATTGTTGGCCAAATGCGAAGTTGAGTACAATTAAGATTTTATCTTTTTTATTCTTTTTTCTTCCTTTTTACTCTTCATGATTAGGTGCAGTGGTGATGCTAACACAACACTGAACTCCAAGCAAAGACTCCAATATCTTTCAACATGTCCTCTTGCTATATTAAATGTTCTCTATTCTTCAACTTAGCCTGCCCCTATGCGCTCTAGATAAACGTACATGGAGATTTGTACATGGATTTGTTTGGCAAACATCTTATTTTTATACTAAACGTTAACTTTTTTATTATTTTAAAATTTTATTGATGTGTTTGATAAATAACTTATTGGTTAGTTTATTTAACCCTAATAGTTAATTTTAAAAAGTTTTATAATACGAATTTTTGAAGTCAGCTGTTTACCTAATGACAATATTGTCCTTTATTTTTCTCTCTACTTTTACTCTGTGTATTTTTAAAGTTGACTTTTTTTTATCATCCAATTATATCGTGAAGTTTAGAAGAATGTAATCAAGGGTTGATTAAAATTTTTAATTTTTATTTAATTTTATAATATTATTTTACATTTAAAAATACCATAATATTAAATTTTTTAGTATAAAAAGTCACATCAAATTAATATTTTTAATATATAACTACTATATAACGTATCAGTGTCATGTTATAATTATAATTATTTTTAATTTATTAAATAATAAAATTTGTACATATTATATAAAAATACTAATATGATATAACTTTTTGCATCATTCATATTAATAGAAAATTTAACGTTGGATTATTATTATTATTATTATAAACTTAATTTTTGTTAAATTAAATATCTAAATATTAATTCTTATAAGAATATTAAACGAAATACTAAAAAATATAATATTCAAGCTCTTATAATTTATTTTAAAAGTCATGTATTCATAAGTCATTTTACATATCAATAATTAATACTAAATAGCTAATTTTACCAAACATTTTTAATAAACAGCTGATGTTATCTGCTGGTCAAATCAACTGATATAATCAATTATCATCTAACTGCTGATGGAATCAACTAACAACTAATATAATTCGCTGTTTGTCAAATAAATACCTGTCTTTTTTTGGATAGTAATGAGATGGATTAGCTGGAATTTATCTTTCCACTGGGTGATTGTTTTAGATTATATTTGAGTTATATATCCTAAATTTAACTTTTTTAAACGGTATTGTTTTAAATTAAAAAACTTGATTTAAGAAGTTAAATTAAAATGACAATATTTTAAAATAAAATTCAAGTCGATTATGTCACATTGATCAGAGTTCCATCTAACTCTCAAAATTTAAGTTCGATTAAAACTTTGATCAATTCGAAGTTAATTCATATACATGTAATCAAACTGACTTAGACCAAATTTATTAAGCATAATTCCTTATTTTCTAATATATTTATATGCTCATCTTTTCTAACAAGAGTAAAGTCGCACTTATTATTTCCCCCTAAAAATTTAATAGAGTGAATGCAATAATTCTTAAACACCTAATTTTATTAAATGATTTACTTGATTAGTAATTTGTAATTAAATGATAAATTTGGTTTAATTAATATTTACAAATATTTTTATTTTGATTAATCCTATTTGAAGTTACTAAAGTTAAAAAACAATCTCTAATCACAATGCAACTCTTTTATCATATTTATATGTTCGGAAAACTTTGTGACGTAATAAAATTTTAACCAAAAGTTTAGGAGAAAATTCTTTAACGTTTTCAATATAGTGCTTTCGTCGTTTAATATGGAACGGAGCGTAACATGAAACTCTCCCCTTTCATCTTATTCCATTTCATTTTATTATAAAACTTCCTTCTAAATAATAAAAGTATGTTATGTTTTATCACGTTTCATTATGAAACTCTCAATCAAATAGGGCCTACGTTGAATCTCAGTTTAAATCTGAGTGGGATCGAATTATTTAAAATAATATTATTTTATATGGGCTGCTCACACGATCTGCAATTGTCTCAAGTATCGGGACAAATCTTCTGTTTTGATTAGTCAGTTTCTATTATAATCTATTAAATCTTATTCACATATTTATATTGGATGCATACAAATATGTAGATAAAATTAAGTGACATATGATTGGAACGCCCTAACAGAAATAAGATACTCCAACCTCTTGAGTACAAGTCCAACTCAAGACATAATTAATCTAAATTTGAATCAATTTTGGATTGTTCAAATCGGGTCGGACTCTCTTATTATTTGGAATGCTTTTAAACAGTAAGTTTCAGGCCCAATTTGGTTGGAGATGTGTTCCCATCCCACAGGAAGTCCGATCCATCTTTATAACCCATTCATTTATTGGGTTTTCAATTTTTAATTTAAGGAATTATAAGCTCTTTTTTCTGCAGACCAATACGAAAATGACACGATGCTTAATAGTCGCATTTAATTACCATGTCTCACGAGCTAAATGTGAAAGAACGATTTAGGTTTGGAATATATATAAACACACAAAGCAGAGTTAGTTTCAAATTTGCGAGATTTTACATTAAATCTTCTCTTATTTATAATTTGTTACTCTTTATAATCCAATTTCGGTAAAGCATTAGAAGCTAAGATGCTTCAGTGCGATTAAAGAATAGATCATAAAAACAGGTTAGTTTCTTTCTTCAGTTCAGGGACACTTGTGCCTACCACCATGAGTCGTCATGTTGGCGTAGCAAGGGCAAGCATCGTAGTTCCCAGAAGTTCCTGGAGGAACACAGTCACAACGAGCACAACACGTCCCACAGGCTCGCTTGCACAGATGTGGTCTCGACGACAATTGACACCTCGCATCACAAGCTGCTTCGCAATCTGATATAAAACCAACACACAAAAGCTTCAGTAAAGATACAGAGGCAGAAGAAGTCGTTGAAGGGTTATGTACTGTTTCACGTCACATACCTATATGCTGTGAAAGAGGAGAAGGAGAAGGAGAAGGAGTTGAAGTTTCCAGGACGGTTTTGATCACCTGAAACACAAAAACAGGATCAGAACAACCATGACATGTGATGGTGTTTCTTTGTGATGTTTCTAGCTTGGAAATGGAAGCTTTACCATTTGATTAGATTCAACGAGATGGAGGACTAGGAGAAGAAATGGTAGGGCTTTCAAGACGGCCATTGCTTCAAGTCTTGACCTTATAACTAGCAGAGATAGGTTTGGTGTAGATGGAAGGTAAGGTAAATGGGTGTTGTATTTATAACGAAGACTACTTAGAAGAGAGGAAAATGTTAGTATAGAGTAGGAGTAAAGTAGAAAAAAATCCAATTATAGTAATTATTAGCAGTAATTATTATTATAAATAATAAAAATTAATATTTAAATACAATAAATTTTTTATTACTATTAAATAACTATCAAAAATTAACTCAAGAGTGGTATACTCATAAAGTCCATTACTTATAATTCATTATTATTCCGTTTCTCGTAATCATTTATAAGATATTGAAAAATATATTTAAAAAGAGATAATAAATTTAAAGTGTCTAATCTTTTAAAATATTTTAATTTAGTACCGAAAATTTTAAAATCTTTAATTTAGTGACTAATATTTCAAAATTCGTTATAACTATTAACCAAAAGACATACGCAAAGGTCTCATTTAGTTGGCAAAAAAGTAAATTGAATTTGGAATCTAATTCTCGAAAAATAAATCTATAGAAAGTAAAGATATTCACATGTTTAAATATTTATAAGAATTCTAATAGAAAAGTTGGGTAGATTCTTATTATAATATTTGATATACAACAGTATTTCATATATTGTAATTTAATTTGAACTTGTGTTTTCAATTATATCCTTACAAACCGAATAAAAATTGAAATCATTAAATAATGTTAATTTATAATACAAGTTATATTATTAAAATATAACCTGTATTAAAAAACTTTATATTAAATCCAAAAAATCCAAAAAATTAAACACTTAATCCTTTATCCCCTTTTAAAATGATGATAAATTAAATTAAATCTAAATTTTATAACACCTGAATTTGAATTTAAGTCTAATATATGTAACTTATGATTTAAGCTAAGATACAAAAAGATTGAAATCATAATTTATGGGACATGATTATTATTTTAAAAAATTATTATAATGTATACTTAAAGAAATAATAATTAAGGATTTCTTCATTATTAAATAAAAATAGTATATGTTTTACGTACCATGACAACTGGAAGTTAATGCCACGTCCTTGCTCTTTATAGTGTTTTCTTTCTTCAGATGATGAATTTAAAGTTTCCAAATAGCTATGCCAATTTCATTTACATGACACGTAAAGGTCGTACTAGATTTAGTAGTGTAATTGAACTGTAGCCTGCGTGGCGTGCGCATCAGTGACTTTGGGAATAATCTTTTTGGTACGTGGTCCTTTAGTGTTCGGTAAATTTCAATTATTAAAAATTTAATTTTGTGTTCGGTTAAATTCAATTATTAAAAAATTAAAATGGGATTCTGTAAATTTTAGTTATTAAAATTTTAATTTTGTGTTCGGTTAAATTCAATTATTAAAAAATTAAACTAAAATTGTGTTCGGTTAAATTCAATTATTAAAAAATTAAAGGAATACATATCAAACGATTTTTCCGAAATGATCAGTATTCAAAATTTTAATTCGATTAACTTTTGGATTTAATTTATTTTACTAATTTTTATTGATTCGTAAATTAATTAATTTTTATAAATTATAATCAATCAATTAATTTTTATTTACTCTTTTTATTTTAATTAAATTTTAAATTATTTTTTAATTATATTTTAAATTCTTCAATTTTTTTACCAATTTTATGATAATTTAATATGAGTTGAATTTTTAAAACTTTAATTTTTTTCTTATCAATTTAAATTATGATTGGATGGTTAAAAAGTTGGTAAATTCTATTCCAGGGACTATTTCTTTGCTTTCAAACAAGGTAACGAAACAAGAATTGTACATGGGAAAAAAGTTATTTGAATATATATAAATAAAATAGATGACTTTATAAAAAATGAAATATTATTTAATAATAGCAATCAATAAAGAAATCAACAATAGCAACATTAAGTTAAAATTATACTGAAATTTAAAATTTGGAAAAATTTAGTAATACACGATTTTATCTCTGACTAATTAGGATGCTGTTTTTAAATGACAATAAAAACATAAAAATAATTATATAATTAATTTTTAATTTTTTTTTGATGCACTTGGATAATATTTTAAGTAAAAAGAATGATAAAGTCTTAAGGCGATCGAGAGCTCTAAATCTAATCAAATTACTTAAAAAATAGCATGATTTTACATTTACTTTAGTTGATTATTAAAACTCCAAATATTAAATAAATATTATATTCTAATTTAGGTATATGATATTCAGAGTAAGTTTGGTCTGAATTATTAATTTTCTGATTATTAGTATAGATGTCTAATTCTAAAGGCCCGATTCTGTTACCACTGTGTTTATTTCAAGTGACAACTAGATCTCCAGTCTCAGTTGCACTTTAAAGGAAATATTAGAGTATCTCATATTGACTAAATATGAAAATATTAAAGAGTTTATAAGTAATAAAGGCCAACTATCCAAACAATTAGTTCTAATCATTTTAAATTTTAACGATAATTGATCCAAGTTCAATTCTTATTAATAAACTCTAAACTTTTTCTTTAGTAAAAATTCTAACAATATAATGCGTCCAAATCGTACTTGGGCCTCTAGTTATTGTCGATTCTTGCTTAAGAGACATTAACCGGGACGATTTAAAAAGAAGCAAATTTAACCAAAGCTTCCCACAAATTGAGAACAAAGAGCATAACTACAACTTCCATAAAAACGTGTTCTTATTCAGTTTTCATACATATATAAACAAAAGCCCCGTGGAACACTTTAGGCACTTTTCATGGCGGAGGAGTTTAATTCAAGGACACTTGCGTCTTCCACCGTGCGTGGTAAGGCTAGCATAGCACGGACAAGCATCATAGTTACCGGCGGTTCCGGGTGGAACGCAGCTGCAACGTGCACAACAAGTTCCACATGCCCTGTGGCACAGGTTTGGCCTGGAAGATAACTGGCACCTGGCTATGCATGCGCTTCCACAATCTGAAATAACCAGAATCGTAAACTTCAAATCAACAAGAACAAGAACAAGAACGTGTAACTATGGCAACTGGGTTATTACCGATTTTCTCTGAATCTTTACTATCTGCTTGATTGGAGTTAATCTGCATGTTTTCCATCTTCTGGTTAGCAAGCAGAAAACAGGATAAAAGCTAAAGAAGAACCGAAGGATGAGCTTAGGGAAGTGAAAAGAACTGAAGTTTTACCTTCTGATCAGCTTCTGCAGAATGAAGAACGATAAGAGATATGAAGATTGTGGCGATAAGAAACTTGGAGATGGCCATTGAGCGAGATTTTGTGTTTTTTAAACCTTGAAGCTTGAGTGCTAGGGAGGGTTGGTATTTATAGGTAGAATTTGATTAGGTGTAGATATAGGTAGGTCCATGCAATGAAGCGAACAAGACATGTATGTACCAGTTTACTTGTTTACGCGTTAGAATAAAAAAGAAAAAGGTTTGTGTACACTATTATCGCGCTGTCAGTAGCATCTCTGGAAGGTCTTAAAGCACAATTGCCAATTAGCTTTCATAATAATCTTTTAGATTTCACTGTTTCTTAAAAAAGTTTGGACATGAAGTGTAGGTTAAAGGATAAGAAGTGTTAATGTTATATTTTATTAAATCTCATTCATAAACTTATACGAATCTTATATAAATATATAGATAAGATTTAATAGAATAAGGTTATAATAAAATAATTAAACCATAGAATTTGATGTGGTATGTTAGCCGCCATTTTATCTGAAATGTTAATTTTGTTGGATATTTTTGACATTTTTTGTAAAATTTGATAGTAATTTAATTTTTTTATTTTTTTAATAATTTATTAGTTAAGTTATATAATTTGATCTGATAAAGATGATAAAGTGACCTAATAAATGATCTAAGTTAATAAGTCAAAGTCTAAGGAAAAAATAGATCTCGATCAGTATAGACATGACGTATATTGGGCTTGTCTCAATATGGATGCTATATATAAAGATTAAGGTCTTCTACAATTGCTCATATCATTCGTAAATATCAAGATTCTTTAACTCGTTAAGAGAGTTTACGTTTTAAAAAAACTGTATAAAGGTTTTATCGCATTCCAGTAAGTAATTTCTATGAAAATAACGATAGATTCACGCTCATTTAAGTCTTGAAAAGTTTGTTTGAAATTATGGAACCGAAATTAAATATTTTTCACATTTATTTGTTTATTGTCTTTTTACGTTCAATCTGAAATACGTAACTAAGATCCTATTACGTATTACAAATTTATCTATAAATTTATCTATATGTGATTCATTGTGTTAATGTTAGATGGATGACAATTTTGATAGGTATAGCGAAATTTATGTTTTTCAACGGAGAGGAGAGTTTAGTAAAAAGCTAAAGTCTAAGGGTCAACCACAGAAAAAATCCAACACAAACATGCTGAAAATGACTAAAAATTTGGTCTTAAAAATCTTAAATGTAAATTAAAGAATCTCTTTAAACTATTAAGAGCAATTAGAAAACACTTAACCCAACCAAGATGCTCTGAGTCAATAGTTTCTTGTCATTATCTTCGTCTATGATTGGTTAGACGTAAAATTTTCAATGAAATAGAAAAAAGTAGTTTATAATGGAATGTAAATGGATGTAATATTATAAAATTGTTATCTGGAATGGATGAGAAGGTTTATAATATAATATAGTGAAATGTTGTTTGAAAGAAGGATTTATAATGTAATATGATAAAAAGATGTTTATCATTTTACATTCCATCTTAAACCCCTCAAATTGAAAGTTTATCATTTTTATTGTTTAGAATATAATGAGATGTAAAACGACGCACTCATCTTCCATCTTATTTTATTTTATTTCATTATAAACCCTTTTTTTAATTAAATAATGTTACATTCTATTCTGTTTTATTAATAAACTTCACCTTAATGTTTGTATGTATACACATGTTGAATTAAGCCACATTTTAAATATGATGACTATCGCCCTCAGGTTTCTGAAAATGGGACCAATTATTGGAGCTTTGGGTAGGCTTCTTTGACTTATCTCATTATTGGTCCAATTGAATTATAATTAACATTTTTTAAAGGGATAATTGGTTAATGAGCATGAGGAAGGAGGTAATAGGTAAGAAAAAAAAAACAATCACTTAGTAAATATATTATTATGAATGAACAATATTTTTATATCTGTGCTTCGAATATTACTCTAAACTTTTCGATTATTAGAAGAATCAGAGACGGATGCATAGAAGGGTCAGGATGGGCCAGTGCCTACAGTAAAAAAAAAAAAACTTATCACCCTATGGACTTGAAAGTGAACTTTTAAGATAAAGTTCTACAAATGTTGCTATATAAGTTGTGGCCGTTTATATTTAGCCCCTATTAATTTTTGGTTCTAACTCCGTCGCTAAGAAAAATAAAAGTCATTTCATTAAAAAACAAAAAAGTCACTAACGTGATACTTCTTTTTTCTTTTTAATAATTAAATATAATTAATTAATTAATTGTAATATAATTAATTAATTATATTTTCTCTTTTTAGTAATTAAATATAATTAATTAAAATATATTAAAAGTTGATATAAAACAAAATTTTAACAAATTTTTATTTTTTGAAATTTTTAATAAAACCAATCACTATTAATTATAATAATAATTATTTCTTCATCCTATCTAACTATTATAATTTATATATTTTCATTCTTTACTGTATTAATTCTTATTAAATATTATATTATTTGGTATATATAAACAGAAGAATTCTGGTGATGAAAGCAGTAATTCCTAAAATGCAAGCTGTCATGTGATGATCAAGCAGCCGATGTCAATTCTGTGTTCCCAAGCATACCTTTAAGACACAGCTCTACTAAAAAGAGTTCCTCTCTCTCTCTCTCTCTCTCTCTCTCCCTCTCTCCACTTATGACCTGTTTAGTTGAGTAAATTAGTTATTTTAATATAGGAATAGTTAAAGATATATTTCCCAATTTTATTATTTTTTATTATTTAAAAAATTAATAATAATAAAAAAATTAATAATAATAATGATAATAATATAATTAGCTGTGACTATAATAGATATTTTAATTTTTTTGTTAATTATTCCTTTGTCATTTTAAATTTATATTTTTCAAACTAAACATTAGTTTACATCATTATTAGAAAATTTTAAAAATAAACTAAATAAAGTAATTTTTATTTCATTATATTTAATTTTTATTTCATTATATTTCTAAAAATAACTATTTTACTCATTATTTATTTCAATAAATGAACAAAACACCTTCTTAAGAGTTGAGACAAGCTAAATTAATTGCACGTTAATTTAGTTTATTTTGCATGGCATTAAACGAATCAGCTTCCATATACTAAGGAATTGCAAGAAAGTAAATAATTAGAATTCAATCAAATCCCATCTTGCACATCAATTTTTAAAATACTTACTTATAGAGATTTTTAAAAATTTTATAATTTAAATTATTTATTAAATTATTAATTCAATCAATTATTTAAATTTGAGTTTGACCGTATCTTTTTGTCGGTCTCTATCGAGTGGCTACCTAACCTCTCAACGGGAGATATGCGTAGACACCTTCTGTCTAATTTTACCCTATTTAATTTTATTTAATGATTAAAATTAAAAATGGGTAAAAAATTCGAAAAAACTGTATCAACCGGTAAAATCAAAGAAATTGAGCTAAATTAGTCGGTGTAGAGAGTGATAGATGGTTGGTTCAGTTTTGGATATTAAAAAATCAACTATATCGATTCGGGTGCTGTGTAGGTAAAATTTTTTACCAAACTAAATCGAAGCAAATCGTTCAAATAAAAACAAAAAAATTTGTATCTTTTATACTTCTAACTCTAGGTATATAAGGTAAGTTTGTAACTTTACAAATATGACAATCACCCAATAAATCTTAAAATGAAATAAAAATGTTGAACATGTATTAAAACCGATCCAAATTTTAAGGCCTAAGATTAGGGTCTAAATTGATTGAAGTAACCGAATCGCAAGACAAATTGAAAATTTGGTTTCATCTTATATTTAGTTATGTTCGATTTTCTTGTGCCATAAAACTAATTATTCAGTTTGATCTAAAAAATAGTTAAAAATTGATCGAATCGAATCGTGCCCACCTCTAACCAAAACGATATTTTTAAATATTAGATATGGTTAGACAGCTTCTAAACTTCTGTACAAGGCTAAAACAACACTATTTTGATCATTAAATAGAGTTAATCATAATAAAAATTGGCAAAAAGCTTACTTTTATTAAGGATCAGATTTTCTTTTTTTGTTAACCAATTTTAATCTTGTGTTAGTAACTCCATCGTCACATTTACGTAAGATTTTCGACAAAATTAACTGACACAGGTCTATAATAGGACTTCGAGTGCTCTGCGGGACACGCCATTGAAAGACTCGGATGATAAAACATAAAACATGTCATGTCTATTCCTTTTGTACTCTTAGCCACAAAAGGATTTGTTGTTGTGTGATAGGCCTGCGCTGCTTTGTGCACAGGTCTTTCTAAACAGCTTCAACAATTGCCATCTCTATAAAGGACAGGTTCGCAAGGTGTGTTTAATTTGGATTTGATTTTTATTAATAAAATTGATATAAGTTAATTAAATTATTTTAATATAACAATTTCAATCAAATTTAAATTTTAATAAATTTTAAATTGAATCTAAAATTAAGTAAACTTGAACATAATTTTTTATTTCTTCTAATAAAATATATATATTAATCATTTAATCAATCTTTAAAGTAGTAAAGTACACATTTCATTATTTAATTACGAACTTAATTTTACGTATGTAAATGTGTAGAAGAAATAGGTTAAAACAAGATTAAAATAGTAAAAACTTACATAAATATGTGAATAAAATAAGTTAGAATGGTAAAAATGAAACAGGTGATCTGTCTCCCCTGCCGAGAATGATGTGGAAAGAGGATAAGATTGAATGCAAAAAGTTGAGCGTAGTTGAAAATGAACAGTCTGACTTAGTACCGAATGAAATGGTACATGGTTTCGTCCCTATTATTTGTGATTTTGGAAGCTTTCGAATTATGTCGCCACTTGGTACCTAAACCCTCCTGAGGATGAGAGTGAGAGCTACCAACAAAGCGAAGTGATTTGTATTGTCCAGCTGTAGTACTAAGCTTCACAGCTGTGCTCAACTTCTTGCTTTCCAATCCGTTCAGTGGACGAGTGCCATTTTATATTTCTCACTGCCCCACGTCCGGGATTCGATCCTCTGTTTTATAGGATTGGAACACTCTAAGAGGTGCTCTGTTTTTAACGGCTTAGTTTGGAGCAACAGTTACTTTGATAATTTACTTAAATTAACATCCTCAAATAATAAGTACTTATTATCAATAATAAGTACTTATGTATTTAAAATTACTGTTTTAGTAACAGCTGAAATATAAAAATAAGTGATTGATAAATGCAGTTACGATTGCGGTTATTGAAAAAAGATAAAATGACTAAAATGTTAATTGATTTAATAAACTATTAATCGTTACATAAATAATTTAAAAAATATATTATTAGTTATATAAATTTAAAATTATAAATAATAAAATAAATTTAGTAAATAAAATTTTTATAAAAAAATATATTATCAGTCATATAAATTGAAATTATAAATAAAAATAATTGATTATTGAGAGTATAATAGAAAATAATAATTATCATAAGGTTATTAATAAAAAGTTAAAGTTCTACAATAGAAGCACTTTTTTACCACAACTCTCTTTCTATTTATCGATTTCTGCAGTGATATCGTAATTTCCTTCAACCTCCGATTGTTTGCTGACAAGTCCAAACATGTGATTGAGTTTAAAAACTGCGGTGAATAAGTACTTATCCCCACTGTACCGCAGATCTAAACGCAACCAACAGCATACAAATTTACAAATTTTACTATTAAGGCTGATTATGAGTAACCCAAATAAAAAATAACAAAATAAATAAAATATAAAATAAAATAAGTAATAAATTAAATAGGACAAGGCTAAAAAATCAAACAAGTTATTAAAAAATAAACAAAAACAACAATAATAATAATAATAAGTAAAAAATTATTTAAGCTAAATTAATAAGAAGTACGTACTATATATTTAAAAGTTTATGTTAAATACAAGATGAAAATACTAAAAGACGTATAAAAACTACAACGATCTAAAGATTCTTTATTTATATCATAATATATCAAAGTTACCTATTATTAGTCATTGTCCTTGATAAAATTTAACAGAATTATATTATTTTTTATCACCTTTTTTTTCTTTAAGTCTTACTTTTTATCTCTTATAATTTTTAAGTATAATTTTCTCGCATCTTTTTATTAGAGCATTTGAGTTTTTTTTAACATATTCAAACCACCGAAACTTTATCTTTCTAAACTTTTAATACATGCAAATACAGAATTTTTAAAGTCGAGGATTTTTAAATTGGATTTAATATCTTGTTTTGTATTATAATTTAAAATTAAAAATGAACTTATTATTTAATTTTAATATATAATTTATTGAATAATAATCTATAATTTAACTGTAAAACTAAGTTTAATAAATTCATTTGTAAACTAAGACATTACTTATTTGTTTTATGAAAATAAAATACAACTTCTAAATTTTGAAATTTTATTTAATTTTTATTAATTAATCGGTCAATTTTAAAAATTAATAAATATTTATAAACTAAATTTAATTAAATTTTAAAATCTTTTCTAAATAAAGATAGTTCTTTTTTCAATCATATTTTAAAATTTTTTTTGTTAGCCTACGAGGTGTCTTAAAAGAGCTCAAACTATAAAAAGATGCCTTTAAGTCATTCATATCCAGACTAATTCCTGCTAGCACTGGGTCAGTTCCTAAGAGATAAAATACTAGCTAAACAAATTTTTCCATTATCAAAGCTTAAACTTGAAACCTCTAAATAAAGGATGAGAATCTTAAACCACTCAATGCTTAGTTTTAAATTTTATAATATCGGTTTAATTTTTAATTCGATATTTAAAACATAAAGAAGCCATAATAGTCATGATGGTATATATTCCAGCTTTATTCGTGCATGTCAGACGCAGCTGGACTCTCATCAATCATGAAAGTGATAATTATTGGGGTCAAAGTAATTAATTAAATCACATAATTTCTGATTGGGTGGAGAGCAACTAGGCCAACTTTAAAGGTACAATAAGATTATTATCAATTTTAATTAAACATATAAGTGTTTTTTAATATAATATTCCTTTCCTTTTACTGGACCGACAATGAAATATCAAACTAAATTGTGGATAAATATGTATATAGTTTTTTTGTGAGTTTTTAATGGCATAGTTTAACACAAAGAAAAAAACTATATTATACCTAAACTTTTGGTGAAAATTCATTTTAAGGGATAAAAGAAATTAAAATTATTATAAGAAAATTTTTATTTTAAAATTTTAAATTAAACACATTTTGAATCTTCCTAGAGAGTGGTCTAGTTGGTAGAGTGGAGGAGCATGAGATCAAAAAGTCTTGTATTCTAATCTCCTACATACACTCTCTCGATCGGATCTATCGTACAGGGTTTGTGATGCGGATCAGTTAGCTTAAGATTATATGGAGGATCTTGACCGCGGCAAGTTTAGCGGCAGGATGCGAAAAAAGGCCTAAATCTTGCATAT
>JAOTAY010000002.1:702180-714001 GCA_025629805.1 Erythroxylum baracoense | reverse complement strand
CTACTTACTCCTCAAAGGCCTCTTCGACACCCTCTTCGTACTCTTGGTCGTCTGCAGTTGCGTCCTGGTATTGTTGGTACTCTGCCACCAAGTCATTCATGTTGCTCTCTGCTTCTGTGAATTCCATTTCGTCCATGCCTTCCCCGGTATACCAGTGCAAGAAGGCCTTGCGGCGGAACATGGCCGTGAACTGCTCGCTCACTCTTCTGAACATCTCCTGAATTGAGGTGGAGTTGCCCACAAAAGTAGACGACATCTTCAGACCTCTTGGTGGAATGTCACAAACACTAGATTTGACATTGTTAGGAATCCATTCAACGAAATATGATGAATTCTTATTCTGCACATTAATCATCTGTTCATCCACCTCCTTGGTGCTCATTGTTCCCCTAAACATGGCCGAGGCAGTTAAGTAACGGCCGTGACGAGGGTCGGCGGCACACATCATGTTCTTGGCATCCCACATCTGTTGTGTTAATTCTGGGACTGTAAGGGATATGTACTGCTGGGCGCCACGAGAAGTGAGTGGCGCAAATCCTACCATGAAGAAGTGCAGGCGGGGAAATGGGATAAGGTTCACAGCAAGCTTCCTTAGGTCAGCATTCAGCTGTCCTGGGAACCTCAGTGAACATGTCACACCACTCATGGTGGCTGAGATCAAATGATTCAGGTCACCGACTGCAAAATTAAGGAAGAAAGAAAGAAAGAAAAAACTTTTATCTAATAGACATCTTATTTTAATGGTAGTTAGTACAGAAATCCAAGTAATAACTCACAGCTTGGAGTGCTGAGTTTCAAAGTGCGGAAGCAGATATCATAAAGGGCTTCATTGTCGAGAACCATGCATTCATCTGCATTCTCAACCAACTGATGCACTGAAAGCGTGGCATTATATGGCTCCACAACTGTGTCTGAGACTTTTGGTGAGGGGAAAACAGAGAATGTAAGCAACATCCTATCAGGGTATTCCTCTCTGATTTTTGATATCAGAAGTGTTCCCATGCCAGATCCTGTGCCTCCTCCAAGTGAGTGGCACACCTGAAACCCTGACCAAAAAACAGCAGACACATTTGAAGGAAAATTTATGCGAACTCGAAACTTGTGTGGCTATATAGTGATCTCAAAATGGTAGGCAACTCAAAAGAATGGAAGAAGATAAGTTCCCCAAAACAATTTTCACTTGATAAATTTCAGAAAAATGTTCCAAAGTTGATCTGATATGGTTATAGTTGCTAAGAGAATTTAGATCCAGGAACTATAGAACATCTTCTGAATCCAAACCTTTCTCTTTCAAAATAATGGTTAACAAATGCTAGGGATGCCTGGATCAAATGGATTAATTATTAAAATTTAAAATTTAATCAACTCGAATAAGACCGAAAAATTGTCAAACCATAAAAAATTCTGAAGGCAACATCAAACTTTCTTCTTTTTGTTTAATAGAACAATCATTGTGTGTCTAAATTACAAAATTATGGAATGTAAATGTGTGATTTCCACTGCAACATTTCACCTTTTCCGACTAAATTACATTGATTTTACTTTTTCTGGGTACCTCAGATCTACTTTTGTGCAAGCATTGTCACTTTCAGCTTCCCAATGGAACAGAGCTCTTGGGCCCACTAGTACAGTAAATGATACGATACCATACCATCCGACAACTATATCTGCTCATCTTAATTAGGGATCAGAATCTCAACCCTTCACACCAGACAAAAATGGGGTCTACAACTGCAGCCCACACTTATCAACATATAAGAAAATCCAAAACAAATGATTAGGTCTTCAGCATGACACAATTATTAGGCGGTAAAAACCAGTGCGATGCTACTACCAAAATTCTGATCCTACAGCTTACGAACAACGTTCTTTCCTCCATGAAGAATCTTCAAACACGTTGATTATATCAAAATGTAAGTAGATGGTTTGAGTTTGACATACAATACCTTGCAAGCAATCACAATTCTCAGCCTCCTTGCGAACGACATCAAGAACAGAGTCGATCAACTCGGCGCCTTCAGTGTAATGACCCTTGGCCCAGTTATTGCCAGCACCGGACTGACCAAAGACGAAGTTATCGGGTCGAAAGATCTGACCGTACGGACCCGATCTGATACTATCCATGGTACCGGGTTCAAGATCCATGAGAACGGCCCTAGGCACGTATCGACCGCCGGAGGCCTCATTGTAGTACACATTGATTCTGTCTAGCTGGAGATCCGACTCTCCATTGTACCTTCCGGTGGGGTCGACGCCGTGCTCGTCGCAGATCACTTCCCAGAACTTGGACCCGATTTGGTTCCCACATTGCCCTCCTTGAACGTGCAAGATCTCTCTCATTTTAGTTTAGATTCAAGGGAAGCTTATTTATTTATTTTTGCGGGTTAAAAGGAGTGTCTGTTTGATGGGAAAATGTGAGAGACAGGGAGAGAGAAGTTGAAACGAAAAGAGTGGAGGTATGTAACTAATAGTTACAGGAGAGGATGGAGGGAATAGTAAGATGTAAGCAGGGGTAAAATGGTAAAATAGTACATGGTACGACTTAATGAACCACCAACGCAAGGGATGGGCTAAGGATGTCAATTAAGAGGGCTAGACGGCCTGTGCCTTAACGGGTCGGAGCTAGTCTGACTCGGGATTTAACCTGACCATGAATTGATTGGCAATGTCCCGGCAACTATTTTCAGCTTTTGACTCGATCAATTTAGGTTAAAATGGAGCTAGGTCAGGTCGAGCAAATCAAGCTAACATTAACATCCCTAACGTAGATGAAGGAATGACAAAAATTGTTTAGCTCACTTTGTGCGGTCCAAAATTAATAAGTTTGAATTACGTTGAACAAAATTTTAAATGAGTTTAAAATGAATCGTTTCTTATTTGTAAAAATTAAAATATTTTAATTAAATTTGGTTCGAACTTGATCAAATGTTAAATTGATCCGATTAACTTAAGTTCAAGTTCGAGTTCGAGTACATAAATTTTAGACTAAACAAACTAACTTATTATCAAGCTAATGAAAAATTTAGCTTCTACTTAAAGGATAGTAAAACAGACTCGTCTTAACCCGCTTTTAGCCCGAATTGATCAAGCCATAGGCAGGCACGTCTGTTATTAAAAAATAAATGGCGGGTCAAATTGGACCTTCCCATAGGCCACCATAATCCGGCCCGTTAAGGTCCCTACCTCCACTTTATTCTATTTAATCCAAAATTTGCTCGAAGTCGGGTTCTAGTCAAGCCAATGTCAAAATCAACCTACATTTTGTTTTATTCAATCCAAAATTAAAGCTTGAATTTTGAGTTTATTAGATTTCAAATTTAAATCCTCAATTCAAATAATGATTAACTCAAACTCTTTAAAGTAAATTAAAATAAGATTATTTTAAAAAATTTTATTTTAATTTATTTAATTTCAATCAAATGATTAAAAAATGATTTAATTTAACCATTAAAATTTTGAACTAGTCAATTTTATAATCCAATTTTCAACTTTTCGGCTCAATTTATTTTAATAATTTTTAATATTAAAAACTGATCAGTTTATTAATTAATCGGTCGATTTTTATAAACCACAATAAACCAGTTTATTTTTATTTTACAATCTCTTTATTAATTAAACTATAAATTTTTTGATAATAAAAACAATATTTTTTAATTAGATTTCTAATTATTTAATTTTTTTATCTTTAACTAATTTTATAATGAACCTTTTAAAATTTAATCTTTAATCTTCTTGTCTTATTAATTTAATTTTTAATCCAAGTTTTAAAAAACATTGATTCAATAAGAACTCAAGTCTAACCCAAATGCCAATGACCCCAAATAAGCTTGTTAAACAAATACGCTCGTCCATTCCCGTTAACCTTAGCAAAAAAATTCAGATTTCAATTGTGAAGAGGCCCATCGGTCCAAACGGTTTCAATTTTAAAATTAACTTAATCCGATTCGTTATCAAGTTTAAATTCTTATTTTTCAATTCTTCCTTTTGTTTTTTTTACCATGTGAATAGTTAAGCAACTAAGGGGGTGCTTGGTTGATGGATTTGAGAAGAGGTTAATAAGTAAGGAATGAAAAGTGAGTAGTTGGTTATAAATTATGATTATAAGGGTAATAATTTGATATCCCACTTTTGAGAAATCCTTCATACCCCCCATTTAGTAGAGGAATAAAATTCATTCCTTAGTAATGACTTTTTTAAAAGATTAATTAATTAATTAAATATAATTAATTATAATATAATTACTTAAAATAATAATATTAATTAATTAATTACAATATAATTAATTAAAATATAATTCATTCATAATTAATTAATTACAATATTTAATTAATTAAAATATTGTTAATAATTAATTAATTACATTATAATTAATCGGAATATAATTAATTAATTAAAATATAACTAATTTAAATATAATTATTCATTAATTAAAATATTGTAATTAATTAATTAAAAATAATTAATTAATTAAAATATAATTATTCATTAATTAAAATATTGTAATTAATTAATTAAAATATTTTAATTAATAAAAATACTGTTAATAATTAATTAATTACATGATAATTAACTAAAAATAATTACTTCGTTACAATATAATTAATTAAAATATAATTCATTCATTAATTAAAATATCGTAATTAATTAAATATTACATTACAATATTTTAATCTTAATATTTTTTACGAACCAACCATTATCAATGGTAATGATAATCATTCTTTCCTCTTAACCAACCATCATAATTATAATGATAATATCCATTTCCATTCTTCAACATATTCATTCCCATTCCTATTACCATTCCTCCATGCGAACCAAACGCACCCTAAAAGATCTTGAATTGGATCTTTAGTTTTTCAAGTTTACATTTAGTTGTTAAACGTGGACGGGGACGTGTACGAACAGGTGTAATTTGGTGCATGAAACGTCGCCGTTTTCCCATGGAAGATACTGCACCAAATTTATATGAGGCCCTTTTTGGGTAGTGAAATGCTAATTTAAACTATTACAAGCAAAACACAATTAACTCGAATTCTTTCTGGCTGGACAATTGGATCACAGTACACTTGGCTGATTACAGCAGAAAGGGGCACCGGACCAGAGGACTATAAGCGAATTTTAGAGTGAAATCGGAAAAGCATGGAAGCAGATGAACATCCAAGACAATTTCTCTAGTGTTGAACGTGAGATTCGTTGCAGTACCTTTTGAAGTTGAGGGATTCATCCGCTAAGAAGTCACTACATAAAGCAAAGCAGTATAAGAACTGATTAAGAATTACAGTTTCCATGGCTAATGGGTTAGCAATTTAGGGGCTGAACTTACAAGATCCGGTCAGCCATTTGAGGCACTTCCCATCTTGGACTCCATGGATATTCTGACTGAAACTGAGACTTGAATGGGATGCCAGTGGAATTAAAATGCTGCAATTTAATAGTTTGCATCCAGATCAGTAATACGATTAGAACAGGTATTTTTCATTTAATTTAGTGAATGAGAACAAATTGTCTACTAATAAGCTCAACAGTAGCTAATAGACACTTAAAACAGTTTGATCTCAGCAGTAAAACAAAAATTAGATTCATTGTGGTCAATCACAGAAAGAATATATCAACTCTGCTATGACATGCAGACCATACAGCAAAGCTAATAAACCATTTGGTCGAAGGAAAATGCCAACCTGTATTTACTGCAAAGGGATTATCAAAACAAATGTGATAATCCGTGATGCAACCACCTCTTCTAGGTCGGGAATAGCATTGATACACAAGAAGGTAAAAATATGGATGGAAGTGTTTTCAAGCAATCGTGTGATGGTATGTTTTTAGTGACAGTTACATGACTAAAAGCTTATGATGACAGGAACCGCATAAGAATACATCAACAAATTTTTAGAACAGAGGTAGGATATCACCTGAGTACTTTGAAGCATCAGAGAAGGCTGATGTTTTGGAAACTGAGTTGGAAGGATAAAATGTACCTGGAGTATCATATATGTTAGAATCATAGTGAGCCAACAAGATAGTGGAGATTTGTGCTGTGAGCTGAAACTATCTTCAAATATACATCCAGTTAATTAGAGAGCACTACCATTAGGTTTACCGATACAAACATATAATCACAAAATAATGAAAAGATAAAACCAGGTATGAACTAAAGGCCATGTAATACCAGAAATGTGAATGTTCCTGAAGCAGCCAAAAATGTAGCCTTTCTACAGAAGATCTGGCGAGAAAAATGCAGTTATTGAATCTCAATAACTTAAAGATTAGAAAAACAACTGCCTAAAATGCTTACCGGATCTGCTTCTAGTGGTCTTCCAAACAGAGGTACTAAGGCCTCAATAAAACGCCTTCTTATATGAATTAATGAAACTGCTTCTAGGACCTACAGAATGTACAAAGAAAAGTGTGATACAAGCATAGATGTACATTATAAAGAAACAGAATAAGTTTATGAAGGACTAACCTGTTTCTGAAGTAGTTCTTCTAGATGGGGAAGATATTCAGCCATGCACCTAAGAGGAAGGGTACAAAGAATAAAATGTGATTGATGTGTGCAATCATTGTAAACATTATAGCTGCTAAATTAAGGTCCAACCCTTTTTTGGTGTTAAGGTATAGTGATAAATAGCTATCGACTCCCGGGAAAGGGCAGAAGAATATGACCTGGTTATTATGAAATTTGATGTTCAAAGGCAATATGATACAGGCAACTTACATTCCGTCCAACCATGTGGGAAGTTTGACATCTTCAATTGAGAATAAAGCTTTCAATTCAGCAGTAGACATTAATTTCAGACGAGGTGCTGAAGGAGTAGATGCGTACTTTCTGCCAACAGGATAGACAACCTGCACCCGTCAAAAGATCCACCCAAGTGATATGATGAGGAAAAAAACAAAGAGAGGGAATAGAAACTGTAACTATAAGGATCAGGCATTGAACCTGTAAGTATATCTTCTGTTCATGTCTCCATGGGCATGCATGCACCAACTTATTTATGCTCGTGTCCATTAGAGGCACTGCAAATTTAACTTCCTCTGGCTACGCTAAAATTCAGGGGCATAGAAACCAACACAAAAATTGGAAAGCAAAGTTAAATAGTCATGCAGAAATTGAGAACATATTTTGTCAACTTTAAGATAGATCGAGCTCAAAGCAAAGAATACCTTCTCAGCACCTGGAGTCAAATGCATTTCAATACCCTACAGTAATGTGATTAAATTTTTATTAGGACAGGAAACTGATTAACAACTTCTCTCAGTCAGACACATTTACTTGTTGCAAAAGTACAACACTTGAGGAGTAAAAATAATGAAGTTAATATAAGATACCGGTAAGATTTAATCCAACCATAAACCGCATATCATCTTGCATCAGTGATACCAAAGAAAGAAAGAATATTCTAAACTTCTATATGCAACTAAAGGGACTCCATCCCCTATCCTCAACTTCTTTTGAACTCAATGGGGTCAAACACCTGAAGCTGTCCAGGTTTTCGACAAAATATACATATAGTGCCAAATAATCAGAGAAAGAATCAAACAGTTCAGAACTTGTAAAAGAGGTCCAAGTTTTATTTTTCCCTTTGATCAGTCCTTTCTACATGCATCAAAATGAGGAAAAGAGATTTACCACAGAACACTACAACTAGGGAAAAGACCATGATGCTTCAGACAAGATATAGATTGCATATACTCACACAAGAAGAAATATGCTACAGCCTACCTCCCTAGACAAAATAGTGCTAATTTCAAATTTCACCCTATCATCATCAACTTCACCAACAAGCTTCCTCTGATGGGACCTGTATTTATCCCTGCCAAGGAAAAGCAGAATGACAACCCTAACCAGGTAATTCATTATTCATCCACCAAATCAAACTCCTAACTATTCAAACCTTAGATCCTCAACAAGCGCCAAGAGCTTTGTAGGATCTCTGTTGTTCCAATCAGACAAACTATTCTTCAATGCTCTTGAATCTGCTCCATCCCCGCCCTCCACAGTATAGAACGGATGGAAATCTTCATCGTCAGGTCCAAATATAACATCAGGAGGAGCCAAAGGAAATTCTGCATTGTAAATCACATCCCCTACATTGTCCAACTCCACGATAGTCACAAACAAATGAAACAGGAAAATATTTTGAACAAACATTCGCTATACCAAACAATGTCACTGACATTTGATATAGTCAAGGCAATAGGGTATAAGCAATGTAAAGCGGTCGAAGCTTCCGGAGTAATACCGACTACCTGACCACGCTTGCTCCACCTGAAAATCAAATTAACACAAAAATTCAGACCAATTAGGTTTAGAGAACGAAACCCTAATTCAAACTTTTGCTAGATTTGTCTCGAGCAAAAACTATAAAATTCCTCTTTCTCTCTACCATTTCTTTTGGCACGAAGCAAATGGAACTAGATTGAACTCGATTTTAATTGAATTATTAGTGAGTTTTGATAGGAGACACATTTGAGATTAAGAATCGGAGAGAGTTACCTTGATAAAGTCAGGATAGTGATTGAGGAGATAGTGGAGTTGAGCGGAGATGAAAGGAGGAAATCCATCAGATGACATGACGTTTCTATACTAATCAACTTTCCGATCCTTTTGTATCTTTAAGTACGTCGCCTATTGCCGGCAAAAGAGGTTGATTTAATCGTCGGTGATGGGATTTTACCTACAGAGGTTGTCCAACTCTTCTCTCTTTCTTTCCAGTTCTTGTGCTCTTTTCCCCTCTCGTCTTCTCTTCACCTCTTTATGTCTCGTGGACGACATTGTCGTTTTGCCCGGTATTTATTTTAACATTCCCTAATTAGCCTTCCAATTTTCGATAAAAATTCAAACTTTTAGATTTTAATATTTATATTAAGACTTTAAATTTATAAATTATATTGCTTATTTCATATATAACACTCTTGCATTATTAGAATAAAAGTAATTTAAGAAATATTAATTAAAATTTAAATGGTTTAATTTTAATAATTTTTACAACATAAAACAAAAACAATAATTAATAAAAATTCTGCGGAGGCTCAAGATTTGAAAAGGTGTAGTAATACACAGTCTTATTTCACAAAGCAACTGTTTCTAATTGACCTACATGAAGAAAAAATAAATAATAAATAATAAATTAAACAATAAATAATAAAACAATAAAATAAAATAAAATAAAATAATAGTAATGAAAATATTAATTAAAATGATGATAAAAATAAATAAACATATATCATAAAATGGTTGAAATAAATAAAAACAAATTTATTAGATAAAATAAATAATAAAATAAAATAATTTTTAAATAAAATAAATTAATTAAGGTCAAAATTAGATAATATAAAATTACTATATCTTAAATTTGATTAAATTTAATTTATTTATTCATATTTAATTGAATTTGAGCTTAAAGATTTCGAACTCAAGTAAGGAAGGCAAAATCGGCCTGGCCTGGCCCGTGGCCTGTCCTTTATTTCCAAAACGACATTGTTTTGAAATTTTTTTGCTTAAAAAAATAATGGCGTGTCGGTCCGGTTAGGTCATAGCCCGGGTCATGAACCGATCAGTCTGTGGTAGGGCCAGGTCACGGGCCGACTTATCCCAGCTCCCTGAGCCACGGGCTACTATAGTCCGGGGTTGAGTCGGGTCAGATTAAAGGCAGCCCGAATCTAGCCTGACTTATTGACATTCTTAAACTCGAGCCGCAATTTTATTATACAAATTAACATACGTTGAAATTTTATTTAATAAAGATCAGATTCCCAAAAAATGTAAATAGCAATACCCAGGACAAACAAATTAATTATTAACTACTACATACTAAGCGTGAAGATGGGTGACGACGAAGAATTTAAAACCAGCTATCCAATGGATCGAGGTTATCGTCTTTTTCGTTTTACTTTAATCTCGAACGTTCCACTAGAGCGATAGTTTCTGCAATTTTCTAAGGTTTTGCTCTCTCCTCTAGCTTCTTCTCGTCCTCCATCCTCGGCTTCTTTACACTGCACAACGCCCCTGCAGCGAAGCATGGGAGGGGTAATAAGGGAATCCAGAAGATGATGAGACAAGGCACGATGAAAGGAAACAAAGCACATGGCTGGGCTTGACGAGGGCCGGCGAGTGACTTCTCTCTCAGAGACGGTGGCGGTCAGGGTTTCACTGAAACCGATAGCCGCCTCGCTGGATGCCTACAGAGTTGATCTACCTCATTCCTATCGCGGGAAAATACATTATTATTACCAATTATTATTAAGCTTCGCAATCATCGACTTTTGGAACTGCTTCAATTTTCTTCTTCTTCTTCTTCTTCTTCTTCCTCCTACTTTGCTTCTTATGTTGTCCTTTGTCTCTTCAAATCTTATGAACCTGTTTGTCTTTGTCACCCGAAATGTGATGTAGGGAAGTTTCTGAGCTATCAAAAGTTTTACCCCATGTGGACATGGTTTTCGGTAATCATCAGAAATTGGCTTTATCTCCAGAGAACTATCTATTTCGGGTAATTGCCTAGTCATGATTCATTATTTGGAGCCTCTCCTTCTTTTCATCTGCAACAACTTCAATTAATTTGTTTATATTTACCCTTTGGATCTCCTTTGTCTGTTTTCATGTCTATCTCTTCCTATTCACTTCCTCTTTTCTTTTCCCATTTTATCTTGTTCCATTTTCTGTAGCATACAAGGGCAAGTGGTGTTTATTGCTTAGGAATCTTCCAGAATGGAAACGATCCAACAACTCTTTTAGGAGGTATCTTCTTGCATTTATCATGACTTCTCTCTCATTTTTTATCAACTGCATATGTTATTTATACCAGATGCATGCTTGCTTATGGCCCTTTCTACTTTATCTTGAAGTACAAAACTGTTTTGTTTTACTATTTTATTACTTGAACAGGAATTATTATCTGTAATACACTTGTGACATATGATAGAGAGAATAATAAAATTGGATTCTGGAAAACTAATTGCTGTGAACTATCCAAGAGGTTGCCAAGTTCTAGTGTGCCTTCTCCACCTATGGTGCTCCCTACCGGTAATACAAGTGAAGTAATGCCTCCATTCAACTCCACAGTTGGATTACCTGCTGATTTTCTTCCAGGTGGTTCAATAGTGAATGTTTGCAGCCATAATAAATTTGTTGCCTGTGTTGCTAGCCATACTTCTAAGAAATATCAACTTGCATTTTGTTGTTTAAGAACATGTCCTCCATTTTATGGAAACATCTACTATCATTTTTTTTCTATTTAGCAGTAGAATCAAAGAAATTTTGAAGGGGAGCAAAATTTGGGAAGTTATCTATGATTTTAGGGGCTCTCTATTATGAGCATATTCTAACTAGAGCTTATTGATGTCTAAGTATAACAAATTTGTCCATCTCTTAATTTACTTAACATCACTTGACACTTATAACCTGAACTGCAGTCATTATATGAACAATGCAACTAATTCAATGTCACCGACGCTGGATTGATTCATCTCAAGGAATGCAAAAATCTTGAAGCCTTGAATTTGGATTATTATGAACCTATTTCAGATATGGGCCTTACTCACATCGGTGGTAAACTTTTATCTGACTTGTTCCCCTTTGTCATTTTTATTCATTGTAAAGTATTTTTCATGTTCAAAAAGATCACTGGCCTCTACCCCCTCATAAAAAGAGAAATATGGAAATGGATTAGGAAGAAAGGGAACGGCAAAGTCAATAAGAAAAGCAGTAATGAAGGCCTTGGTGAGTGTGTTATAACACTGTAAGCCTGAGACAACCTAATGGCTGTGTCATTCTGTGTTCAGAATCATTTAATTTCTCTTAACTAGTGGCTTTAGA
>JAOTAY010000002.1:629535-684953 GCA_025629805.1 Erythroxylum baracoense | reverse complement strand
GCAACCAGCGCTCAGAACGAGAACCCAGCTAGGGATTTCATACGGGTTCACGAAGCTTACCAGACTCTCTCCGATCCCGAGAAACGGGCCGATTATGATCGGTCCCTATTCAGGCGAGCCCGGCCGATGAGATCTCCGTTTGTGACGTCTGCTACACTTTCTCGGAGATGGGAAACAGATCAGTGTTGGTAGGAAATAGTTGTTGAATGTTGATACACCATAATAGGCTAGAACTGGAGTAGATTATACTAATGGCTCCAAGTATTCTTGTACAGAATCAGAACTGGAACTTCTTTACTTTACTGTCATGTAAAAATCTAAGAAGGCGATGTTTCTAGAGCCTGAAATACTTTATTTATTCTATTCTTCGTTGATTTACTTGGAACTGTTGGTATCTTACCGAATATGTCGAAATAAGTACTTCCAAGTTTAGGGGAACTGGGGAAGGTATGAGTTTCGAAATCTCCAAAGCTCTAAAGACAAAAGCACAGTGAATGGGTTTGGGGCCTTTGGGCAGGAAGTCGATCCTGTCAAGTGGGTTGGATTACCAGGGGCTTGCTGTCTAAATCCAAACCAACTGTGTGTTGAAACCACGTCCTCAAATTACGCCAACTGCAATCCTGATCAGTCACAACACGAGCCACAACACGTGGATGGTCGGTTGATCACGAATAGGAAATATTTTTTTTATAATAAGTAGGAATAACAAGTTTTGTCCATCGTGATCCGATTCAGTTGAGTTTAATTCAAGCTAATCAGGTTCGAAGTTGGATTCAGATTCTCTGGTTTAATCCAATGTCAAGATTAATTATAAAATATCTAATTTTTTAAAATAGTAAAAGATATAAACAATTTTAAAATTTTTGAAAAATGTAATTTTAAATTAATTTTTTAAAATTTCAGTTAAAAATAGTACTCAACTATATATGATAAGTTTATATATCGACTAATCAAATATGGGTAACATGAAGCTTAACCCTTATTTTTTTATTTAAATTAATTAAAGTCAATATAAAATAATAATTAACATGATTAAAATAATTTATCAATTTATATCTTATTTATTAATTCAATTTACGTTTAAATTGCATTTTATCCTTATTAAATGACTTAAATATACAAAATTCTTATATAGTTTGTTTTATTATTTCAATTTAAATTAGGAATATTAATGAGCCAAAATAGGTCGTTCATTCCGTCATTTATTTTTTAAGTAAAAAAATTTCAAAACGATATCGTCTTGAAAAAAACGAGCCCGACCAGTGACCTACCTAGGTGACCATAATCAGTCTATAGCTCTCTCGTGATTCGATTAACCAGGTCAAAAATAGGCCGAGTAGGACCATTATTACCATCCTTAATTTAAATGTTGTGAAAAAATAGACAGAATTTGAATTGAATTCCAATTTCTTATTAAAACATTATTCTTTTCAGGATATTTCTGCGTTCATTAAAAACCTCACAAACATTGGAACTTAATACAGAAAACGTACACTGACACGATTACTTTTCATAACACAACATGGAAATCGATCATCCTCATAAATCCAATGCCGAAACTTATTCCTAATAAAAGAAGGAAACACGTACATTACTTCCTCTTCTATAAACATCCGATACTCACTAGTCACCTACCATTGTTGTGCTTCAAGAATTGCTTCTCTGATCTTCGCCACCCTCTCGACAATGCCTTCCACTTCAACAACTCGTAGGTCTGCTGCGTTACAAATTGATGTATCTCATCGTAGAGTTCCACCGCCAACTGGTAATGACGATGAAACAAACGAACAACCTCAATTCATGTTCCTTTTCGCCTTTCACCGACACTACCTATTAAGGTTCACAGGCGACAGTGAAGCGGAGTACCCCTATAATGAGTGCGTCGGCAGTACCGTGGAACTTCCCGTCCGAGTTCTTAAAGACCCAAACACATGCTCTGACTATCTCTGGAGCACACTTCCTTGGGTTCATGATTTTCTCGACGGGACACTTGTTAAGATAATCGTCGAAACTATGAGTCCTTGCTTCTGCGAACTTGCTGAATCTACGAATTTTTCTGGGTTTCATCTGCAGACCCACGTGACGGCGTTCTTGTTTGAGATGGTGACTCTCACGCCGCTGTTTGAACGTGCCTCGGAGTCGGCGTTGGAGAAGCTGAAAGCGGAGAGTTTCTGTGCCAACTCCGGTGAAACTGATCAATACGAAGACTGCGTTATTTGTTTGGAGGAATTTTCTGGTGGTCAATTGCTTACAAAGATGCCCTGTTCTCATGTTTTCCACCAATCATGTATTTTCGAATGGTTGGAGAGATCCAATGCTTGCCCTCTATGTCGTGGAAAAGTGGATGATGACTGAGTCAACTAGCGTGGTTTACCGTATGTGCGATTACACTGGAGTCTGATTTCTTGGTACTAATTTTAGAATGTTCCAACTTTCGTAGTTCTTGGACTCTTAAACTGTAATTGTTAATCAGAACTTTGTTTTAGCCTCCCAATTATGTCAAGTAGAACTTTAAACTTCCCGAATGCATATAATACTATATAAATTAATATTTTAAGTAATTTATTTGAGGAGTTAAACACTTAGATATAAATAATCATGATTAAATTGATTCGATCAATTCAATCGTAAAAATTTTAAACCGTTCAACATTTAAGCCACGTTTAGTTGTAAATAAGATTTTTTAAATCATGAAATAGAATGAAATGATTTATAATAGAATGAAATGTCAATGAATATAATTTAGAAAATTTTTGATTGGGAATGATAGAAAGGTTAGTATCGTGAAATGTTGTTTGGATGAAAGTTTAAAATATAATATAGTGTAAACCAAATAGGTTGGTGTGAGTGGTTCAGTACTCTCATCTCTTAACCAGAGATCTCGAGTTCGAGCCCTGAGAATGAAGAAATTTGTTGGCCAGCATTTTACCTCTTATGGGCTGACCTGATGCAAGCGGGGATTACTTTGGATGTGGATGGTTTAAAGGCACCTTCCTATAGTTGGGATCCTCCTAGGACATCTCGTGTATAATATAGTGTAAAATTGTTTATCTTTTTAGATTATATCCTAAATTTTCCAAATTAGAAAATTTTCATTTTTACTGTTTATGATAGAATAGGATGTGATATGAAACTTCCTCTTCTATCCTGTCCCATTCCATTTATTAAAAATTCTCCTATTAAACGATAGAATAATATTATATTCCATTTCATTCAATTAATTAACCCTTAATCAAATATAGCCTTAATTTATTAATTAAATAATCAATTTTTGTAAATTATCATAAACCAAATAAATCAAATACTTTTCATTTAACAATTTTTTATTTAAACTTCAAATTTTTTAGATAGATAAGTACAAAATTTTCAATTTATTTAAAATTTTTAAATTTTATTCAATATTTAGCTGGATTTATGATAATTTAATACTAGTTGAACTTTTTTAATCTTATATTTCTTATCTTACCGGTTAAACTTCCAGTCTTATTTTTGAAACATTGATGAATAACATATTCAATAAGATTAACATTTATAAATCTTAATTTAAATTCTTCAAAATCTTTAAAAGCAAAAAGTATTAGATTTTATACAAAGTGAAATCCAATAAATATATAGCATACGTAATAAATTTTTATTTTTTTATATTTTTTCAAGTCAACCGTTAATAATAGTAATAATAATCATTTATTACTCTTAACCAATAATAATAATAATAATAATAATATTTATTTTTATTATTTACTATAGTAATTTTCATTCCGCTTTTTCAATTTTATAATGCAAACCAACCGCTGTTACTAGTCTTGTAAAGTAGTAGGATTTGCCCTTATCTAAGTGGATCTAGACTACAACTACAATCAAACGGACCAGGGTCGCTTTTGTTTCCGATGAAATAACCTGACGTTTGAGCATTAGCAGATAACAATGGCTCGGCTGATAAGGCCACTGATGCACTACCATTGCTACCGCTGCTCTAGCGTCGCAGCCAATAATCTCCTCTCCCAATTCTTCACAGTACCCCCTAGAGCCACATCTACCTGCGTCTCTTTCGCTACAGTGCACTCCTTTCCTCGCGAGGTCCATCATGAATCACGAAGCCCCAATTTAACGCCGTCGGATCTCGAGCATAGCAGCGACTCGGATTCCGGCGAAAAGAAAAGTCGCAACCGGAAGAAGCGAGAAGCTCGGCGCGCCGTCCGATGGGGCATGGAGCTTTCTTCCTTCTCCCCTCCGCAAATAAAACGCATTATCAAGTAATACTTCTGTAGCATTGACCTTCAACTTGTTGACCCTCTATTTTTTCATGTAATTTTCGTAGTTATATTGCTCGAGTGTTTACTTTTACGTTTAATTAAGTTGTTTTGAGGTATGTTCATGCCTGTGGTGTCAGATTGGCTTCACTCGACAGAGAAGTGCTTGATGCATTAATGCTAGTAAAGGTGCTTTCTTGTTCGCAATCTTAGCTTCTTGTTTTGATGTTATGATGCATTGGGACGTAGTCGTTTAAAGAGGGTTTTTGGTTTTTAGTAGAATGAAGCAAAGGTGTTTGGTTTTTTGTCGCAGAGATTGGGACCTGATGTCCGAGAAGGAAAGCGGAGGCAATATAACTATATTGGTATTGAATCTCTTATCTTAAAGGAATCTTAGTTGTTTGATTACATATGTTAGGCATGTTACATAACAAAAACTTACATATGTTATATACGTCGCGTCCTTACTTGGCATTTGTGCTTATGTTACTGCCAATACATCTTCCACAAAATGCTACAGATTGTTACATATGTTAGATTTGTTCGTGGGAAACTTACGTTGTTTTACGTTGTGCATGTATTTGTTTCTCATATGTTTGTTAAAAGTGTTAACAGGGAAACTGTTGCGTGACGTAGAACCTGAATTAATGGACTCTTTGATTCATGCTACTAAAGATGGTGACTGGAGTAGGCTTCAGGGTTTGATAGATGCAGAGACGACAATTATTAGTGCTGACGATTTAGAAGTCGAATACGAGGAGGAAGAGGAGGTACTATAACTATTAGTCCATCTGGTTGTCATTGCTTAACTAGAAGCAACTTTAATGCCCGTTGGTTTCTTCTATTTGTAATGATGCCCGCAAATACAGATTCAGGATATATTTATGTATACCTATTCCTTGTTGTCTAATTTGTTTTAGGATTCTCAAGAGCATATTGAGATTGCAACTAGATGGTTTGATGGACTGATTAATAAGGACGTAGAGATCAGCAATGAAGTTTATGCTGTTCGAAGTTTTGATTTTGATCGTCAGGTTAGTGGGATGTTAGCCTTTATGATTTTAGCTTCAATATCAGAATTTGGGCATTACATTCCTCCAAATTCGATTGGAATGAAATCAACTTATTCAAGCATATGTACCATTTTGAAGTTGTAAGCAATTCAATTCTCTGCTTGTCATGTCCATGGTCAGAAGACCCTGAAGTCATAGCATTGACTAAGTCCTTGAATCCTTTCCAGTCTCGGATATTAGTAAATTGTATGCTTATCATTTTGCCAACAGCATACATTCATCTGGTCCTCTGAAGCTACACATCCCATTTTTGATAACTAAGTTAATACATATCCCTTTACTTGTTTTTTCTGCTCATCAGCTTTTTATACTCACATCAGTTCATCTAAATTAATCTCGCTTTTTATGGCATCTTTTTGAACAGGAGCTGCGCAAGCTCGTCCGACTAGTGCATTCAGTTGAAGAGTGTAGGGTTAATACTGAGGATAACGAGCAAGAAATGGAAAAGGCTATAATGGCTGCTAGAAAGTCCCTCATTCGCTTCCTTCTTGCCCTTTCCAAGCAGATATCAACTGAATCTAACAGTACTAATTCCTAATCTTTTAATCTTTATTCTATTCTCCTAGATATACTTCTAATAAATTAGCTAAATCAACATTTTCTAGTTGGTGAGGTTCTTAAACTACTAAAGCAACATAAATGATACTTCTTATATTTAACCTGAGCCTGTGTTAGTCTTGTGTCTCGTCTGATCAGGGCCATCTCAATCTCTTATCTTCAACTTGAGCTATTAGGCCAAGATAAATGTTATTTAATACCAGCAAAACTTCACCATTAGAAAGTTCAATCAGGAAGCCAGAAAATGCAGAAGTTGGGCCTTGATGACCCATAATGGGCTCTGAAAACTAACATAACTATAAACTCCAAGGGTTTGTTGTAAAATTATAGTTGTTGCTGACATATTATGACTAATTATTATTAATTAATCGTGCATTAGCAACAGTAGAATAATCATGCGAATCACATCTCAAGTGGGTCAGAACCCACTTCTTGAAGGCGACAAAATTTGATGATTCATGATTGTAACTGTAATATGTCAAAATGTCATTTGATAATCTTCTTTATTGCAGGTAGCTGCATAATCTTCTAGCCACTTAATTAGTGTATTTGTAAGGTCATTAAGCTTCTCCCATTATGTGACAGAAGCAGGAATACTATAGAGTAGGGATAATGAGCCAATTGTTGATAATCAAGGATAGTAACATGTTTGTCAGGTAAGATACCTACAAGAAAAGCTGTTGAATTAAGCAACTGTGTTTCTCAATAATAGCTTTGCTTTCACCTCAGCTTATGTCAGACAACCAACATTGCTTAAAAATTGTTATCACTTCCTGAAAAATCTGATAACAAGACATTCATTCCTGTCTCTTTCCAGTGCCTTTAGCCATCTGCAGATTGATGAACTGCATTACTCTCTGAAAACCTGACAATTTCCAATCCACATAGCTTTCCATTTGGTGTGAACAAAATCTTATAGCCGTAAACGTACCTAAGACTTGTTTTCTGCTTTAATTTAGTCACTCAATCTCCACTTTATCTTTGGACGTGACCATTTTGCTTGTACTATTGAAATGCGTTGGTTGAAATTTCAATATCTAAATTTCAACTTTTTCTGGCGATCTGTAGATTTTTAGGAGTGAATGAAAACAGCCCAGAATAGTATCTTTCTCGTATAATATTAATTAGGAACAGTCCTTCTGGGAAGCAGACAAAATATCTTACGTGGAATAGAGTGAATCCAGACTTACTTGTTTACTGTCAATGCTTGGACATTCAAGAAAGAAAATGATTCCAGGACCATAGTCTTCCTGACAATATTGATGATGTTTTACTAAATGAAGCAACTGAAAAATTAACGATTGATATGCGGCTGCTGTTTCTGCTGTGTGATTAGTGAGACGGTCAAAAAGGATATGCAAATGTCCCTATCTAGCGTATGCGAGATGCCAGCTGTTGACATTCAACCTATTATTTATCTTGATTATGATCAAAGCATGAGTGTTTTATGACAAAACGATGCCACTGTCTTACTGTGGTCAGAGACTCGGGAGGAGTGAACAAGACACCTTTTTTTATCTTTTGCAGGAATCAGATTCTCTTTTAATGGATGAAATTTATATGGGTTGGCCTAAACGTGTAGATGAAATTTAATAAATTATTATAGGAATATTATAATTAGTATAAAAAACTTAATTCCTTTCAATGTATCAAATTTTTTCTTCTAATTATTCTATTTCAATTTTGTTTTATTAAATCTCATTTATATAGTTATGTACGGTCAACGAAAATATGTAAATGAAATTTAATGGAACATGATAAGAACACCATAATCAGTACAAGAAACCTGATCCCATTTCAACACATCAATTTTTCTGTTCTAATTACTCTGTTCTAATTCTATTCTATTAAATCTCATCAATACATTTATATGGAGTCTACATAAATGTAGATAAAATTTAATAGAATATGATAGAAACACCATAATCGATACAGGAGATCTGATTCCCTATTTCAACCCTTCTGTGACCAAAAAAATTACGTTATTTTATATTACAATAGATATAAAATGTCACTATTTTTAATGCAGAACAAGTTTGAAATAGGGTGTTGAGTACTGGATCTGAGCCTCTCCAAGAGGGAACTTCTAATCCATAGAATTTTGTTTTTTGTGCTTATTAACTCAAATTTTTAGGTTTGAATCTTGATTGAAGGTTGATCTATAACAATTAAATCAATTTTGTTTTGAATATGTGATTTATAAGTATTTATTATATAAGTGGTTAGCATAGATTTTATTGTTTTAAAAGTACAATTTTAAAAAAAATTATTTTGTTTTATAAAAATTTTAAAAAATAGTATTTACTCAATTTTTATAAGTTCTATATAAAAAATGGCTATAAATTTATGTTAGAATGTATAAAATAGTATGTCATATAATAATTTTTATTAAAATAATTCGAGAAAGTGAACTTAAATTCTTTTATTTATAAAATATCATAAATACTTTTACTTCTGCTTAATATAAACTCTCGGATGATTAGATTAATTTAAGATAACATATTTGAGGTGAACCTCCTTTGTGACTTTCATATTTGAGGGTGAGCCTCCTTTGTGACTTTTATGGTTGCAAGTCTAAGTCACAAAAACAACTTTTTTGTAAAAGTATAAAAAGAAGGTTGTACACATTATGACCCTTCCTAAACAACTTTTTTGTAAAAGTATAAAAAGAAGGTTGTACACATTATGACCCTCCCTAAATCCTTGCAAAGTAGAAAGCCTTGTACATTAAGAATGTTGACTTTGATATTTTATATTTAAAAGTGACTCATTTTTTAAGAAATTTTTAATTTAATACTAAATTTTTTAACATTTTCAGTTTAATCACTAACTTTTTAAAATTGTATAAATTATGTTAAAATATTATTTTACTAAGGTTAATTACTAAAAAAAGCTAAAACTTTCATTAATTTTCAATTACAACCCAAACTTTAAACAATAACAATAAAATGTCTAAATTTTCATTTTTTTCAATTATAGCTTGACACTACTCTCACCATTATCTTTGTTAACATGGCACTGTCACGTGTCAAGGAACCCTCATTAATCAAACACGTCAGCGTAATTAACTGAAGTGAGTATGGTTATTAAAACGATGTAGTTTCGGAATAAATCTGAGACGACGTCACTTCTCTACTCATGCTTGTAAGTGTTATTATTTAAAAAATAATAAAGAAACATGCTTCTTAATAGAAAATATATTTGTTAATTTAGAGATAAACAAGTCGCTCTTTCTTCTTCAGGATTATGAAAAGGATCATCAATTGCAGTAAGTTTTTGAAAAGTTTTAAATGTTCAAAGACCACTTCAATTTCTGCTAATCACCACCTCCTTCTCCCACTAAGGAATTTTAGTGTAAAAGTTCTTCGTCTTCTCGAAGTAAAAAAGTTGAAAGGCCTACTCTTCCTCGACCTCAATTTAGCACTCGAATTCCCATTTTCAAAATAAGAAAATCAGTGCCTTAAAATACGAACCAACTTGAACCCATCACCTCTTTGGCAACTAATCTCTTTCCTTCTCGGTCCCCAACTCACTCTTCTCGGCTAACTACCGTTATTAAACCCATCGTCCATCTCCGTATAAACAACAAACAATCCCTCTCACTCATCTCTTCTCACAGCCGTGAACTGACCCATCGCATACCCTCCTCCAGGCAACTGACAAATCATTAACCCAACCCCCCCCAAACCAAAACCTGTAATAGCCGATTTCCAAAACATTACTGAGGGTTTGAGTCTTAGGCTATTGAGTCACATGAGTTTTATCATTGAGAATTTATAAAATGTATTTCATTCACATGCATATCATTAGCACACACATGAATTTTGATTTCGTACACATTACAAGGATAGTATATGCACTCAATTGACATATTATAAGGTATGAAAGATTTAAAATGATTATTATGTATTGTTTATGTCTTAAATTTTGGTTTGATAGATAACAATTAGTAAATTGGAATTAATTGATACAAATGAGAGATTGATGAATTAATGTGTACATTTAGACTAGGAAAAATATCAAGTGGCAAGACAAGTTGATACATGGCAATAGAAATAAGCGACACGTGGCATTAAGATTTAGTGACAAATGGCTTAGATAATTAGGTGACAAATGGCTTAGAGATAGAGTGACAAATGGATTAAGTATTTAAATGACATTTGGTAGATTAAGTAGAAGACATAGCTTGGCTCTTTACATGACAAGTGTTATAACACTTACCACGCGCCTACAACCCACGACACCCACACACAAGACAACCATTTTCTCTTTCATTGTTGCTACATGCTATCTTTTTCTTTCTTCTCTCAATTACGACATTTACACCTAATCCTCACAACTTTTGAGTTTTTGTCAAAATTCTACACTTTGTCATTCCAATATTTTGTTGTATTCATCTTGTTACTAAAACCCAAGCTATTCCACCTTAAAATTGTGATGATTTTGTAAGCTTGGAAGGCTAAGTTAACTTGATAAATTGAGGAGGCTTTTGAGCTAAACAAGTAAAGTGTTGTTCTTTATGACATGCTTTAATAGAAAGATTATGATGATGGATTGTATATGATGTTGATGATGATAAAGTGTGCTGGGATATTGATGAATAAATGGATATAACCATGCTATGTTTTTGAGAGCAAGATAAACAATAGTTTACAAGTTATTGTATGGATGATTTTGAGTTGGGACTGAGGTGAAACTGATGAGGAATTGAAGTATTCTTAATGAACTATTAACATTAAGAAGATATTTTGAATTTTGTATAAATGTGTTAAAATCTGGAGAAATTGAAGGAAAATGAAGGGTGAACACTCGGTTTACTCATCCCACGATGGTGGGAAGGTCCTCCACGATCGTAGGCAAGGTTTTGGAAATGAAATTTTCTATTTTATGTGATTGTTGAACCAACTAAGGATAAGTTACATTACCTTGGTGCATTTGGACTTGATTGAGGCTTAAAATGAATCTAGTTTGATGCTTTATTAATTGGTTAAAGGTTTGATAAGTTTAGGTTGTTATTTGATGTTATAACTTAAGGAATGGATTGTTTGATATTAATGTATCCAAAATTTGGATATTAAGAATTGTTAAAGGGATAAATGTGTTCTTAGGAATGCAATTGTGATCCAAAGAATATGAGTAAGGTGTATTAAGTATGAATAAATAAGAATTGTAATATTGTGTGATTATATAATGCTAGAAAAGGATTGATGAATGTATGATTGATGAATTGAAAATAATCAAGTTTCTTTGAAGTATAAACCTAATTGTCAGCTAGTTATATCCAAGTTATGATGGATGAATGGTTAATATATGTGATTTAAGGATACATATCCGGGAAAGTCAATTGAACATACATTGAACATGATACATATACATGTGCATGATTGAATCCTTATATGATTAATCAACTTAGTAATGTGTAAAATATGTGTGTATTGCATGACTAAATAAGCACAAGTCGAACGTCAGTATCCAGACATTACTGGGTCATCAAGACAATAGCTTATCTGGAGCATATTGTGAGTTAACCTAGATGTTTTCTCACCATGATTGATTTGTTTATGTTTAAAATTTAGTTATTGAATCGTTACTTATGTGAATGTGATAATTCTGGACATTGACAGTCTGAGGAGTTTGATATTCGGGATGTGTTGGGAGTGCTTTCTAATTGTATGTGAATTTGAAAAATATGTGTACTTAACTAAATGTTGAACGCTAGACTTAGATCCGATGAATATGATGAATGACTGTGCATATTGAATGAAAGTTTTTGATAGCATATTATGTGAATCGATGTATTCCATCGTATTGATATACATGATTAGAGAAAGGAGTTGTGATCGGAGTGACTAGTGTGAAAAAGAGCTTAAAGCTCATAAATGTGCACAAAGAACCATAGGCTCAGTTATTAATGAACTATATATCGACAATGGGTACAGGACAATAAATGAAATGAGCCCATGTATCCACATTAGATACGGGACAGTAAATAGGCACTTGATCACAACAAAGTAAAAATGAATGGAATCACTTATGTATTTGCATATGCAACCTAATATGTATCATATGGATGATTGAAATGAATTATTGGATTGTTCTGAAATAGTGATGCGACATATTGTACATGAGTTATATTTGTTGAAGCATGATAAAATGTGACGTAATATTTAATATTAGATGATATGAGTTGCTTGTGAATTTGAATGTAAATTGTCCTTATGTTTTGATATGAATGAGCACATCGATGATAGTTTACTCAATGAGTTCGCAAACTCATCAAAATTACAACGTTAATTTTCAGGTACGAGGGAGACCTAGCTTTTAAGGCAAACTAGTAGAAGATTAGTACTGTCAATTTTGGAAAACAAAAACGGCTCAAAGGTTTAGTCAGTTGACATCTGAGTAGTTTAGTAGATTATGTTTTGTTAGTTTCTCATTATATGTAGCACATGTTTTAAAAGAGCTGTAAACTCTTAGAAGTTTTTTATTATGAAAATATATATATTATGAAGTGTAACGCTACATTGTACGTTATGTTTGTGAATAAAACATAATAAATTGATGTGATTGCTCTAACATGTCATTTTCATAGGGTATATTCTTGAATGTCCTTTGGATATTCGAGCATATACTCTATGATAGTGGTGTGTTATAAAACCGATCCGATCTAACCGTTACTGACTCGTCATCTACCAATAATTCGTGTCGGCAAACTAGACACGAACTTCACAGGTTAAGCCATGGAAGTATGCAATCAAAATGATAAATATGCTTATAGGGCATTTCTCTTACCTATGTTGATAATTCAAAAGCCTCTCTACAAACCGCACAATGAGATTCAATCGATATGTGCCACTCGCTCATGAGAATCAGCTGGGTTAAGAGTGATTTTGTGCGTCTGGGAGGAGGGAGGATCAACAGATGATATTTTCTCTTGTTGAAACGACGTCATCTCAGTTTTATCATAAAACGACATCATCTTAATAATCAGACTCACTTAAGCCAATTATGCTAGTGTGTCTAATTAATGAGGATCTCTTGACACGTGGCCAAAGATAAAAATAAGACTAATATCAGGTTATAATTGAAAATTTTGAAAGTTTGGGCATTTTATTGATATTTTTTAAATTTCGAATTATAATTAAAAATTTGACGAAAGTTTGGACTTTTTTTAATAATTAACTATTTTTACCATATAATATGTTCATTAAATATCAATTGAATATTTATCTGTTAGTCATTTCAATAAAAATAATATTTTAATTTTATTTATTCAAAATTTAAAAGACTAGTCACTAAATTATATATTTTTTAAATTTAACAATAAATTTAAAAATACTTTTTAATATTTTATTTCAATTCATTGGTAGCTCTAACTCTTATTAAAGAAATAACAGCCTAATAATCATCAAAGCATTTGTCTGGAATCTTTTGACAATAGGAACCTCGTTTTGAGACATTTAATAAAAATAAAAGATTAATCTTTTATTTTGATTAATCAGTAACAACTTTTTGTTAATTAATTTTATCCATATGTTTATGTGAGAATTATATAAACATATGGACAAATTTTATTTTGTAACTAAAAATTTTGTATGCCTTACCGATGCGCGAGCTGAAGTTTAATATTTTTATTATGTTTTATTAAATTTTATATATAAATTTACATAAATTTTATATAAGTGTATAAATAAGATTTAATAAAATAGAGTCAAGACAGAGTAACTAAAATAAAAAATTTACCGTACTACTGAAAGTTACGTCATTGCTGTGCCCGACAAGCCATTACGGGTTCGCACCGAAAACTGAAAGGAAAGGAAGACTGCCTTTTGGATTTCGAGACTCAAAAGGGGCTGTTCAGTAGGAACATGATAGATAGTACTTGCAAAGCCTGTTCATCGACATGACTTCTTACTTCCCTTGAATGGTTCTAGAGTTCGAGGGGCTAGCAAAGCATGGCTGCTCCCTCTTGTTTTTCTTATGAAATATTTTAAAATTTTGACAATATTTATAAACAATGAGAGATATTATTTTTATAAGATAATTTTTAACTTTTTAAAAAATTAATGAAAAAGTTAAAAATATAAAATAAGTAAAATATACAAATAAGAATATATTTACAATTTTTAATAAACAGATTCTTCACGTTGTGATATTAATATATTGAAACTTACTTGCTTATTATGACTATTAAAAATTAATAGTTTAACATTTGAGATTTGTTTTTTAATCTAAATAAAATCTATCCTTGTCAAATGAAAAATATATTAATTAAGTCACTAATTTTTGTTTATTAAATTACATCTAGAAAATGAATTTTTTAAGATTAACATTAAAATTTAATTTTTTAAAAATATTATTTAAAATTTATGAAAAAATAAATTTATATGTTTTAGCCTATTTAAATATCTCCTTTTTATTTTTATTCCAAAACTTTCAAAAATACAAATCAATAAACTCTAGGGAAGAAAGAAAAATGAAACTTTCACTTATATATATATATATATATATATATATATAGAAAATTGAAACTTTCATTTTTCTATATATATATACATATTTTGAATGTCTTGCATTCGTTATCTATTACCTATTTAATAGTTGAAAATTAAACAAAAAATTCTACTTAATTGATCCAATCCGATTACATATCATTTGATCCAATTGCAAGTTTCTATGAAAGATTGGAACCCTAATAATTAGCCATAATCCCATTTCAAGAATGACTGCCCTCGCAAGTTTCAAGCTTGATATGAATGGCCTAAGGGCCGCCAATTACTATCATTAAAGTACGCTGACGCCAACACCACATCCAATAAGATTGACATATACACTCCATTTGTATGCCCAAGTTGGGTTTCCCACATCCGCCACTGTCATATCGTGATCATCTGCACAAATCTGAATACTCTCCATTCGCTTTAATTTGACAATTGAAGCTGACTGTGCTTATGTGGGCAGGACTCTGGGAGATATTTTTTAGAAAGATAGATAAGATATTTTCTCTAGTGTTATTGCTACTTGCGTACATATGCCAAGAAAAAATCAAGTAGTTGTTTTCAGGTGAGACAAAAAACTGGGCAGTGCCTAATTGCTCAGAGACAGCCACTGACCTGAGGATGAGGTTCAATGAAGTTCAACAACATTATGGGATCTTCAACTAGAAAACTGCTTTGATTGTCCCACTTGTGATTTCTTGACAGCATTCTCGGACCAATCACAGTTTTGGGGTGGTTCCAAGTTGCTATATATATATATATATCAGTCGACCAACGAGAGCAACTTGATGTATCGACCAAGGAGAGCAACTTGATGTATTATATATATATTGTAATATGTAGTATAGTCTTTATTATATATTCTGGATCCTTCATGAAAGGGTTAAAAATAAAAAAAATGTGAATATCGAATTTCGATTCCATTTCGACTTTTGAAGCGATTTTTCTGGCCAAAATGAACTCTAATTTTTGGGGACCTTTACGACAACCGTTTATCAACATGTGGTTAACATTTTTCTACATTTTTCTTAATACGTAAGCATTCTTAACGAATCAGAGGATCCGTATACTTAAGAATGATATGAGCAACTGTAAGAGACCTTAACGTTCGGTTCAAACTAATCATGATCTATTTTTTTCTGGACTTTAACCCATTGATTTAGATCATTTATTGGGTCACTTTATTACCCTGATCTGGATCAAATTACATAATTTAACAATTAAATTATTGAAAAACTGAAAATACAATTAATAATTGTCCACATAATGAGAAAGGACAAAATTATCTAATATTCTCCCCCTTGGACAATCATTAATTGCAGTTTTTTATCAAGTTTAAAATTATTTTGAAAACTCGGTTAGGTTACGATGCTATCTTGGTACTAAATTTAAAAATTAAAAAACATTTAATGAAAAGGTAATCAAAGTCTAACATTCCATCCTGCAAGGTTTTTGATACCGAAAAATATCAAACATATATGTCATGTGTGACACAGACTTAATATATCTAATACCTTACTAACATGAATGGAAAAATAGAATGTGACAATCTAGAATGATACCTGTATGATCCAATACGTATCATCTTCGTTTGTAGGTCTTGATTTCTCCAACGTTATGTTAAACTACATGTGTTAAATTGCAACAAAGAAATCTTGTTTTCTCTTACTAAATGCTAAACAACATTAGAGAAAACCTTTATATTCTCCAACTGAACGCTAAACTGCATTAGAGAACATTTATAAAATTATACCTTATATCCCCCTATGTCATATTAAATTTTATGGATATCCGTACTAAACTATATATATCTCAATGATATAAGCTCAAGGTCAATTTTTATATATGTCTAATGACCTTTAAAATACTTAAGATCAATACAAATCTTAAGGCTTCCATATGTATTATGACTATACACAAGAATAGTCACCTTTCTGAATCAACTCCTTTATGGGACATTCCTCATAGCCTCTCTCTCAATTTCATTCTTTGGAAGCTGTGTCAAAGATAATCTCTTGCCATGATAGATAAGTTCAACAATAGGTTTACATTAAGCCATATTAAACCTTTGTAACACTCGCTCAACGTATACTCTTTGTGAGAGGCTCAACGAGTATTAAGATCTATCCCGATGAATCTGTATACCAAGGACAAAAGACGCTTCACCTAAATCCTTCATGTCAAAGTGTTTGGCCAAAATTTGCTTTACCTCATGTAATATTGTCAAATCATTTGACGCCAGCAAGATATCATCCACGTATAGTAATAGAAAGATAACTTTGCTCCCCCTGACCTTATATTATAAGCATCTTTCAACTTTATTTTTCACAAAACTGAATGAGTTCAAAACCTCATCAAACTTTAGGTACCATTGTCTGGAAACTTGTTTCAAACCATATATTGATTTAGTCAACTTACGAACTTTGTCAGTTGCATCTTCATCCTGAAGTCCTTCAGGTCGCTCCATATAAACCTCATAAAAAAATGTCACTATTCAGGAAAGCAATTTTAAATTCTATCTGATGCAGCTACATGTCATAATGAGCTACTATTACCATAATCACTCTAAATGCATCATTCGATGATACAGAAGAGAAGGTAACATTAAAGTCAACTCCTTCTCTTTGAGCAAATCCCTTAGCAACTAAATATGCCTTAAATTGGTCAACTTGACCCTATATGCCCTTCTTGGTCTTAAATAATCACTTGTCACTGACAGGCTTGCAATGTTGAGGTAAATCAACAAGCTCCCATACGTTATTATGTCTCATAGATTGCATCTCATTCTTTATTGCTTCTCAACACAAGTCTGCAAAGGGTCCAGAAACGACATCTATAAAAGTAACTGGATTCATAACATGTCTTATATGATAGTCTTGGTAACCCAAATAGACTATGTAACCTCATGAGATAGCAGGTCACCTTTTTTTGGTGGATCTGCGTAATTGCATAGGTTTTGTACCTCAGAAACCTCTTCCTGAATAGGTATAAGTCCCTTTGCATGCATAGGCATGGTACTCGGACCTTCATCCACCAGATCTGACTGTATGAGAGGCGGATACGTAATAATTGTAATATCCATCCTGCTATCTACTGGAGGATGTGACGATCTTCCCTCATCTTGGACATCGTATTCTAGAAACTTAGCCGTCTACAATTCCATTATTCTGGCCCCTCCTTCTCAAAAATAAAATTCATAGGATAAGAAGGCAATTATGATATGTCTTGTATTGATAGAAATATTTACAACTGAAGTATCAAATACAAAACGATAGCCTTCTTTATCCAAAACTAATACAAAGATCAAATGTCGTCTAAAAGACGGTATATAACATGTGTCTTGTAAAACTAATACAAACACTGTATCGAGGTTTAAACCTACATCTCCTACAAACAAAACATCCACCTCTTCATTGTTGCCGACCATCAGCTTCTCCTCATCTTTAGTCGACTTTCTACTAGATGTGAACCCCTGCATTGTGGAAGCAACATGATTAGGAGCTTCACTGTTTAACCACCAAGAACTTGATGTGGTTATAGCTATATTGGATTCATGAATCATATAGGTTGAGGAGTTACCTGACAATTCTTGCTTAACCTTCCACAGCTTGTACTTCGGGCAATCGACCTTTCTATACCCCTTCTTCTTACAGAAGAAGCACCTTATACCCTTTACAGAAGAAGCACCTTATACCCTTTATGTCATATGAGCCCTAAGCAATGCTGGACTGTCTAGTCTGAATTTGTGGAGAGGATTTGAGTTCATTACCCTTACCTTAGGCTGTTGAGGCTCAGCCTTCCCCTTACCTTTGACAGTTGCAAACAAGGTAGTATGAGGAGAATTCTTAATATTCTCCTCAGCTGCAGCACACTGAGAAATCAAGGCATTGATGTCCCAGTTCTCCTGAGAGATGTAGGAGGTAGCCATCATCTCAAACTCTCGAGGGTGAGTATTTAGTACTTGATGCACTACGAGCGTGTCAGAAATAGGTATATCTAGTGCTTTCAGCTTACTCTGAAGGTAAACCATCGTAATGATGTACTCTCTAATCCTCCTTCTCCAGTATACTTTATGGAGAACAACTCTTTAATCAACGTGCTCTGCTCCGCATGAGAAGACACCTTGTACCTCTGGGAAATGTTATCCATAAACTCCTTCGCTATGACCATATCAGGTAATACACTGAGCAAATAATCTGGGGTCGACCTCTTGATGGTCAAGCAGCACATCCTATTTGACCGTTCCCAAATTGCCATTGCTGCCTTTTCAGCTTCTGAGCTAATATCAGTAAGTGGAGAAGGCCTCTCGATATGCATCGCTATATTGACGTCAGTCATCTCTAGGGCAAACTTAACATCTTTCTTCTACTTTTTGAAATTGAAACCATTTAAGGTCTCAATCGTGACATCATTGTTGTTTGTTGTTTACATAAAAAGTGACCGAAAATTAGAAAAGATAATGTAAAGATCAATATAAATGCAAGATAACAACGATATTTAAAGCATTAAAGTAGTACCTTTATTAAGAATCCGATCACACATATTATGAAATACTTTTTGGCTGAATACATAATGTATGCAATTAGACCCCCATATAAAAGCGATCAAAGTATAAACCATAAACTATTATGACATATTCACCTTTGGGTGAATAGATCATTTAAGCAACGACCTTCCTCCATCTAATGCCTTTATGAACATCTCAAAATCTTATGTAAGGTCAACACCTTTAAACAGAATAACCAAACATAGGGTTAGAGACATCCCCCAACATGTGAGTAGAACAATCCAAAATACTGACCTAAAAGGCTACTTTGCTGACTTCATTCTCATCAATACCCTTGAAAGTCCACAAACACAAGGGATACATCTTTATGTCATCCTCATATTCTATATGGGCATAATGTATATGAAAATCAACTATAAATGCAAAAATCAAATGCACAGTCACATAATTACATATTAGTACTGAAAACATCGTCTTTAAACCTTATTTGAAACTTTTATTTAAAATTTTCCTAATGATTGTAACTATCGTGCTTTCCCGAATACCGAATCTACCAAGTGAGACATAAAACTTTAAGTTTCTCCCTTATGCAGTTCAGAGCATGAAAATGCACTCAAAATCAGCTTGAAAAAACTTTGAAACCTTTTTTCGAAATCTAATTACCAACTTAATAAATTCAGGAAAATTGAAAAAACTCTTTAAAATTTTCCCCAATTTAGAAATTAACCCAAAAGGACTCGGGGCAACTTTTTGTGAATTATGAAAAAATTCTTTTTTATATAATTTCTGGTACTAGCGTCAACATCACTGTAACGCTGACGTCAGTAGGCGTCATGCTTGCGTGTGTCAAAGAGTTTTGGTGATCCTGGGACCTTCTTTGGCCCTTTTTGACCTGTTTGTATAGCTAGCCTTATATATATCACTTTGACGTAATCATATACGCAAAAAAATCGAAAAACGAATTAAAAACTGATGAAAACTATAATAGATGAAAATCGAAAAACTTTTGTTTCTGACAACCCGAGCACGTAACTACTCTGATATCATGTGTAATACATAGCACAGACCTTATTACGTGTTTCAGATCATTCATGAAAGAACTAAAAGCAAAGAAAATGCAGAATACCTTATTTCGATTTATCTCGACTTCCGAAGCGATTTTCGTGGCCAAAACGAGTTCTTATATCTCGGGACCTTTACGACAACCGTTCATCGATACATGGTTAGCGTCTTTCTACAGTTTCTCAATACGTAAGTGCTTTTAATGAGTAAGAAGATCCATATGCTTACGAATAATGTAAACAACTGTAGGAGACTTAATCTTTATATATAACTTTCATATCGAGCTTCCCCATCACAAGCCCAATATGGGTCCGGTCTATAGTAATCGGGTTCCTTTTCTTCCTGGACTTCGATCCATTAATTTATATCATTTATTTAGTTATTTTATTACCTTTATTTAGCTCACATTACGTAACTTAGCTAATAAGTTATTGAAAAACCAAAAAATACAATTAATAGTTGTTCACATAATAAGAAAGGACAAAATTATCCAACATATAAAATATATAATTATGAATTTAACATTAATTAAAAAACAAAATATTACACTTTTAATATTTAATCCCAAGTATATATAATGCTATACTAGAAAATTTGATTGTGGTCTTTTTTCATATTTACCTCATGAATCTCCTATTTTATTGATAATTGAAATATGCAAAATAAGCACACTCGTGCAACAAAAGGTCTTCACAGATAGTTAAGTCTGGATAACAAATTAGTGCAGGTTGAAATTGAATACAACAACAACACTAAGCGAGAATTTTGTTGAAATGTAAAGTCTGAGAAAGTCTATTAGTACCCGTTCGTATCCTTACTTAATTGAGTGACTATTTTCTATATGTTGAATATAGCTTATTATATTCATTAATAAGGATATAATTTATTACAACATAAAATTAACGAATTAAACATGTCTTATCAAATCAAATGAAATATATTAAGTTTAAATTTAAATTTAATAAAATTTTAATTTAAAATTAAAATCAATTATATTCAATTTAGGTCATTGTCAAATTTAATCTAAATATAAAAACAAGGCCAATAGTTATTGAAAATGTGTAACTCACTTGGGACTGTGTCTACAAGTCCCCTTCTTGTTTTATACACATGATCCATGATCGTTAATTATTCAGTATCTATTATAAAAACAGATTCAAACTATTATTCAACCTCGCTCTCCTAATTGTTGACTTTTAATGCTTCGGGAAAGGAAAACAATTAGTGACTTGCTCTTCATGTTCATAGTTTAGGCGGCGGTTAGCTTTGCGGAACGGTATAGTTAAGTATTTATTTACTGTAATTTTTAAACGCAATTAAATGTTTAAATCTGTGAGTTGATACTTAGAAATTAGAAGAAAATGTATTGTTATTGCAGAAATCGATAAGTAGAAAGAGGTTTATGGTAAGAAAGTATTTCTGCGGTAAAAATTTTACTTTTCATTAATAACTTTCTGATAATTATTATTTTTTATTATATCCTCAATTAATAGAAAGCAAGTTCAACGTATTATCTTCTTAGTTCTCTCTGGCTCTCTGTGTTCCTTATCCTCTTATTTATATTTTTCTTATTTTAATTTAATATTTTATTATTTATAATTTTAAATTTGTATGACTAATAATATATTTTTAATTATTTATATAACAACTAATAGTTTATTAAATCAATGAGATTTTTAGTCATTTTATCTCTTTTCAGCAACCGCAACCATAATTTGCCAAATACTTATTTTCACGTTTCAGCAGTTACCAAAACAATAATTCTAAATATATAAGTACTTATTGAGAATAAGTACTTATCATTTCAATAGGTTGATTTCAGCAGGTTATCAACCGTCACTGCTCCCTCAAACTAAGCCTAAATATCACAATTTTAAAATAAATAATTTAATTTAATCTAAAATGTACCCAAAATTGAAGTTCACTTGAACTTGTAAATTGGTCCACAGGAGGAACCTGGCATGAAGCTCAATAAGTCGAAAACAAAGTCAAAATTCAGAGCACTAAGATTTATTTTAAAAAAAAATTCAAGAACGAATAAGATTATAATTTATAAGAGAAGGTCTCGCACAACCTTTGTAGGTCCATGGCATCCGACGTTAGCCAATAGCTCACATTGCGAGCTTCGTACATTGTTGCCTATAAAAAGGCTTCTTCGTCTCCTGATTCAGAATTCAGATACGCGGTTCCTAATAATACGGAAGGAGAATCATCAGTCGCCGAAGTTCTTCTCCTTCCTCTCTCTGACACACTCTTCAAGCTCATAATCCGTACTTCAATGACTGCTCCAATAATATCACAGATTCAATTAATGTTCCTTTCTGTGGCTTATTTGTTCATATCAGGTAATGAATAACGAACAGTAACTAATGCTCATTTCGACTTTCAAGTTCCGACAACTAAAAACGGTTATTACAACCTTGTTGCAGGTGTCGTTTCGACAACTTTTACCATAACAAACAAGTGCGATCACACGGTGTGGCCAGGCATTCTCTCAAACGCAGATGCGCCGGCTTTATCCACCACAGGGTTCACGCTCCAAAAGGGCGAGACTAAGACCGTCACTGCCCCTTCTTCGTGGGGGGGTCGCATGTGGGGTCGCACTCATTGTTCCCAAGACTCCGCCGGCAAATTCTCATGCCTCACCGCCGACTGTGGTTCCGGGAAGCTCGAATGTTCCGGCAGCGGAGCCAAACCACCGGCCACCCTCGCGGAATTCAAACTCGACGGCTACGGTGGTATGGATTACTTCGACGTCAGCCTCGTCGACGGGTACAACCTACCTTTGAACGTCGTGCCTCAAGGTGGGTCTGGTCAGAACTGTTCGACCACCGGTTGTGTCGCTGATCTAAACGGCGTGTGTCCTACGGATCTCAAGGTTATGAGCGATGAAGGCGAGAGCGTCGCGTGTAAGAGCGCTTGCGAAGCTTTCAAACACCCGCAGTATTGCTGTAATGGCGCGTATTCTACGCCCGACACTTGCAAGCCGTCTTCTTACTCCCAGATCTTCAAGAACGCTTGCCCACTCGCGTACAGCTACGCGTATGACGATAAGACCAGTACCTTCACTTGCTCTTCTGCTGATTACCTTATTACCTTCTGCCCCTCTATCAGCACCAGGTAAAGTAACCTTTCTACGTGTTATTACCATATCTGGCGTTATCGTTAAAACAGTTGTTCCGGTGAAAGAAGTATATATGACCGTTAATTTCACCCCCCCAAAAAAAAAAGGACCGTTGAAGCTGAACCTTTTTGTTTTAACCGAGATTGCAATTACTAGGTGGTTCGGTGTCACGTAGTGAGTGATACGTCATACGTGACTGTGAAGTCACGTTATGTACTAACAGACTAAATGGGTAGATTTGGATTCCTCGAGAAACAGGACTCTGACCTTGATGTTGATGTACCTTTTTTGGAACATTATTACAATATTACGAGTGAATCCAAACTAAAGATATAAAATTAATCGGTCTTCTTCCGCTAGTTAAAACCACATCGGAAACAAGCACAGTTCTATATTCATCTGTTTACTATAAAAAACAAGCAAGCTTATCAAGTTACGTTGTATGGTGTTAGTTAACGAGTTGTTTTGTGTTCTACAGTCAGAAGTCGTCACAAGGACGTAGCGCTGACACGGAAAGTACGGGTAACTCTCCGGACAACAGCACTATGGTGTATGAAGGAGCATTAGGCATAAGTGTAGCGTCACCTTCAACGTATGGCCACGTGCCACGGTCACATGCTATTTTTGGTATGGTCAGTGTCACATTAGCAATTTATTGCTTGGGTCTCCTTCAGTGACTCGATCGTGATAGGCCCGTGAATCTACAGAGAGATTTTAATATTGAAAACATGGAAGGAAAAGGAAGAAAGTCATTTGAGAACGTCGTTTCTGTTCCGTTGAGGACCGATACCCTTGGTACTTCTTTTTCCTACAATAAAGGTGCTTTTTCTTGCATGGGCCATGCTAGTCCACTCGGTGACGAAGAACTGAGTCATGATTGAAAAAGCTCACCGGACAATTGAATGCAAAAATCCAAGTCGACATGTCGTATGGTGCTTTTATGATATAACATGTAGAGCTGTTTTAGATTTTAGTATCAATTAGGTTTAGTATAGTGACGAATTCATTTTAAGGAGGGGGTGGGATTCATTTGTTTGTTTCGACAAAGTTGAAGTATAACATATCGACATGAAACCACCAACATTTGTTGCAAGTAGAACAAATTCTTAACTTTAATTTAATACAAGGTTGTCTTTATGTTTGATGTCACATATAATTGCCTGAAATTGTGTGTACCACGTAAAATAGAAAAAAAAAAAGAAAATTGCCTTTTTTATTAATTATTTCTGGTGATTAAAAGGATAATATAAAGAAAGAAAAAAGTACTTAAAGCATGGATGGTGACTCATTAATGGTATAGGTTAGATTGTAACCTAACTCCCCTACTCTATTATTCATTTTCTGTTCTCCTTTGTCAACGGGTTAGAAAATGAAAAATTTAAACCTACTCCCGAAGATTTAGAGGGTTTTTAACCACAAAACATGTTGACTTATGAGAGATTGCGGCGATAAGAAGCGAGTTTCTAAAATATGTTAATGTTATAATCATGCATACGTCGGTGTGAAGTAGGAATGCACCGAAAAATTCTACCATATTCTATTAAATTTTATCTATATTTTATTAAATTTTATCTATATATTTATGTAGAGTTTATATAAATATATGAATGAAATTTTACGGGACATGATAGGAACAGACCATTTGGCATAGATGATCTAAACCCTGTTTAGCAATCAGTTGATTGTATTAGTTGTTAACTGATAGCTGAATATATCAGCTGATTTGATCAGCGGATTATATTAGCTATTTGCTAGAGATATTTGGTAAAATTAGTTGTTTAGTATTAATTGTTTCTGTATAAAATGACTTATTAAGACATGACTTAAAAAAAAGAGTTTAAATATAATAAATCAAGTTTAAATAAAGAATCAAAGTCTGTGTATATTTGTATTACTGTTTGAAATATGATTAATGCATTCCTCTTTGTTATAGTTTTTACAGAATTTTCATTTCAAGTTATTTGGAGAAGTCATGTTCACCTGTATTGTTTCATCATCTATAAGAAATTTATGCAACTATTTTCATTTTCATTTTCGTTTAAGGTCCAAATTTTATTCATAACCTATTACTGCATAAAACAATTATAAGAACAAACATTGTTCCTAAAAACATAGGTATTTAGGAACTTCAACTAGGCTATCCTACTTACCTGAAATTGTTGTATATTAGAACCGACAAAAATATGACGTTTGTGGTACTTAATTGCAATTTAATCAAAAATACAATTTAAACAGTAAGATCTTACACAACTTAGTAATATAATTTAAAGGGCACAATCAACTTTTGATATTTAAAATATTGGCTATTGGTAGAAAACGCTCCTATGCATAATCGACTTTTGATGTTTAAAATTTTAGCTATCAAAAGTCGATTATGCCTATATAGGAGCATTTTTATTTTTGGCTGTTTGTTTTAAATTAGCTAATAAATATGTTACTTTCCAAACACCTTTAGTAGCTGTTTGACAGGTCAAACAATTGAAAACAACAAATTAACTAAAAAAAATAATTAATTGGTAACTAATCAAACGAAGCCTTATTCCCCTTTAAGATAGCGTCTTAGTAGATGACATTTTTACATCAAAGTTTTATATTATTGTTGCAATTTATATTGTTATACAATTTACGTCAAGCAGTAAAAGTCTCGCTCATTTGGGAGGTCTATAGAAATCTAATAATACTTTAGTCTTACCTCTAATTAATAAAGAGATTATTTCCAATTTATTATACAATTTATAGTTATAAAATAATTGAATCATTTCTATTGGTTCAACTACAGAAATTTTAAATCGAATAACTTTTCAGTTCAAGTTATTTTAATAATTCTTGTTATTTGAAACGTGTGTTTATTAAGTAATATTAACAAAATAATTTTTATTTAACACTGTCTTTTAATTAAATTTCAATTTTTTATAAGTAAAGACAAGTTCCTTCTTTAATCTTATTTCAATTTCTTCAATTTTATTCAATCTTTATTATGTACTGTTTTTATAACAATCTAACGTCGTTAACCTCTTATTTTATCGGTTTAATTTTCAATTCAATTTTTAAAACGATAACCCGTAATTATCATAACGACTAATTTTAATTTTTTTTTGCGAACTCATCTTTTCCTTTGAGAATAAAAATTAAAGTGTAGTCAGATTTTTTTGTGTTTTTCCGAGTTTTTGAGTTTTGGATTAAGTTGCAGTCTTTCATTTTTTTAATTTAAAATTATTTAAATTTAAATTTAAAATTTAACATAAATTCGGGTCATATAAAATTATAAAGGAAACATCAAGAACACGTTGGAACATCCACCAAACGGGTCGACTTCGTCCTACTAAGCGCTTCGTGATGTGCTTATCGTTGGGTGACACGAAAAGAACGTGCATGTGGTGGGTGCTTAACGTCGGCAGGACAAAACTTCTCACGGAACCCCAACACCGACAATGGAATGTTGTCCTCACAAAACTCGAACGTGTCATCCAACGAAATCACACAATCAGAATTTCAGAATCTATATATCTGCTCATGACTGGTTTAGTTCAAGGACAGTCATGAGCATAGAGAATCATTAGCTTTGGAGCTAAACATAGGATCCCTTTGTACGTAGGTAGTAAACTTTTGTACTATAATGCGACAACTTTGCCATCATTTGTCGACCTTACTCATGCCTTTAGAGCTTGGCAAAGCTTCTACGTGAAGGACTTTAGTAGAGCTTGGCAAAGCTTCTACGTGAAGGACTTGAACTAAATTATAAGATAATTGATGTTAAAAATGAACAACAAAACAAAGGAAATGATGTGTTTGATGGGGAAGCGAATATGACTTACCAACTGATCCCAATACCCTTTTCATATTGTAGGCAATGTAACTCAAAGGACAACTAATGAGGCACTAGGGATAATTGAGTAAAGTATAACTCAAAGAACAAATTAGTGAGGTACTAGGGATGAGAGAAAACAAGAAGGACGAATAAGAATGCTAGTAGGTCGAGTTGGGTACGAACTCCTTATGGCCTTAGTTTGAGTGTTATATTTGAGCTTCCTTGTTGCAAGTTTAAGAAGATATAGGTAGCTCATAACTTTTGAATCCATTGAGCATAATTACTTCTAATGGAACAATGATCTCAAATCGTGTTGAAGAAACTCCTAATTGGAAAATTGATAATATCTTGGCCTTAAACGAAGTCATTCTATGAATTGATTCTAAACTTGATGGATTGAATCAACAAACACAAGTTATTCAATAACGAGTCGATGAAATCTCTTTACAGGTCCAATCTTTATATAAATCCCTAAAAGTTCAAATGGCCCAATTAGATACAAATCTTCGATAATATGTTGACACTAAGTATTTTGGCCTTGACTTTACTCATAAGGAGCAAGAACTCAGGAAGGTGAAAGAAGTCCTTCAATGAATGCAAAGACGATGAGTTATTAATGAAATAATCTTATCAACTCTTCTAAAAAAATTAAAAACAAGTTATCTTCAAAATGGATGTCACTATTGTTATATATAACAAAATGATTAGGGATGACAATGAGCCAGGTCCGTCAAGTTTTTTGAAATAGTTTTTTTAATTAAAAATATAGAGTTTTTTTTAATTGGATCAAGATTTAGATTATCCAAGCCCAGGTTTATACAAGACCCAACTCTTTTAATTAAAACAACGTTATTTTGCTTAGAATAATTAAACTTCGAACTTGTTTAGGCCTGGGCATAGCTGATGAGTCGGCCTAATGAAAATAACTAAATTTAAGCCCATGAGTTAAAAATTGTCATCCCTATAAATGATAGAATATGATATCTTAACTAACAATTATTGTATCATGACAAGTCACTTTTGTAGTCATATCTATGGCAACATATGCTACAAAGCACTTTCTTTCTGGCCCTTCAAACTAGTAAAGATGATGGCAATTTCTAAAGCTTTATCTAATTATTCATAAAACTAGCTACTCGACAAACCATGTTGATCCCTAATTAGTTGATCATCATTGAAATCATATATACATATATATATATATGTATGTATGTATGTATATTAGCCAAAAGGATTGTTGGAAAACAAGATCTTATGTCTAGAAGAGTTCAAGGTAATGAGTGCTGAGCTAAAGCTGTCCACTTTTGACATTTTGGTGCATATAACTCATGTCTAGAAGAAACAAAGCCTGGCATTGGAAGTTGTTTATACAATTTTAATGGATTTGGGCACGCCTGAAAAGCATGAAGTAGGCCATTCCTTTTGAACCTGTAACGTATATAGTAGACATTCCACGTTTTCAATGTCATGAGGTGGTGTGGTCTGTCTGATAAGTCCATGGTGCTTATTATATTTGCATGGGTCGACTTCAAGTATTGACGGCTAAGGAAGCAACGATCATGTCCTCCAAACCAAACATCTTCGGCAACTTTTATGATTGTGTATCGATCACTTTCTAAGGGGATAATAGTATAGTTTTAAGCTTAACTTAAGGAGGACAGTTTCTATTTTAACTAGGATTAATAAATAAAAAATAAAGAAGAAGAAGAAGAAAATTAATGGAGGACAAAATGTCAGAAGTGGGATTTGAACCCACGCCCTCGTTAGAGGACCAGAACTTGAGTCTGGCGCCTTAGACCACTCGGCCATCCTGACTTTTTAACTAAATGTTGATGATAGTACTACTTCATAATATGATTCGTGTGTGTGTTCCCTTTGCACATCCAAAATTCAAGTTCAAGGGAAGAAACAAAGAAAATGAGAATACCTGATTTAAGTTTTATAATTTTAAGTAAGCTTTTCGAAGACGAAATGATCTCAAATTTATAACAACTTTTTCGAGCGCCTCTCAGTTTAAGACTTAACACCTTTCTGTAACTTTCTCAGTATGTGAACTACTGAATGAATCAAAAAATCCGTACATTTACGATTTTCTTAAATAGCTACGGAAAACCTTAACTTTATGTATATAGTTTCAATATCAAACTTTATAATCACAGGACAGATTACGCAGGGACTGTAGTTCATAGTTTTCAGTCAGGAGAACCATCCAATTTAGTTTATTCTACAATATCAGTTTCCTTTTCCTTCGCTTATAATGTAATGTACAGAAAATTAGCTGATTAACGATCACGAAAGTTCATTATATCAGAAACGGCATGGAGATCATTAAAGATCGTTTTTGCAATTGATTGAGATTGACTAAGCACTCAAAGGAAAAAGTTATTCCTGAATCTTTGAGCAATATGGTTGCTTGAGTTTCTGGTAAAGAAAGACCAATGCACTCAAAGGAAAAAGTTATTCCTGAATCTTTGAGCAAATATGGTTGCTTGAGTTTCTGGTAAAGAAAGACCACTTTGCTTGCTGGGATTGTAAGTTTGGGTGGGGACTGAAAATTGACAAAGAGGGCCATAAACTCATAACGTCGAAATGCAAGATAACTCAACTTCTGATATGAAAACGGCTAACAGATTAGAACAGCAAAAGTGAAACAGGTAATCTGAGGTGATTGAAATGGCACCAACACTAATTCGACACACCCTTTGGCACCTTCTTTGCACTTTCCTTTTATGGAAATTAATTTTTTTTCTTGAGTAACTGTGTCCTTTCTTTTTTTTTTTCTTACTAAAAACAGTCTCAAAGATAAGGTATCTCGCATTATAACCGTGTCATCTTTTTCTTCTACTTAAAACTCGCCGGAGCCATATTCATAGAACACGATGGTATATGCATGTAGGCTAACCTGAGCCCAATTAGCATCTAGCATGTATACAATGAGCCGAGCCCAAACTGCATCCGAATACAATCTAAGCTAAGTTGTCATCCTTAACCTATTCGATTAAGGGGATGTGGATAATTCGTACGAGTAAGACTCTTAACTACAATTTTCCTCAGCTGACCTGTACGTGACTTGTTATAAGGAAAACCGTAGAATCATACGACAGAAAGTAAGTTTATGCTAATTCCATAGCATCGGACTAAAGCATTTGCGATAAAATTAGTATGCGACCTTAAGATCATAACTTTCCAGCAGTTCATATCAACTAAACTCCTGAAGTACACTTAAAACTCTACAATCTAGCGGTTTTTGGCGTCCTAACTCCAGAAAAAGGAAAAACCGACGCAGATGCTTTCTGAAAGAGAATGCAAACACAAGAGAAGGGAATGCACCCGGAGGCATAAATGCTTCTATAGCTCATCCTTCACAGAATTGTCCTCGTCATTTGTTGAGGCTTCAGCTTCAGCTTCACCCTTGGATTTATCTGAAGATTCTTTGGTTTCAGTCTCCGCTTCTGCCTCTTCTGAATCATCCTCCTCCTCAATAGTAGCATCGGGGCTAATGTCAAGGCTAGACTTCACCGAGTCATAGATTCGAGAAGCAAAATCTTTCGAATCGGGGAGGGCGAAACCACTCTCCATTAATGCAGTTTGGTACATGAGCTGTGCTTTTTGTTTAACGCTTTCATCCTGGAGCCAAAGATCAATCTCAGTAAATAACAGATATATGGATACTGGAACAACACCGAAACTTTTACGGGTTATATCTAGTGATGCTTGTTCAAGAAATTCAATTTGTAGCTAGAGATGACTATAAAAGTTGAACAGAGCATATGGCAGGTTACATGTTTTAGGATGCAAACTCGTATTAGAATGAATGCTTATTTACTAGTGCATGCAACTTATAAGAAAGTTTTAGTCAACAATACCTCAGGGTCTTTCAAAACTCGCTCCCGCAGCTCTTTGATGATTGGGTGCCTGGGGTTAATTTCAAGTACCCTCTTGCCACGCATATATGCTTGTTTGCCAGAGTCTGTCAAGGTCTGAGACTGCATAATCCTCTCCATATTTGCACTCCATCCATACTTTGATGTCACAACTACACAAGGTGTATTATCCAAACGGTTGCTTATCTTAACATCATCTATATTGTCAACACCAGATAAAGCGCCCTTCCACCACTTGGTAAGCTCCTTGAATGACTCCTTCAATTCCTTGCCTTTGGAGTCTTTAATTTTCAGGCCCTCTTTAGAGACATTCTGGAACTTCTTATCTTCGTAGTCCATCAAATATTGCATCAAGTATTCATCAACAGGGTCTGTGAAGAATATAACCTGGCGGGTGTGCCAATCCAAAAATGTAATACAAATTAAATTAGTGGACAAAAGATTCCGATTCTGCATGCAAAAGCACGGCTGTGAAAGAATGAATACTTTTGAATTATGCCTAGAAATTACCTCGTAGCCTTTCTTATTTAGCCTCTCAAGGAACGGAGACTTCTCCAACTGCTCCTTGTTTGGCCCTGTAATGTAGAAGATGTCCTTTTGCCCTGACTTCATTCTTGAGATGTACTGGTCCAGTGAAGTCAATTTACCGTCGGACTTTGTGCTGCATGTACGTGTTCAAATAAATTATCAGAGAATAATCGACAAAGATCTACCTTGTTTTGGGTGAATGGAGATGTTAAAGCATATACCTTTCAAATCTTAGAAGTTTTGCCAAGCGATTTCTATTAGTTGCATCCTCAATGATGCCAAGTTTGATAGATTTGCCAAACTCATTCCAGAACTTGGTATATTGACCTTTCTTCTCATTGTCACTAGATTCATCAACATCTATAGCCATCAAATCAAAACACCAACAATCAGTAACAACGGCAACAACAGGTTTCTAAACCTCATTATGTTTGGATAAGTGCTTGACGGTTTGCTACTAGACTTTTAAGTCCTTATTTCATTTCAAACAGTAAACACAGGTCAGAAAGATCAAGCTGTACGCCAGAAATGACCTACTAACTTCAACTGAAATGCATATTTGTGTTCAAATGAAAGAAACAAGCATGTTGGTTACAGAAATACCTTTATTGTCATTGTTAGACTCATCAGGATCTTCATCAGCAATTTTGCGTATCATATCAAGTGCTTTTCTGATAAGTTTCTTTTTTATTGTTTTCAAGCTGCTGTGTTGTTGAAGCATTTCTCGTGATACATTGAGTGGTAAAGTGTCAGAATCAACAAGACCCTGCCCAAAAATCATTGTTTAAAAATTGATATCTCCTTTATCTCTCCTGTAATAAAAGAAACAACAAGGAACTTCCCAAAACTAATCTAATACCTTCAAAAAGCTGAGATATTTAGGCAGAAGTTCATCAAATTCATCAGAAATGAACACACGTCTAACGTATAACTTCAAGTTGGATTTGTTATTGTTGTAGTAGCTCTCATAGAGATCATGAGGTGCCTTTGGTGGGACAAACAACACGGCCTTGAACTCTACATCACCTTCTGCATTGAAATGACTCCATGCCATAGGTTTCTCATCACTAAAGTCCTGTTAAACAACACAGTATGTACCAGAATTAACGAAATTGTGCTATCAACAGACTCACAAGCTGATGAATAAAAAATTCTTAAGCTTCCTGCAGCTATCAGAAATGAAACCTTACCTTTGCAAGAGCTTTATAAAATTTTGCGTACTCTTCTTCAGTAACCTCCTTTGGATTCCGCAGCCAGATAGCTTTAACATCATTCAAAAGTTCCCACTCATACTTGGTCTCCTTCACGGTTTTTGTCTTGGGTTTCTCCTCCTTATCTTCGTCATCCTCGCTCTTCTCAGATTCCCTTTCTTCCTCAGAAGTGGCTGTTAGTAACAATGAATTGACCATAAGTAAGCCAAAAAGTAGATTAGATCTTGCGTTAATATCCCAATAGCAGGCATGCGATAATAGAACATATACCTGCTTCCTCTTCATCACTTGACTCGTCCTCATCTGTAGGGACCTCTACATCAACCTCGTTGCTAGCCCACAAATATATTGGGAAGTTGATGAATTCAGAGTATTTCTTCACCAAATCCTGTGGAAGAACGACAAAAGATTAGATGAAATCATATCATCTGGACAAAGGATCACTTACAAAGTCCAACTAAACATAGAATATCCAAACAATTAAATATTTATTAGGGACTGTACAACTAAGTTTGGATGTCTTTTATTACGACTAACTAGTCCATAAAGGAGAAAAAACTTCCCCATCCAGACATCCAGTTATGCATCAAAGATAATAACAGTGGATTTACTAGCACTGTAATCCAGTGGCATGCAGTCGATCTAATACATTATATAGCATACTGACCTTCAATTTGCTCTGCTCTAAGTACTCTCCGGCTTCATCCCTAAGATGCAGTCTAATCTCAGTTCCACGTCCCAACGGTTCATTCCATGTGTCCTCAGATATTGCAAATGCTCCATCAGCCTTTGACTCCCACACATATCTGAAACTCAAAAGGCATGGTATAAGCCACACTTAAACATCGCAAACGAATTAACGAACCATTTACAATTAGTTAAAGAGGCATACTGTTTGTCATCATTATGTTTGCTAATGACTTCAACATAGTCAGCAACAAGATAAACAGAGTAAAACCCAACTCCAAACTGTCCAATGAGGTTGAGGTCTCCACTTGTCTGCATTTTCTCCACAAAAGCTGCATCATTGAAAGAACAAATTTGATAAGCATTTAAATAAGATTTAACCCAATCAAAAGTTTCAACATGTAACCTGTTTCTCTATGTAATGAAACATACCAGAAGTTCCTGACTTCGCAATGGTTCCCAAGTTCTTGATCAAATCTTCCTTCGTCATACCTATACCTCGGTCACGAATTGAAAGAAGCTTCTTTTCTTTGTCCAATTTGATCTGCATTCAACACACAAAACATTACATGGTTAACTTTAGACCCTTATCAGTTAGACAAACATTAAACACTAACAAAAGAAAGCAAGTAACACCAACCTGGATTTCGAGCATGGTATTGTCACCTTCACCCAGAACCTCTTTATCAGTGAGGGAAAGGAATCTAATTTTATCTAGCGCCTGAAATTCAAGCAATATAAAATTTTAAATCGAACTGGGGCAGTAAATAAGAGCCTAGTTTAGCTTAAAAACAGCATATAATACTTACATCAGATGCGTTCGATATCAATTCTCTCAGGAAAATGTCCTTATTGCTGTAAAGAGAGTTGATAATAATATCCATAAGCCGAGACACCTCAGCCTGGAACTCAAACTTCTCCGCGTTACTGCGAAGCGATCTCTTCGAAATCGACTCCGCTTCTCTGAGCCAATATCATTTCCACATATTTCAAAACTCACCCACATTACAATCATCTACATGAATCACACCGCGCATCGCCAACCATAATCTAAGTTCATAAAAGCCTTACCTCTTCGCGACATCAGAATCAGTTGATAAACCGTGTGGAACAGCGCCTAGTTTCTCTTCAACCTTTGGAAGATCGGCCACGTCGTCGGAGTCGTCCTCTGCATTCGCCTGCAGCTTGTGGCCTACCCAACCACAGATCCAAACCAAAGCTCAGAGAAAATGAGTTGAAGAGAAGAAGCTAAGTAACCTAAAGACGCTTTTAAATAGTAACACAGCATCAATCAAACACAAACACGAAGAAACAGTGAGAGAACATTTGAGCATACCTTGATCTGCAATCAGAGAAAAGATGCAAAGAAGAAGCAGAAGGGAAGGGATCGTCCACTTCCTCATCGTTGTTGATTTGAGTTTCTAGTAGCTTCTATCAGTGAAGAGCTCTCTCTGTGACTCTGTGTAGCCAGGCTCTTCCGCGAGTTTATAAAGGGAGGGTTTATATGGAAAATATTTCAGATCTCGCGCAGCATTAGCTTGTTGTGGATTGGTTTGGCTCTGCCAACGTGGACGATCTGACGGACGAGATGCCAAATGGTTCAACGTGGGTAAAGCTTATTGGACAGGGTTTCGTAACTTGACGTGGAGAAACCTAATGGTCTAGACGGCCCCACGAGACGACTTAATCCTCCGAGTCTTGTTGACCGCTGGATTTAGTTTGCATTGCCACGATGGATTCTTCACTAATTTCTGTCCACGTGGCTGATTACTATTGGGTCACGGTTCGTGCTTGACGTGGATGGACGGATGATTCTAGAATGCTTTATACTTTATCGAGGGCCGAGGCTCGTTGATGATAAAATTAATCAGAATGGTAAAGGATCCAAATCCAACGGCCCAATTTGATGAATGTTAAAGTAAGCCTGATTGGGAATTGTTAACGTCACGTAATAAAATGAAAAAATAATTAAAAATGAGAGTTTATAATAAAATGAAATAAAACGGGATAGAATAAGAAAGTTTCATATTAAATTTTATATTTATTTATTATATAAATGTAAATTTTAAAATTAAATAATAAATTTATTAATATTATTTAAATTAATCATTTTTTATTGATATGGTCTAAAAAATTTAAAGAACAAATATTTTAAAATATACGTAATACAGTATTCAACTGCCAAATTTTTGATTGAAAATTTTCAGTTGGTATTTATATTTTAAAATTTTTTAATTGAGTAAATGACTTTTTAAAACTTATATTGTTCAATTAAAAAAGTTAATTTCATTAGTAATTTACTTATTTGACTAATAAAATCTTTGTTAAGAAATTTATTAGTTAAATTAGAGAACTACGAACAAATTTAACATTTTGAAATGGACCAATAAATTTTAAAAAAATTAATCACTCAATTTAAAAATATAAAAAAATTGTATAATAAAAACAAAAATTATAAAAAATTAATCACCTTATAATTAGTTATCCAAAGATATACAGGACTCAATAATCCTATGCAACAAGGGATATAATTTGTTCTTACTCTATTTTGTCAATCTTTTACGGTTCAATTTTTTTTCTGACCCACTTATTAAATGGCTGAAAATTGACAAAGCAGAGGAGATCAGAATAATTAGTTGGTGAATTGTAGAGATACCAATGAATTGGACCGAATTTAAGGTTAATTTGACCCTAAATTATGATAGCCTATGACTCGATAGGTAAAAATGACCCGACCTATAGTTCAACCTAATCATGAACTAACCATTGGGTCAATCCAACTCGTCATTTCTTTAAACAAAATTCAAAAAAAATGTCGTTTTTTTTTAATAAAAGAGAAATAAATACAAATTATACGATGAGTCTTAGAAAATAGATTCCAACATATACTCTAGAAGGAGAACATATCTTTAAAAAAAATGTCGTTTTTAATAAAGTAATATCGATTTCGAAGTAACGATCCATCACAGGCCAAGCCGGGCTCTTTTTTTACTTCTTTAGTAATTTGTTCCCTGCGACAAGCACCGTACAAGAACGTCCACCCTTCAGATTCAGACGGATTTTGGCGGATCGACAAGCTCGAATGTAAGATTATTTAGGCAAACATCTCCATTAGCTTTAAACATCCCAGTTAAGAAATAAGAATCACGAGATGATTGCGGATACCATATCTTTAGCTACGTTACTTGTCATTCGACACTAGATTCTTTACCAGCTTGAAGTAACACTCACTTATACTTTAAAGGTTAACAAACATATTTTTAAACATTAAATTAAAAATTGAATCGATAAAATAAGATATTTTATATTTAAAATATTCAACTAGTATTGTACCGAAATAAAATTAAGCAATTTGAAATAAGATTAATTTTAATTTAAAGTTTAATTAAAAAGCGTTATTATTAAATAAAAATTAATTAATTAATTTTAATTTATATAAATTAATTAGTTTACAAAAATCAACTGGTTAATTTTTACAACATATAAAGTTAAAAATTAAATTAAAAAGCCAATCGATTTAAAGTATTCATTATTAAATTTTTTGACTCGATTTAATTTTTTAATCCCGAATAAAACATGTAACATATTCAAAGAAGGATCTATTAAGTAGTAGAGTTTAGATTAATCATGCATAAGGTTGGAAGAAACTTCAAGCAACAGCGAAGGGGCCACGAAGTTTTGGTACATTAAACAAGTTGCACTGGACAGCCAATTATTCAGTTGAAGTAGGAGAGTTTAAAGAGTTAAAAATTCAAAGGAATGCGAGTCCAAGAGTAAGATGTCATCAAATGAATAATCATAAAGTCTTGACCTAATGAGAAGACTAATACGACGTAGTTTAATCACCTTAAACTTACTGAAACGAGGCTAAGCTGAATATAAAATGCAGAGTGCTCGTCCCGACATTCCCAAGATCGTATACGAACTCAGTTATGTTTTCTTTTTCAGTTTAAGAAAGACTTTGGGCTGAATCTGGCTAGAGGAGGAAGAGTTAGCTAAGGATTGAAGCAAAGGAAGCTTTTGAGGCGTTGCTGAAATGGCTGTATCTGATGCGGTGGTGGCGAATCTTACGGCCGTGTATGTGGCGGTGATAGCGGGGATTAAGGCTTATGGGTTGGTGGTCTGTGACCGGAACTTCAGTTGTGGCTTTCTACTGGTTTTGTCCACCACTTTGGTGGGTGTAATCTTAATTGGGACGCTTATGTGGGACGTCTCTCGTAAAGCCACGAGTGCAGTTTCGAGGGGTCGTGTCCACGCCGACGAGATGTGCAAGGGTGGTATTTGCTGGCACGGCGTGGCAGTCCGATCACCGGCTTCCCAGGTCCGTTTCAGGCTACCTCAACACCGGTAAAACGTGTAGTGAAACCGAGACCGAGAGATTAGAGGCCAAGAAAAGGTCAAGTTAGTGCTCGTATAGTACATAAGGACGTATATGTCCTTATGTACACTATAATATAAAAAGTTGAATCTTATGATATTATATTATAATATAAATAGTTGGTGTCGATATGTGTAACGCAGTGGATTCATGTCCAAGTTTTGGATTAGGATTGAATAAACAAAAGGCTCTATGGTTGGGCTGGACACTTTATCTTCAAGTGGCTCTATACTTTTAATTTGGAGATTGTGACCTTTGTGACATCGGAAGTTTTAGATTTGGCAACACTCAAGTAATTATATTTAAATCAAAGTTCTATGACTTCTGTAATGCAATTAAGTCAAATTAAGTTTACATAACTCAAAAATTAAATTAAAGTATGAATATATTTTTTTAAAATTCAAGTTTAATATGAAATCAAATTTAAATATTTAAACTTGAATTTAATTAAATACATTTTATACGTATCAAACTTTAATTTTTCGCCTTAATTTCAAGTTTTTAATTTTAAATTTATTAAGTCGAGCTGAATTAGGGATAAGAATAAATTAGTCATAGAGCCTACCAAGCTTAATAGCTTTTGCTAAGGATTAAGTCTTATTTGAGCTTAGATTAATTCGAGTTTTTTTAATAAAAATAATATCATTTTAAAAAATAATAATAATTGTTTTTATAATTGTCGGCATCCGTTACCTTTAGTCGACGGACACGAAGACTCGAGTTGTTGCCAGTGGGTCGGGTCATTTTGACGTGGTTGGTCCAAATGAACTGACAAAACCAATTTTGCCACGTATCTAGGAATACGAGTTTAGAGTTGGGTCAAGTTGACCTTCCCATTCCCAATCATTCCACTACTAATACATTTTTGTAAATATTTAAATTATTGTTAAAATCAAAACAAAAATTGAAAAGAATATTCAAGGCCATCAATCTTTGAACAGACCGAACAGCGAAAAATCAGTGTTTATGACTGTTAGATGCTTTAGCCCGATTCCCATCCAACGGCTCAAGGGCAAAGGGACATGTCCGAACTAAGACATACCGTAAAATTACCTCCACATATTGAAATCGAGGTGAAGTCGTCCAAAGCCCCAAAAATTCTCTCACTCTCTTCGCAGCGTTCTTCTTCCAACCGGGGTTTCATCGGCCGGCCCAATGGCCGAGACCCCATCTCCGGCACCGGCTTCCGTTACGGACACTGAAACGTTGCAGTACTGGTGCCACCACTGCGGGAAATACGTTGCTATCGAAACCCTGGAAAATGTCCCTGACGTGGTTTGCCACGAGTGTAAAAAGGGCTTCGTGGAATTTATGCCTCCTACCTCAACTCTACCTTCCGACACGTCGTCCCTGACCTCCGATCAGGCGGATTCGCATTTCGGTTCCCAGTTTCTCCAGATGCTTCGCATAATCGCGGAGGCCGCGCGTGATCGGGACGCACCGCAACGCCCTCCTCAGGATACACAATCGGAGGATGATTTTCTCAGGATAGAGCTCGATGGGTGGGATAACGACGAGGACGATGACGAGGGGGAGGAGGACGGAGAGAACGAGAACGATAACGAGAACGAGGACGGAGAGAATGGAAATGAAGAAGAACGAGACGGTGAAAGCGGTCAGAATCAATACGATAATGAGATTGAGATTGAGGACAACCGAGAGGAAGATGATCTGAGGAGAAGGCGACGGGATGTTCTTCGTCTTCGCATTCGGGACTTTGCGACCCGAACCCGGAGCGGTCGAAATCGGATCCTTGATTGGGCCGAGATACTTATGGGTCTCGATGATAACTCTATTGAATTTCGCCTCGAAGTTCCCGAATCGAATCGGTACGTAGGCAATCGCGAGGATTATGTAGATGCGGCTGGATACGAGTCGTTGTTGCAGAGCTTAGCTGAGAGTGATGGTGGTCGGAGAGGGGCTCCTCCAGCGGCCAAATCGGCAGTTTTGGCTTTGCCGACGGTGTCGATCATGTCAGAGAAGGATATCGTTGTATGCGCTGTGTGCAAAGATATGGTTAATGTTGGTGAAACAGTGACGAAATTGCCTTGTGGGCATGGTTATCACGGGGATTGCATTGTACCATGGTTGGGTTCGAGGAACTCGTGTCCTGTTTGCAGGTTTGAGTTGCCAACTGATGATCCGGAGTACGAGGATGAGAGGAAGAGTCGAGTGCGAGCTGCTGCAAGTGGGGCTTCGAGTTCCGGCGGAAACGGTTTGGGTTCGATTTGATCATAAATCATGTTCTTGCAAGTTAACTATATCTTTATGTTACATTTACTGTTATCGACTTATCGTTTACATGGTTGCCGGACATTTTCCTCAAGTCATTTACTTTTGTGGATTAGATAAAATTGGGATCTGTTTCCATTTGCACCTGAATGTAGATAATATATAATCGCTTTGTTTTCATTGCTGTTGTTTGTGTAGTCGTTATTGTACTTGGTCGGACTATGTTTTGGTCTGAAAACATAAGTTATTCGGCATAAGGTGTATGATTTGACCTATTAATTCTATAACAGTGCCTGTAGTTTGTAATTAGGAATAAAATTCAATTAGTTGTTACACTTTCCAGAAAGTGGAGAGATGAATTGATATCTTGTTTGATTGGATTATTGGATTTGGATCCATCGGGACTGATGGGGCTCAAACCTGCAGCTGTTGCCTTGAGAGGGTTATGTTCTGACCAATTGAACTGCAATCCCAGTGAAATGCAATAGAGCATACGGCACACATATGCTTATGATTTCATTTCTATGGCTTGTGATGTTATCAGTGATAGTTATCAGCATCTATAGTTCTTGAAGTCTTGGTTTATGACTCCAGTCTCTGCATTGTACATTTGAGATAGTTGTATTAGGCAAATTGTTGGTATATAAGATTTTTATGACCTTCAATGATCAGTTATGATATGAGTTTTGTGTGATCAGGAAAATTAACATTGGTCTGTATTCTTCTTTCTTTTTGTTTTGTCTATGGGATATTTGGGTTCTTTGCTTGTGATCACTTCTTTCTCCTTCATTGTTATACAATAACTTATTCGGACTTGATCTCTGCATATGAATTCAGTATATATTGGTCAATTGCTTCCTAATTTTTTACTCTCAATGCAACATGGAATCACTTTTTCATAGTTTTGACGACTAGCATGTGACACGATGCATACTTCTGTTGTTTTCAGTGTAGTGGAATATTATGGCTTCTGCCCTTCAGTTTGTGTTGAATGAAGGTTGAATAGCATTGCATAAAGAAGTCACAGCTCATACTTTAATTCGATAATGTTACGCTATGTAAGGCTACCTTAAAACGTTTTGGTTTCATTTATATCGTCTAACATTAGATGGATAGAAAGTTCTATCTTACCATCTCTTTCACTATGTTTTGTTGGTCACATTGTTTTTTTATTTTATATCATGACACGACCTATATCTAATGTAGCTCCAAAATCCAGATTCAATGAATGCATCTAACAGCTTATTGCTTCATCAGTGTTTTATATTCGTATGCTGTAGGATGCATGACAATTGTAGTCGAATACGTGTGCTGGTACGGATGCTTCAATGGTCTTATGATTGACACAGAGATATGTGCTATGTTGGATCCGCTTACGATCCTCTTGATTGCTTAAATATTAGGAATTTTCGACCATGTTTCTGAGTAACCAATCTTTACATTAAACTCCTCTTCCCTTTCACGTATTGTTTTTACTCAGCAACAGCCTCTAACTTATGGAGTTGCAATTTGGTACTTACTATACGGGATTTATGTGCAGAGGAAAAACTTGGAAAATCGGAAAGCTTGGAAAGACGATACAACACTAGGATAGATTTGGCTATTATTTCTTCACAAACATTCATGCTGTTAATATTAACCGTACACCGGTGATTAATGTACAGCAGATGACCGAAGGCAGGGGGGAAGTTGGGAGTTAGGATAGCAAAAGAACTTGGGCCGGGTTGAAAAAAGGACTCTGACCGGGTTTCAGGTAGGAGTACCTGCCTCGAGTCCAATCCAAAATATTTCTATGTATACGGTTTCAAGTCGTATTTGGGTGGAAAGGCTCGGGTCTTAGGCCTAATTGGACTCGGATACGGATCTGTCAAAAATTTTCAAAAGCAAGTTTAAACCTTATGGGGTTTAGTTCCATATTGACCCATTTTCATCCTATAAAAAGGTTTTGCTTATAATAACGTTCAACTTAAACTTTAATGACGTTTAAAATAAGCTTTAATTAGACAATTTTTTGCAATGTTATATTAATATTAACATAATGTTATTTTTAATTTTTAAATAAAAATGAGTTCTGTTGTTAAGTAATTAGCTTTATTAAATTAATCAAAAAATGAGTTTATTTTGAAAATGTTGGAATTTAATTTGAACATTTAGGAATATTAGAATTTGTTTTATATTTTAAAAAATGATTATATAATGCAAACACAAATTATTATATTTAACTGAAATGAGCAATGAGATAAATATATTATTTTATTTAAATTAAGTGTTAATTCTCAAGTTAAATTATATGCATTGAAGTATTTATGAGACAGGGGTAGTTGAGTTGGTAGAATAGGGGGTATGAAACTAAAAGATCTTGTGTTCGAATTTTCTTATTTAGGCTTTTTCGATCGAGTCTGTCGTGCAGGGCTTGTTTAGTATGAAATATCTGATAAGCCTGATTTGCGGTTTATTGTGTCAATTTGAAAATTTACCTAGTACGCAGCCTAAAGATAGCAGTTGCGAGTTCCTCCGTTTTAAAAAAAAGTATTTATGAGATTGGGTTGGATTAATTTTTTAATTTTTATGTAACTTAAATTATATTTGTTTAAATTTCAAATTTTTGTATTTTAACTCACTTATTGATGTTATTGTCTCCATAAAGAATGTGCAATAACGACGACGTATATGCGGAGTGTGCTTTAGAGTTTAGACTTGACCCATCTCTCTCATCCTAAAACCCTCCTAAACCCAACTCATCCCTGAGCTTGTTGGTTGGTCGTTGCTTAATCCTTTCCATGGCTCCAAGTTTTGTATTCGAACCTCCAAGCGACGAAGAACCTCTTCTAGAAGAAACTGAAGAAGAAGAAGAAGAAGAAGAAGAAGAAGAGGAACAACAAGAAGGAGGAGAAAAAGAACAAAAAGAAGAAGAAGAAAATGATTACGATAAAGAGAGACCCTCAAATCGTCGAACTCAATCGCCGTGGGACTTCGCTTCTTATTCCGAAACAGTTGCCGAAGAGCACACTCGTCGCAGCACAACTTCCATTGACGACAAGATCTCCAAAGCCCTCCAGCAACGCTCCGTCCCCGTCCCAACCGCCGCAGACGACAGCGGTGGATCCGATTCCGAACCCGACAAACAAGTACTAACACCGATATTCATGTTTCCTTTTTCCAAGTATTTTGTCAACTAACTAACCACTATATCTGTTCTCTTTTTTCTTTATATAATTTGTAGGAAGATTACCGAGAAGAAGAAGATGATGATGATGAAACAAGTACTCCTGATGAGAAGAAATCATTTTTTGCTCCTTTAGAGGGGGCTTCGTTCCATGCGAATTCCTTTATTGAGCTAAATTTATCTCGTCCTCTGCTTCGGGCTTGTGAGGCTCTAGGTTACGTTAAACCTACCCCAATTCAGGTTTCGATTTCGCACCCCCTTTAACCTAATTCTGAATCTTTGTGCTTCAAATGACTGAAGAGTTCTATGTAGGCGGCTTGTATACCACTTGCTCTTACCGGTCGTGATATTTGTGGGAGTGCTATTACTGGTTCTGGAAAGGTACTGTTTCTTTCGTTGTGTACTTTCGGCCACTTTTTTCTTTATGTACTTCTACTAAATACCTAAATTGCGTTATCGATAACTGATTTCTTCAATCTTCAGACAGCTGCCTTTGCGTTACCTACATTGGAAAGGCTACTGTTTCGTCCTAAACGTGTTCAAGCCATAAGAGTTCTTATTCTTACTCCAACTAGAGAGTTGGCTGTTCAGTATGTTCTACTTTCCTAGAGTGGTTACTAAGTGTTTTATATTTTCTTCAGCTTATAGTATGTAAATTTGACTATAGATTATCTGGTAGAATTTGATTGATTTAATTTTTCTTTCTGGACTGATTTATGTATTGCAGGGTTCATAGTATGATAGAGAAACTTGCACAATTTACTGATATTCGATGTTGTCTGGTTGTTGGGGGGCTTTCATCCAAGGTTGGTGGTTGAACAAATTTCTGGTTTTGGTGCAGCATTTTTAGTCTTTTGCTTGAAAGCGGGCATTTCTGTTGTTTCCTTTTTCTTTTCCCTAGATGCATACTCCATTGTTAGTAATTCGTCAGAATGAATATGTGGATGTGGTTCTTATTTTAGGTGCAAGAGGCTGCCTTGAGATCAATGCCTGATGTTGTTGTAGCTACTCCTGGGCGTATGATAGATCACTTACGGAATTCAATGTCTGTGGATTTGGATGATCTTGCAGTTTTGATACTGGATGAAGCAGATAGGTTACTGGAGCTTGGATTTAGTGCAGAAATTCATGAGTTGGTATGTAGTCTTCTCTTTGGAGGTTTTTGTTGTATTCTCAAGAGTCACAAATCCAAGGAATGGGAGCACTTAGATTTTGCTTCAGGATTATTAAGATTCTTAAAGGGAGATTAGAGTTGAATACTGTTTATTGCTTTATTATGCAAATGTGGGTTCATTCCATAATCTTCTTAGATTTACATAACAAAATGGTTATTATTTGCTTCACTATTTGAATATCAGAGATACATTGGTTATCATTACCAGCCTTCGTAATGGAATGCATTAGTGTTTGATTTCAATCTTTGCTTACTTAATTCATCCCTGTGGATAGGTTCGACTATGTCCCAAAAGGAGGCAAACCATGCTGTTTTCAGCTACAATGACTGAGGAAGTTGATGAACTCATCAAACTCTCTCTGACTAAACCACTAAGGCTTTCAGCCGACCCATCTGCAAAGCGACCAGCAACATTGACAGAGGAGTAAATAAATCTGATCCATACTTTGTTCCTTAATTCTTTTTGGTTATGCTACATGATCACCGAGATACTGTTTACATAATTTTCCATTTAGAATTATGTGCCAATGCAGTTGTTTTTAAATGTTATTGCACTTGTCAAGTAAATTGTCTTTTCTTCTGCAGGGTGGTTAGGATACGCAGAATGCGTGAGGTCAATCAGGAGGCAGTTCTCCTTGCATTATGTTCAAAAACCTTTACATCCAAAGTGATCATCTTCAGGTTGTCATGGCTTAGTGGTTTACATCTGTTCTTTATCAATTTATTTTTCTGCATAAGTAAGATAGTATTTTAGTTTTGATATTTATTATTGAATATCAAAGTTAGTATATTACTTATGTATGGCTATCCAATTTCTAGTGGAACTAAGCAAGCAGCCCATCGGTTGAAGATTTTGTTTGGATTAGCTGGTTTTAAAGCTGCTGAACTGCATGGAAATCTCACACAAGTGCAACGTCTTGATGTAAGTAGCTAAATTAATTTATTTTTTATTTTTGCTTCTTTTCTGAAGTTATTGCTTATGCATTCATCTATGGTTTATTATTGAAGTTTGAACCTGGATTATAATTTGCTATTCTTGCCAATCTGACTTCTTTGCTATTAATTCTGACTTATGATTGCTGGCATAGGCTTTGGAACTCTTCAGGAAGCAACAAGTTGATTTTCTGATTGCAACTGATGTAGCTGCTCGTGTAAGTAGTGATGCTAAACTTATGTTGTGTCGCTCTTCATTTGTCTATTTACATTTCATTTTACAGTTAGTTATGCTTCACCATGTAACTACATAACCTCCTTTATTCATTGCTTGGTCCATTTTCTGAATAAAGGGATTTTATGCTAGCAGCATCTCTAAAAGTTGATAGAATTATTAACTCCAACCTTCTAATATGTTTGTCCATGACTTGGATAGTGGTAGTGGTTGTAAAACCAATAATTTCTTATGAAGATTGGTTGTATTTTGTAGGGATTAGACATTATTGGTGTACAAACAGTTATTAACTATGCATGTCCTCGAGACCTTACAAGGTATGTGTCAAACTCTTCTTTCGTATTTGGATACATAATTATTAACTCAACTGTTTCTAACTTGGTTTTTGTTCAACTTTCATCTTTTTATTTCTTTTCTCCAGCTACGTTCATAGAGTGGGTCGTACAGCTAGAGCTGGTAGAGAAGGATATGCTGTTACATTTGTGACAGATAATGATCGTTCTCTTTTAAAAGCCATTGTGAGCCAACTTCCTTGCATCTTTTAGGGCTTGTTTAGATTCTGCTGCTTATAGATTCCTCTTGAATTAATTCAGATTGCAAATGATAAGTCAACATATATTTCCTATAAATTTAGGCCAAACGGGTTGGTTCAAAGTTGAAGAGCCGTATTGTTGCAGAGCAATCAATAACAAAGTGGTCTCAGGTTATTGAGCAAATGGAAAGTCAAGTGGCTGACATTCTTCAAGAAGAGAGGTATTTTGGCTGACTTTCCATCACATAGTTCTTTTTGCTACCTACAAGTGGCACTGAGAAATGCTCTACATTATTGCAGGGAAGAGAGAGCCCTCAGAAAAGCTGAAATGGAAGCAACAAAGGTTTTAACTCATTATATATATACGAGTATATTTGATTCTTTGCATCCATCATTTCTTGTCTAAGTTGATGCACGGATGAATATGGTATACTCATTTGAAACTCATGTTGAAGTTGTTCTGGCCTTCTGTTTTCAATCTCTTTCATCATACTACTGATTAATACAGAGATACTCGAGGAATATGATTAAAATAGTAGTAATCCGACTCTGCGTTGGTTTATTTTTGTTTAAATTGGTTGAGGAACGTGTACATAACGTCATGCTTGATCCTTTTCCCTTTTTGTTTCTTCTTTATTTTTGAATTGTTCTAGTGGTCTCAACTTTTAGAGGTGTGCACTGATGCTGTTATCATGCAGAAGCATTACATAAATTTGTGCCTTTTATACGTGTGCAGGCAGAAAATATGATTGCACACAAGGATGAAATATATGCTCGCCCCAAAAGAACATGGTTTGTAACAGAAAAACAGAAAAAGCTTGCAGCTAAAGCGGCAAAGGTAGGTTTTTCTTGTGATTTTCAATCTCTCTTTCAAGGATGGAAATGAGCCAGGTTGGGCTAGGCCAGCGAGACCCGATGCTCATTACACGCTGCCCGGACCAGCTTCAGGCTGCTACTAAACGACATCGTTTTGGTCAGTCATACCAAAACAATATCATTTTGATGGAGGGTTCGGGCCAGTTGGGCCTTTTTGACCGGGCTTTGTGCCAGCCCCAGGACCAAGCATGGCCTGAAGCCCAATCACCTGTGCCTGGCCCATGACTTGGAACCGGATTGGGCCGGGCTGGAAATACCATTCCTACTCCCTCTAGCAATGACCCTGTGATCCACAGTTTGAGAAAATGTGTTAGTTGTACTAGTTTATCCAGTTGATACACAGTGGCCAATTCCCTATGGCAGGAATCAGGCAACAAAGGAAAAGGTTCTGGAAATGAGATGATTAGTGCAGAGCAAGCTGAAGACCTTAAAATGAAGGAGAAAAGAAAAAGGGAGCGTGAGGTCCTTATTTTCCCCTTGCATTGTTATTATTCTTTCAACGGAATGCTCTCTGCAAATGATATTTTAATACTTTGATACTAATGCACAAAACAGAAGAATATGCCCCGTAAGAAGCGAAGAAAGTTACAAGCTGCCAGGGAAACATTGGAGGATGAGGAACTAATAGAGACACCAAAGGTGTGACATTTGTTTTACTTTTTGCCCCTATCTGTTTATGATATGTTTCTGTTCTAAAATGCTCAGTCTCTAGGTGTTATGAACCACCTCGTGTATGGGGCAATGGGTTTAAGGGATGTTGGCTCCAAGAAAATAGATGTTTCCATTCTGAATACTAGTGTGATATGCTGCACCATCTCTTTCATCGCTACGACTTTTTCTGTTTATATAGTTTTTTATGAAATAAATGCTGCAGAGTAAAGGAAAGAATATGAAGGACAAGACTGGATTGTCACTGGTTGACCTGGGTTATCGACGAGCAAAGGCTGCAAAAGCAGTGACGAGAGCTGTAAATGCTGGTAAGATTGCACTGAAGGCTAGTAAGAAATCAAAGCGTCCTCTAAAAATGCAATCAAGGACAGAAGAGATGCGTGAGCTGTTCCAAAGTGAGATGAGTGAGAGGAAGCAGAAGAGAGTGACAGGAAACAAAAACTCTAAGAGTTCATTTAAGAGCAAGTCACGGTATGATTCTAATTTTCTAGTAAATGGTATTCTGTCTACAATTTGCAGTTGGATATGTTTCTCAAGAGGAATGAAATGATGAGAATATATCATCAAACCAAAATTGAAAGAACTTCACTTTGTCAACTTGGTTAAGCAACATTTAAAATCCTAGCATTCAATTACCAGCATCTTGACTAGTGCTCTAAGAAGAATTCACAACATGGGGTTTCATTGCGTGACGTTTAGTCTTTGCATGTGCTCTCATTGGTCTATTGTATTCTAAAACTTCAATTCGGTTAGAATGAATCGATGTATAATTTTAGCATCCTTCTGCATAATTTTGGCACCTTGTTGTGAATGAAAAGTTCCAAACTGATTGTCCCTATCATGCTCTGAGGTTTAGAACTACTGATCAGTTGCTGCTGATATTCTCATGAACATGGCAGTGAATCATAATCCAGTTTCCATTTCTTAATGCGGATTAAAAGAAAGTGATTATCGCGTTATGTTTATGTCCCATTTGATTGTATGCATTGACATTGGATTTTTCATCCCTTGCCTTTTTCTTCATGTAGGTACAAGCGCAGGTAACACTAGATTTATGCTAAAGTGTTATACATTTGAGAGGAAGACTCGAACAGGGTTATTGATTCAGAATTTTGCTCAAGGTTGCTAAACTTGCAGCCTCAGACCACTCCTTATGTCCTCATTATAGGAATTTTGATTTGCATCGTAAGAGTGTAAATTTTTTTTACGCTTTATTTAAGCTGTCATAGCACAAAAGTAGTGGTAAGAGATCTTATTTCTCTCCTCCTAGCAATCCCTCATTTTTTTCTTTTCTATCATTGTTTACTTCTCTTGCTTAAAAACATTTCAGACAGGATCTGATTGTGTAATGCCTTTCTTAAGCTTTCCTACTAAAACACTGATATCAAGGTGCTTTTGTTAATTCACAAGTATCACCTCACAATTTATTGCAATCAAGAATTATAACGATAAAGTATAAGGTTAATTATATAGAATTCCTGTAGGGTTTGATTTCTTTTATTTCAATATTTTTTAAAAAAATTATTACTTATTTCTTTGTAGTATCACTTAATCATCACATAATTTCTTGTTTTTTATTAATTTTTAATTCCTTCATTATTCGAAAATGACTTAAAATTTTAGAATATTTAATATTATGTTGTAAAGGATGTGATAATTTTAAAAATATAATTGAAGTAATAAAATTTTGTAATGTGAGTTTGTACATCCATCCTTACAATTTAGTTTGGTGATATGCATAGTATGTAAAAGTCCAGTAAGTGTTTTTAAACATGATATGTATACACACATACATATATATATACATTTTTATTACTGTTATTATGTATCAATATCAACACTTTTAATGTACTTGCTTATAAATATGTTTGAGTTGGCATTTATCTTTTATGATAATTTAGATTTTAAAAGCATTCCTAACTTAGATTATATATATACACACTTTTACTGTACTTGTTTATAAATATGTTTTAAATGGCATTATCTTTTATAATTATTAGATTTTAAAAGCATTCCTACCTTAGACTATTCTTTATTCATGTTCCTTACTAATATACACCGTCCATTAGGACCATTACCACTTTTATGCTGATTGGGTACACGTACAAAACCCACAGACAAAGTGGGCTTAAAGAGATTATGTTGCTTGATATTACGTGACAGCAAATTTTTTAAAAATCAGGGATTTATATCTGATTTCACAAACTTCCTACTTGGTCAAAGAACTTGACAAGAAAATTAGTTCCTTTAAATTTCTTTCTATATAAGGAAGAGACATTACAGCTAACATTTAAGGAGCTTTCTATGATTGCAACAACCTTCTATGACACAGAAAAGATAAATTTAAGAAACTAGATCAAGACTAAAACAAATAAAAACCCTAAATTTCTTTACTTTGAGCAATTAGAGTTCCATGACAACCCCCGCAGTTTTTTATTCGGTTATACTCCCACTCTCATGAAAGCCAATGGGCTTGCCTTATGAATTATCATTTCTGCATTCCTGGGACAATCAGCTTGATCAGACTTTGTGAAAGGGGACTGCATTTCAGTAAGTCATCTCCAGGGAGCTTGCGGATGTTTATGCTGTGACGAAAAGGGTTCCCACCCGCCATCCGGTTCCTTCCTTTTCTCACCGATTCCAGAGCTCGAGGATGGTTGGAAGTTGGCTTCCAGTGGCCTAGCTTGACTAGGCATGAAAAATTGCCTGAGACTCCCGGCATTTCCTCCATCGATTGCAAAACCAGAATTTAGATCAAAGTTAGAGCGAGAGGACCCCGCAACACTTTGACTATGGGGTGCATTAGTCATGCTCACAATGAATGATGATTGCGAGTAAGATGGAACAATTGATGCAGATCCCATCATTTGTGGCACAACAGGGGCTCCTCTCGAATCAACCATGTAAGGAATTGAAGTACCGGGTCCATACATAGCTGAGGTGATGGACATAGTGGGTACGGATGCCAGTCCATTGTACCCAAAAACAGGAGAATTCGTATATGACACTGAAGGGAACATTCCCAGAGGACCTCCAATTCTTGCAACATTAGCATCCATGGCTATGTCAGCATACCTTCCATTTGGTAAGGATATTGTCTGAGGAGTAAGATCTTTCCTCCTGACATCCATTCTACTACCTACCTCTACTCTGGTACCAAAGATGGAAACAACATTATCGGTTGGTCTTTGTCCTCTATGTGCACTTGGATTTTGTGAAGACTTTCCATGAAAGAGCCCTTGATCGGAGGCATCATTCTGGAAAAGAGGCCTATCATTTAAATCGAAGTTCCTCATTGAAGGCCTCATTGAGGATGAGGAAGAGGCAGGAGAGGGGCTCCGATGGCTGTTTCTGGGGTAATAAACTTGTCCTTCCATCCTCAAATCTGATGACAGAGCATCCCCATCGTCACTGATACGATTTAAATCCAAATTCGGCCTCTCCAATCTTCTTGGGCCCAATTCTAAAGAAGAACCCCCAGAATTGAGTCCAGATGAGAATGGAATTTGTCTTTCTGAAGTTATATTTATGACCTTCTCATCTCCATCCTCAGCCACATTGAGATCAATATCGAGACAAAAATGTCTCTGTTTTAAACTGTTGCTGCTGCCTCCAGTCTCGACAGTCTTATCACCATCAGAAGCCTTGCGTGGAGAAGCTGGACGAAATGCACTAGTAGCTGCAGATCCTTTCCACCCAAGGCTTCCACTGAACTCCAAAGGTGCTGCAGGTGATCCAGAAACTGTCATTGGCCTAGAAGCTGAAACAACAGATATTGGAGTCAAGATGGGATTCATAGGACGCTCTGCATCATCAGAATGGACTTCTTGATTCAAATCAAAATTACATGAGCCTTTCTCGCCATCAATTTCAGCAGCTTGAGCCAACTCTGTCACCTGAAAAGATTGTGATTCTTTTTCTCTGTTTTCTTCCCTAGCCATGTGATTATCTGGATTACCCAACTTTCCTTCCCCTTCGGTATGTTCAACAGGTGAACGGCTTCTGGCTGGCACATCAGCTGGTATAACAGCAGTGGCTCGCTCTTGATTTCCACTTACGGAATTTGGGCTACCTGGTATACTATTATTCATAATTTTCCCTGAAGAAGAGCTGCAAGATGGTTCTTTGTAGTCTACCACTTCTCTCTCCACTTCTTGAGCCACCTGTCGAGCTACTTCGAGAGCATCAACAATACCATATTCAAGTTCAATGTCAGATCGCCTCCTACCAATTGGATTAGGACTTCGGATTTCCATTGTTAGTTTGGAGAAATCAGAAGTATCTCCCACAACATCATCTGCATCAGAATGCTCCGCATCATCACCAGCAGGTACAATATCTTCCATCTCTGATGCAGGACTGCTAGATTCATCAGGTTTTTCCAACCTACTATCCTTTCCAGGGAAGTCCTCCCGAGCGTCAGTTGAGCAATTGCTCTTGTTGGGTATGGACTTGAGCACTGGTTCATTACTATGATATCCGATACCCATATCATCAGTCTTATTTTGCAAAAAGGAGCCTGTTTCTTTAGCACTTGAGGCATCAGATCCAATAGGAGCATGAGATTCCACCTTCACAGCAGTTGAAGCTATTACATCCTGGACGATGTCAGGTTTCTTTGAAGAATCTGACTCTTGCTCTTCTATTTCTCCCTTTGGGACTGTAAAACTAGGAACTTCAATAGAAGTTACCTCTGAAGAATTTAGGACAGATTTTTCCTTCACCGACTTCTCCTGTACTGAGGGTGACATAGTAGAGGTTGTAGGAGGATTAGGTGATCCACCCTCCTCACTTTTGTGATCTAAAACCATTGGAGAAAGATGATTGTTACTATGAGAATGAACCTGCACATCTTCAACTTTTTCTACGTGAGTAGAACTTGAGCTTCTTGATAGCAAAATCTGAACCTTGGCAGGTTCTGTCGTATTATTTTCTTTATTATCACTTCCTTTTGAAAGAGGAAAGGGAGGAGCAGATTCTGTTCCACTCTTCTCATTGTTGACTGCACCCGGATCAACTTCGGTAGGACCATGAGTATCATTACAAATTGACTTACTAAGCTTACCCTCCTTCCAGCCATCAAAAAGTGCTCTTGCTCTGCCCTGAACCCTAGAGGAAGTGTGATCAAGAAGATTATTGACAGTGATAAAGATCCCAGAAGAAATTGACCTTTCTTTTTCTACTTGTAGCTTTTCCAGTGCTCGTAAGAGTGCTGTAATTGACTCTTCTGCAAAGCTATCAGTAGTATCGTTAGAAAAATTCTGAGCATCGTTTAACCACCTGTCAATGAAGCACAGTCCATCTAGTTGAATAAAAAGATCAAGACAATCTCTATTGTCAGTAGCAGCAATTGTGCTTGCAACAGCAGCCCACTGCCTCGTTGCATCACCAATGTTCTTCACATTACAATCTTTCTCCTTCTGCATAACAGCAACCAATTCTTGGACTCGGGAAGGGGCTGTGAGCCCATCTTTCATCTCACTCAAGGTAAAAAAGTCTTCAAGTGTCATATTTTGCTACATATCATCTCTGAGCAACAAGGAAATATTTTCAATGTACGATGCTTTTTCCACCATGAGAAGTTCTAGTGCACCTTTAGAACTCTATTTACAAGATATCCTGAAAACAAATATATTAAAACTGATAAGCAGACAGTTCTAGACTGTAACACTAGCTGAAGAACAAAACAAAGACCACCACTGAAGATTAGGATGAAATTAACATAAGCAGAAGACTGTCTTCGACACCAGCAATTAGTAATAACTAAAAATCTATGTGAGAAGCAAGCAGTATCCCTAGTTCACTAGCTTCGTCATACATCAGATAAACTAATAAAATCAGTTCAAGATCGGATGCCAAAATGCAACAAAAATTCTACTAAACTTGAATGTAGATGAATACCAGATCCTATAAACCTACACACTCGGCATGGTCAAAGAAAATCCATACAAGGCAAGATACAACAAATGAAGCCCTTGACAAACTACTCAATATGATTAATTTTCAAAAGACGGACAATGTATCCTTAATAGGAATGTATTTTATTATTTACCACATGTCCAAAGATTCTAAATATGATACTTTCAAGAAATTAATGCATCTAAATTGCACGTGGAGCACTCCATTGTCAACTTGGTAACAAAATAAATGTATGCAATGTGAAACTACGCGATAAAATATCACCTTTAGAACAGGTATCACTAGATTCACCAATTCAGATCTAAGTAACAAGAGCAAACTCTTCTGTGTCCACAAATCATATTATTGATCTGAACTTAAAAGTACCTTATCTAAACCTAGTTGAGTGTCCCTCTTCAAAGCAAAACCACATTAATATCAGAAAACACAAGGAAAAACAAAAAGCAAAGTTAATGATCATCTAAAAACCCATAGCTCAACCATTAGAGACAGAAAATCACATGAATTGAAAAGCTGACACACAGCAACTATTAAAGGAGAGGGTATTTGGCCCAGAAATGAATGCCAGATTTTCGCAACATCTATCAACTATCAAAAGATCAAAGTTCTACTGATTAACAACAGCCAATTTACCGTATCAAAAGAAATGTCCTAGAGTTGCAGTGAATAAACGGGAGAAGAATGAACCCCGTGAAGAGGAAAGTCTACAAATCTACATACTAATCAGCTCAAATAATTGGAGCCAGCTATCAATTTCATAAATTTCTTCAAGAACTACGCATGTAAAACCAGCAAGACTTACCGTACTAAAGAACATCAAACCCTAGAATTACAAAAACCCAGAAAGAGTAAAGCAACACCAAACTTTTTAACTTCTCTAACTCTCTGCACAGAGAAGAGTCGTGTCGTGGCTGTGAAATGTTACAAGATTCGAAAAGATAGTCCACGGATTCTCACAATTAATGCTCCCAGATACGAAATTAAATAGTGCCAAATCCAGGAAAAATGAAAAATAATAACTATCACACAAAGGGAAAAACTTAACAATTACTAAACAACTGAAGAAGAAGAAGAAGGGAAATACCTCTTTTAAATTAACCGAAACCAAACCCTAGAAAGAGACAGTGCTCCACGTGAGAGAGACTAAGTTTCTCTCACTAGAAAACAAATTCCACAACCAAATTTAAGCATTATCTCTTCACTGTCGCCTATTACAAGCCCGGTTTGAGTTTCGTATTTACACTTCTGCTCACAGAAACCTCTCCACACTGGATCTTTGCTCTCCTTTTGGAACCTCAGAGAGAGGGGAGAGAGAGAAGCGAAACGTTTCTTCTTCTTCGGCGTAATTTTTTCCAATTTCATTATATTTAAAATTTACTTGATTTTTTATAGTTCGATCCTCTGGCGGATTTTGGTTCGCAATCGGGTGAAAAAGAGCACGTGTAAGGCGGGCGTGAGAACCTCTCGGCTGGCTCCCAACCCGCTTGGTTTGGGTGGGTGACCCGAGAGTATAAAAAGGATGCTTTTAATGGGTTCATGTAAGTACGAGGCAGAGGTCTAACAAGATATTGAGTTCCTACTTTCTACTTCTCAATTTAAAATTTTAAAATAATACATAATTAATTTCATTCTTATATAAAATAACTTTATTTATTAATTTTAATATCTTGTTCTCATGAATAATTGTATTTTACATTAAATATTTAATAGGTTTAAAAGCTCAATAAAAAGGGATTTCTTTAAAATTTTGAAATATTTAAAGTTTAAATTTCTAATATTTTATAAAAATTTTGTAATATTAAAATAAATTGAGTTAAATTTATTCCAAAAATTGATTATTAAAAATAAATAATTAAGATCTAACAGATCATTTGATTTGAATGTCATTTTATTTAGTGTATTGAGAAAATAAATGAAAAGAACCGTCAAAATCAAGTGAAACGATGGCTTTGGACAAACTCTAGGATTGAAAAGTAAGCAAGCACAAGCTCCTTGATCTGATCAATTACGGACGTCTCCTTTTTAGCGGCAGTGTAGGAGTTGAAGCTACTAGGGAACCTGATGCTGAGTAGGGGGCCAGCGATCCATCAGCAGTTGACTAATCAAGTATGTGA
>JAOTAY010000002.1:611731-624169 GCA_025629805.1 Erythroxylum baracoense | reverse complement strand
AATTAGATTATTCATAATTTTTATTAATAATTAAATAATATATATTTAAATGATAGTAAATCAGATTATGAAAAAAAACAGAAACAGGAAAAAAAATTACTTTTTATGGTTTTCATAATTTTTTAAAACAAGAAGGAACCAAAACCAAAAACAGAAACTGAAAACTCAAACAAACATGTTTTTTTACTGAATTTGAAAACAAAAACAAAAAGCCAAAAACAAAAATAAAAACAAACACCCCCATGAAGAGAAGGTTGAGAGAAAACAGCTATGGTGATTTAGAGATTTAGGGAAAAACCGTTTCTTTATTCAAAGAGTAAAAACCAGATCAGTAAACTATACAGAAACGTTCGTATATATACATGACGTAAGTAACAAAACTAAGTACCTGTACCAAGTATTTACAAACTAACACCCTCAACCTTTAATTAAATACAAAATAACCCCAACTAACTAAACACTACTCTAAGTAATGTGTAAAATAACAAATGATGTCGCCAAGCTACATGAGAGAGGAATCTAATTCTGGATCATCACTGTCCAACAAAGGAGGTCGCAAATCATGCTTTAACTCGTATATCCCCCCCTCAAGCTTAGGGTTTAAAGAATGAAGATCAAAAACACTAAGCTTGGATAACAGAAAACGAAAATGTGGAGAATACAACACTTTGGTAAATAAATCAGCTGGTTGAAGCCGAGAGGGAACATACAGAGGCTAAATAAAACCATCTTTGTACTTGTTACGAACAACATGACAGTCTATATCAAGATGCTTTGTCCTTTCATGAAATGTGGGATTGGCTGTGATGTGCAGAGCAAACTTATTATCACAAGCAAATGGAATAGGAAGAGGTATCGTAACGCAGAGATTAAAAAGGACATAATAAATCCATTGGAGTTCGCAAACAGTCATGGCCATGCTTCGGTATTCAACTTCACATGAAGAACGAGAAACAGTAGATTGTTTCTTCGTTTTCTATGAAATGAGAGAATTCCCAAAGAAGATACAATAACCTCTTAAAGAAAGTGATAGCACACTGTGCCCAATCAACATCACAGAAAGAGGAAAGAGTAAAATCATTGCTGCTGGAATAGAAAAAGCCAAGGGAAGCGTAGCCTTTCAAATAACGTGGCACATGAACATCAGTTTTTCAATGAATGTCCAATGGATTCTGAACATACTGACTCAATTGTTAAGTAACATGTGTAATATCTGGAACATCTTTAATAAACAATTGATCTGGTCAAATCAATTGATAAAATTAATTATTAGTTAAATGTTGATAGAATCAACAAACAACCTATGCAATATATTGTTTGTCAACCATTGTCCTTATTGGATCTTAATTAAAACGTGATAAATACTAATTAGAACGTGTTTAAAGTCAACATTTCGACCATGCCAAGTTGAACCATTCCATGTATTACTCTCATCTAGTCAATCCATGTCACGTCAGATTTTGGGCCTTTGAAAGAGCCATGGAGGTAACGTGTTGATGTTCAATCTTTTGACCATAGGATGTAGACTTGACATATTCGAGGAAGTTAAGAGATAAATATAAGGAGTGTTCTTATGGGAATACTAAGTAATCGGTCCATATTCATATTAAACAATCATAGTAGTTGGGAGGAATATTTGGCAGAGGAAGGTCAAGGATATCAACGAAGCCTGCTTGGTTGGACTGTTTAGACCAATTTTTCTTTTGATTTTTACACTTGCGAATAAATATGAAAATATGTAATATTTTATTTAGTAAAATTCACAGTTATTATTTTGTAGATGTCGAATAAGATATTTAACGAGAGAATAATTTAAAATTAAATGACATAATTAATTCAAATAATATTTATAAGTATTTAATATATTTTTATTCTTAATTAATTATTTTTAATTTTTTCTTATACTAAAAGACACTAAGCTAATTTACAGAAGAAGGCTTTGTAACTATTCAAGGTTGAAAAGACAAGTTGAAAAGGTTGGAAAAAAATGGATAAGAGCTAAAAAGTTTGAACTTGCTGTGCTGCGATTGATACGCTGAGTGCAACACCAGTCCACTCATTTATTGTCTACCTATAATTTAGAATGTTATAACCTAAACTCGACTGCAGTGCAGACGACAACCTAAGCATTTGAAAGATGATGTCGGCCAATGGACCTTCGTGATCGGCTGCTGGTACCAATTGAACTTTGAAACATCTCACAATTCCCTTTGCGGCGATGTTTAATCAATTCCCAATTGGCATCCCACTTCTGTGAAAGCCTAAAACATGGCGTCTTCGGTTGCTATTCAAGGCCATAATCACTATAATTATAAGGACAAACATGAGCTCTTAGCCCATTTGGGGGACAAACATGGGCCTCTCGAGATTGAAGAACGGTGGAATAGTTGTTTCATGGTAAACTTACTTTTAGTTATGTGTTTAATTTGAAAATAGCAGTTCTATTTAAAATTAGTAAGCTTTAATTTAAGTGTAAGTCTTAAATTAAACAAGTTCATGAACATTCAATTTCTCTTATCCGTTAAGAGGCCTACACGTTAAGAAAGGTACAAAAAGAAGTTGACGATATAAGGACATACAACTTTTATTAAGGTTTATCGAAAGTTTTATGAGCTTATTTAATTTAAGTGTAAGTCTTAAATTAAACAAGTTCATGAACATTCAATTTCTCTTATCCGTTGAGTGGCCTACACGTTAAGAAAGGTACAAAAAGAAGTTAACGATATAAAGATATACAACTTTTATTAAGATTTATCGAAAGTTTTATGAGCTTATTCATTTGTTGAAAGTTTGTTCAAGTAGTTTAGCAACTTGTTCATTATTCGATCGATAGCAAAATAGGAATTTTATTTACATTTTCTTCTTTAATACAAGTTTATGGTTGACCTTGCGTTCGTAATTAAAGAACAATTTATATGTACATGTACTGTTGCTAGATACTTGGTATATAATTCACGTACTTTTACTGGACATTGGGTACCTAATACACGTACATACACACACGGTCTTCATACATACACATAAGTACAAATATACTGTTCCATTCAATAGAGATACCGATAAACTTGGAAATCAAATACGTTATAAAAAAGCAACTTCAAACAATAGGAAAATGCCCAACAACTTGTTCAATAGGTTGTCTCACTTCAGCAGTGTTAAATAACATATAGAAATCCACCTTTCGAACTGTACGATGGGTTTTCCACTGAACTTGTTTTACGCTGAGGTTGTAGATTGTGTTAATCTTATTCTGTTAGCATCTATATCATGTTCTTGCTGTTACATATTTTGATGGACAACTGTATCGTCTGATGTCAGAAAGAAGAGTTTGCTTTATGTTCTTCGATTCTAACACCAATTGTTCGTGCTGTGTCTTGTATGACGTTGATCAGGAGTAAATTTTGCCGTTGATTGGTGAGTTCAAGAAAGTTATGAAACAATTCAATGACCTAAGAAGTTGAAGAGCCCAATTTGACATAGTTGTGAATGGATGTGAGTACTTGCACCATCATTGTTCTACAGCTAACATTGTTCTTAGATGATCATCTGCATAGGCTCAGTGGTTGGAGCTTCTTGCATGTTTTTCGCATCGATAGATTTCAATTCGCCAAGTTTTGTTCTCTTTATTCTTCTAATTCTTACGCAAATACCACTACAAAAAAAGTAAGAATTAGCGATGAAAAATTACTGGCAAAAACAAAACCATTGCAAATTACCGACAAATAATATTGATGGGAAAATGTTCGTTTAGCGGTAGTAATAATATCCGTCGTCAAATATGAAGGGAAATCATCTTGGCAAAATTTGCGACAGACTTTAGCGATGGTATAAAATGCCCATCGGTAAGGAAGGTGGGAATTGTTAGGAGAATAAAAAAGTTTTGAGTTTACCGACAAAAATTTGTCTATCAGTAAGATTTTCAAGGTAAACGTCGTCATCTACTTCGGCTTTAGCATGTTAAAGTAAACAAAAACGATATCTTTAATTTAACACCAAACGACGTCGTTTTCTTTTATACTAAACTCACTCGAAAGGTCCTCCTCCCTAGGGATGGTAAAGGATGGCAGGCCGCGAATCGGCCCATATATATATATATATATATAAGTATACAAAACAGTGTCGTTTTGGACAAAACGACGCGGTTTTGTCCAAAATGGGGAGGGGGCCAACCATGGTCGACCCATGGCCTGCCTAACCAGGGCCAAACACTGGGCCGGGGCGGGCAGAAATTGCCATCCCTACTCCTCCCCACCCCCCAACTACATCTTCTTCTTCGTCTGCTTCGTCTCTTCTCTAGTGCGATTTTCTTCTCACTGGTTTCTCTATCGTGTACTCTTCTTTTGCTCATCGACGTTTGTCTTCTCTGGCTACTGTCATCGTGTCTTTTGGTGTAGGTTTTTTTGTAGCCACTGTCATGCATTTTTTCGTATATTGGATGAAAGTTAATTTGATTATTTGATTACTTTCGTTTATTTGTATATTCTATGATTGGAAAACGATTTTAAAGTATAAATGTTAGTGTTAGAAGGGACGAGATGTGATTTTGGTTGTGATGTTGAGATGAATTTCTGATGTATGTAAGGTGTTTAATGAAATATCTGTTCTTTGAAAAACTGATTTCAATTCTTTATTTTCAGTTTTTTTGAGTATGAATTTCATAATTTCGATTCTTTATTTCCCCCTGATAAAGTGTAGGGTTAAAGGTTATTGCTTCTTTTATCTTTTGTTGAGTTGAATGGTGGATAAAAAAGCGAAAAAAAAGGGGAATGTATTATATTCAATATAAGAAAGTATTTTGTCGCATGCCTTTTTTTCTATTTTCTTTAGTTTTATATTATGAAGATCAAAATTTTTAACCTTTAAAGCACAAAGACGTTATAACTCTTATGGTATTTACCATGTGCATGCTTTACTGATCCAAATACAATGATTATCTACTACCTAAAAGACAATACGGTTGTCATGTATTTGACCTTTAATGTGGTAACTCATGTATAAAACCAGTCACGCACATAAAAGAAAGCAATTGTAACTTTTGAAAACTTGTACAAAAGAGATTGCTGTGTCTTTTAAGTTTGTGTATAATTTACTTGAAATATGGAAATTGAGTTAGTGGGAGTGGAAGTAGGTTGGCCTCTTCTTTTTGTTTTTGTTTATGGCAACGACACTAGTTATTAGAGTCATGAAGTACCAAAAGAACCCTCTTCAAGCACTCGAAATGTTTAATTTTATTAAAGATGAAGATGGATTTGCGCACATGTTTATTACTTATAAAAACACGGTTGACAAGCTTGGACTTATAGGCAGTTAGAAACATAAAGTGTACGCTTATCAAAAAGAGGATGAATGTTGATAGAACTTTAATGGAGACGATAAATATTGAAGCAATGACAAGTTATGGAAAGAAAGAAAAGGTTCAAGAAGTTACTAACGTGTTTGAGAGAATGGACTTCTATAATTGTGAACCATTTTGTATGGTCTTATAATGTCGTTACAAATATATTGGTCAGGTATGACTACTTCAATCAAGCCCATAAACTTTATTTGAGAGTGAAAGATAAAGGTGCTACTCGTAGTATCTACACTTCTACAGTTAGGATGAAGTCATTTTGTAAGAAAAAACGACCTCGTCTTGTCTTGAGGCTCCTTAACAATATGCTTTGTCAGGGGTGTCAGTATAATGCAATTGCATATTGTACAGTAATTAGTGGGTCCCTTAAAGATAATCATCAAAATTAGGAACCCTTACTAGTCCAAGAACTATAATAATTTATTAATCAATAGTGAAACTAAATATAGTAGAGCCTTAGGAGAACCTGACCTAAATCTAGCCAATTCATATTTTGGTATATTCTTAATTGTTTCTTTCTATTAGTATTTAGACTGTTACTTTATTTTATTTATCCAATCATCCATAAATGTTGATATATCTTGCTAAGTTTATAGATAGTGGGTAGTTAATCAAGAATCCTCATATGATTGATCTGTACTTGCTTTGTTAGCTACAATTACATTATGCACTTGGTGTAAAACAATTAAAACAAATAATTAAGTAATGTAAAATGCATATTGACTTTTTGACTTATAATGAGTATTCCATTTTAGAAAACCTATCTAGTACTACAAATATTGAATCCTTACCATTTCTAGAACTAGATAAACCTAAAGAAAATTCCATTAACAAATCTACCTATCTATGGGGTTGCATTTGAGATTTAGCATGTTTATAAGTAACACATCTTTCACATATTCTCTTTATATTTGAAGATTCTTTTTGACTTTAAAGTTTTGTATGCAACGATAAATTTAAGATACAATCTACTTGATGCATAGTTGATACAATCTAGTTGAAATCAACAAGCGAAGATGATTTAGACAATTTGAAACCTTTTGTGTTGGCAATGCAAAGTTAAACTTAGAGGTGTTTTTGAATCACATGAAAAAAGAGAACAAAGAATTGAAAGTGAAACATTTCAGGAAGAAGTTTATGAAATAAATACATCTGTTACATATAACGAGAATGAACCGTTGAACGATCCAAATAATGAATATGTTGAAATTTGATATGGAAAGGATGAGTCGGGTGAGAGATCTGAAGAGAAGTATGAGTTTGATTGTAATTCTTCAGAAAAAGAAGATGATGATGATTTTGATTTATAATTAAGTGCTGATAGCAATTAATTTATGTTTTTAATAAATATTATATTCAACAAATCAATTATTTCCTTTTCAATATATTATGTGAAATATTGAATTGAAATTGTTATATTTTTGGAATATTCAATCAAATATGAATTTCAGGTTGAAATATGACATCAAAGAGAAAATAAAATATGATGCGACCAAGGTTCAAACAACGAGTTGGTGTCAGTTACTGCCCAGGTGAAGCGTCGGATTCTGCAGCTACAACCGAATCAGATGTTGTACCTCCAGCTATTACACTTATAGATGAGACATCATCTTCCGTACCTACTGCTACATTATCCACCACCCCTATATCGACAAAGTTATCAGGGGTAAACGATGTAAATGAAGGAGACAACTTATAGCCTGTAGCTGAGAGAGCTTATGGAAGAACTTACATCACAATTGACAATAATCTGTAAGTGAAAATACATGAAACACCATATGTTTATAATTAAGTTATAGGTTTAAATTTTAAAAAATGGTATAAAATTAATTGTTTCTATATTAAGTTGATTTCGTTTGAACCATGTTCAAGAAACATAACATTCAAATTCAAGAAGAAGATTAATCTTGGGGTTATATATGGAAGAATATCTCTCAGGCGACAAAAAAATTTTGTTATCAGAAGTTTGAGGTACAAACAAATATATTTATTATTTTTTAATTGATTTTTATATGTTAATTTGATAAAATGTTATTACATTATAAGTATTTATTGTATGTTTTTCCTTTTGTTTCAGATTTTTTTTTTGAGATTCTGAATTTGATGCGGTCATTTATAAAGTATGGGAGAGACGAGCACATACATGTTACCGAGACTTTATTTGTGCGATACATAAGACTAGTGTACGATCCCCTTATATTTCTGAACAAATATGAAGTCGTTGGTAATAGTATTGGACATTACTCGAGGTAATGTCCATTTCAGAGCGTAATTCTACTAACAAACGTAAAGGATCGGGGGGAGAGAGTCTTCCTATATATACTAGAGAATCTATTACCCATTACGAGCATGCAGAGAGACTTGTAAGTATCTATTTACATTTATATTCTGATTTTTTTACTTTGGTGTATTTCAATTTAATTTGATGTATAAATTTTGGAATGAAAATATGTGTATTATGAAAAATGATAATATTATAAATGTTCAATGCCATATATAGCTGTGTTGTTAAGTTACTTTCTTTGTTCAATAGGGAGTAAATATCATAAAAATAGAAGAAATTTTGTCGAAATTTTTATAAATTATAATTCACTTATAACAGTTTATTCTGATGCAGGAAAAGTTTTTAGGCACGAAGCCAACACCCTGTCAGCTCTTTTTCACACACACACTAATAAGCATGACGGTATGTGAAATTTATGTTTTAGTATTAATGCTTAATAATTATCACTTACTAACATAAACATTGCCTTCTGATAAGACCAAATATAAGAAAACATTTAACGACAGTCTCAGTAGCTTGAAGATGTTGATGAGAGTTAAACTTATCTTTATGTAGTGGGTGATAGGGACCGTCGTGGAAGGATAGTCGACTTAGATTTATTTGTGAATACATGTTATTCCTAATCCTCCACATTCGGTACAGCAGCAACTAGTAGATGGTCCGCACCCAATGAAGTTTGTGAGCTTCGTAGCACAGTACAAACATTGGCAACTTAGTTGCAACAGTCGATGGAGTATATAGCTCAGCTCCGTAATAAGGTGGATGAGTTGAAAGAAACGAGCAGAATCTTATCGTAGTAATCAGAGCATCCACAGTCACCAAATGAATAGCATACTTATAGTCATTTCATATGAATTAAATACTTATTATGTACAAAATAATTTTTTATTATTAATTAAGATAGTTTTTACTTTATATCATCAATCAACTTTCTGTTTTGACAAATTAAATGTAGAAACAAATCAAAATATTATCAACAGATAACTGATAACTGTATAAATTATGCATAAATTATAAGATCATCAAATAAAATTAAATGTAGGAAAATTTTAAAATATATAGTTTTACTAAATTTACTGACAGAAAAAACAGTTTTATTAAATTTTCCAACAAAAAACAAAGTTCATCGGTAAAATCTATTCAATTTATCAACAGATAACTAATAACCGTCGGTAATATTTTCATTAGCTTACCGACAAAACAACCAATTTTGTCTGACAGCATAGAATAACTGTCGGTATATTCACTGACAGTAATACAAAATGTCTGTCGGTAAATTTGCAATGAACATATTGTGGTTTGTCACAAATTATTACCAACAGTCATTTTCCCAACGCCTTTATCTGTCGGTAAATTTCATCGCTGACTTAACTTACCGACAAAATGCGTAAATTTTCTGTCAATAATTTCCCTCGCTAAACTTCTTTTTTTTTTTGTAGTTAACTCGATCGAAGGTATAGTTTCTGTTAGTTGTATTGCATGAAAACTTGACAAGTCTGCTTTTCTTATTGTCTGTAAGCCAAAACAGAACATAAATTCAGGTAAGGGAATGCTTGCCTTTTCTTTACGGATACGCACAGTACCCCATACCTGAGGCTTTTCGGTCTCTTGATGTTGAAACATTTAGCAAGCAAGACCTGTCTCTGTTAATTTGCAAAACTATAGGCCATTTTTTATGGGCTTCGCCTTGCTTGGAATCGCAACTTCCGTAACCTTGTCGTGGAATATGATAATATTGGTATAGTCAAAATGCTGAAGAGACGAGATAATGTTTCATCACCAAACAGACTTATTCGTAATATTGAGGATTATCTTAAACGGGACTGGAGTGTCAACCTTGTTCATAGACACAGGAAAGCTAACATGGCTACGGATCATTTGACCAAATTGGCCACTGTTGACAAATGAGGCCTACAACAGTTTGGTAGATAAAACACGACGGCATGCCAGCTTTACTAGGGAGATGACTTAATTTTTGTTCCTTTCAAGACTTTGCCCTCATTTTATTTACCCAAAAAAAAAAGAATAGTTAACATGTCTAACAATTAAGTAATGTGTTTCATCGTATTTAACTGCAAGTTGTATTTAATAACAATATAATTAATAATATATTTACACGTGAAATATCTGAAAACATTGTGACGTTTTAGGGGGAACAATAATGCCTTTGGACTTGATGGCAAACAAGAGAAAAGGCTATGGGTTGCATCATATGACCATTCTTTTAAGACACCGACCTTTTATGTTCTTTTATAATATTGATATTGAGCCACTCGATATCTGCCTTCATGTCATGCATGAGCAATTAATGCCTACTTTATTTGGCATCGATATGCTCCCTTCATTCTCTATTCACCCTCGTATTAGTGCCAAATAAAGTAGGGATTAATTGCTCATGCATGACATAAAGGCAGATATCGACTGGCTAAAGCCCGCGCGAGTAACTCAACTAGTTTTTAGGGATGTTGTTAAGTGTAAAGTCTCAAGTTTGAGCCTCAATAATAATTATTATTGTGAGAGTTTTATTTAATATGGTGACTGCTTATACACATCGAATACATAGCTCCTTTTTTAAAGAACTGAATGAGATTAAACTGTAATTTAACCCTCCATTATTCTGTCAGGTCGAAGTGTATAGGAGTTTAGGGTGAGCAATTCTAACTTTTGAATGCAAGATATTGAGTGGCTCAGTATGTATGGAGAAACTTACTATCCGACATCAATATCTCTCCCATTCTAAGCAAAGGAGATATCATAGTGTGGTACCCTATCGTTATATTGTGAGCATATTTCGCAATAAAGTTTGCACATTGATTTACTTCTCTCGGCACATATTGCATACTTGTTTTTCAGTCTTTGTTAAGAAACTCCTTGATGTTTTGTAATACTTGCGTGTGTTCACCAGCATTTTTTCTATGTATCACCATGTTAATGACTATTTCACAATCGGATTCCAATATCAAGTTTCTTGTTCCATGCCACCCTACAAACCGCAATCCATAGTAAATTCTTAGAAGTTTAGTTTTAGGTGTAGATTCCCTCCTCATATTCTTTAATATCATTACAAGTAAGTATCCAAATATGAATTCAAATTTCTTTTAATAAAAAAGAATATGTGGTCTTTTCAAGAGCGCAGTAAATTATATATGTTAAATAAATTATTTTATAAATTTAATTATTTAATTTAATTTATATTTTAAATTTTAGTATTTTTCTATCTTAAATTTATCTTTTTTCAAGTTTCTAAAATAAAAAATGAAAATTTAATGAAACAACAACTCCGCGAAAATCTCACAGATCGCAAGATTTAGAGAGGTCCAGAAGTAATATTTTAAAAACCAGGCTAAACATTGAACCGGTTAAAACAAAGATTTAAAGTTTAAAGTTTTAATCAGTATTAAACAGCTATAAAATCGGTATATAATATATATGAATTAAAAATTATAAGAATAAGTAAAAATATAGTATAAAATAAAATACTTTATTTAAATAAAAATGCACTAATAATATCTATCAATATATAATAAATTTAATAATTTGAACTAAGATTAAATCTATAATAATTTAAACTAAAATTGAATCTAACATAAATTTTTAAATAATAATAAAAAATTGTATTATATATTATCATTTATTTAAAGATTCATAAAAATTAAAGTATATTTTAAAAATTTAATAGAAAAGACTAATTTTATTTTAACTTCTTTTTCAATGTTCTTTAAATATACTTCTTTATAATTTAAATATTTTTTAACACATTCTTAAATTATCTTAAACAAAATTACTTATATATACTAATTAATAATTCAATTTATTAAAAAATATAATATAAAAATAACAATTAGTTTTTAACAATGATAATTTAAAATTTTAATTAAAATATAAGGAGATAAATAAAGAACTAAAATTTTGACAAACATATTTTTTAGTAAAATTAAATAAATTTAGTATTTTTAAGGATAAAAATAGTAATTTATTTTTAAACAATAATAATTTAAAAATGTAAATTAAAATCTAAATATATAAACAAAGAATATAAATTTAAAAATATAATTGATTAATTAGAATGTGTAAGAATTGAAATGAAAAAAAGTTAGATTGAAAATTCAAAAGATTTATGATTCAATCGTATTAATTTAAAACTCAAGAAAAGGGCAGAGAAATTTATGGTGGATCTGCACGTTAAAGAACAATGTGGGTTCCACGTGTTTGCCAGAATCATTAATTAATTGGTTTGCAAAAGCAGAAAGTAGAAGAAATCAGGGGTGGGTCCCATATGCTCAGATTGTGGGTCCCATGTGCTTGGTAAAAAAGTTGGCTGAGTCATTACTCATTACCTCTTTTCTGAAACAAAAAACCGGTCAGTTTTTAGTTATAAGGATTATAAATGTAAACCGTACCGATCGATTCATATTTATTTCAGTTGGATCAGTTAGCTTGGTATAATTTTAAAAGGATCATATCTTCTGTTTAGTTTTCTTATCGTGTTTCTTAAATCTTATCCACATATTTACGTAGATCCTATATAAATATATGGATGAGATTTAATAAAAATAGAATAACTGAAATAAAAGATTTAATGTAATTTTTAAAACCTTGTCTGAAAGTACTCGATCCTTATAAACCACTGTGTTGAGTACCGTATCGTTTCGGCCGGTACCGGCCGGAACGTACCGTACCGGCCGATGGCCGGAACGATACGGGCCCCTATGGTACCGGTAACAGATACTGGTCGGTACCGGTAGATTTCGGTTGGTACCGGCCGGTGTTGGCGGTACCGGCCCATTCCGACCGGTACCGTAAA
>JAOTAY010000002.1:574740-587242 GCA_025629805.1 Erythroxylum baracoense | reverse complement strand
GGAATAATTTCAGAGGTTTTCCTTGACTTTGTCCGTGTCAACAAACAATTCGAAATGCCTCGACTTTTTTATTTTTAAAACAGGTTTGAGTCAAATAGCAATAATTCGAAGCACTTCTTTCAGCTAATAATCAACAGGGCCAAAATAAAGATAGGGAAAATAAAATTCAAAGTAGAGAAAATAAGGGAGCAGAAAAGCATCTACTTTGATTTATTATAAAAGAGAAAGAAAAAATAGAGAGAGAAAGAGAACCATTCACTCACACATCATGAAAAGCATCATATTCTTCTCCTACCTATCTTAATAATAACTTCCAAATCCAAACTAAACAGTCTAAACTTTTAATCATACAATGAGCATCTACTTTGATGCATGGTGAAAGACAAAGAAAAAAAGGAGAGAGAAAAAGAACACCCAATCACACATCACCAAAAGCATCATGTTCTTTTTCAACCTTTTTCAATAATAACCTCCAAAATCAAATTAAAATTTTAATCATAGGATGAAGCATTTGGGTTGGAAGGAATCATACAATAAAGCAAAGCACAAACTTAATGGCAGAAGGTGATAGATATGCATCATTTTATGCGTGTACAACTCAAAAAAAGTGAGGATTTGGGTTGGGAGAAATCATACAATAAAGCAAAGCACAAACTTAACGGCAGATGGTGATAGTTATGCATAATTTTATGTGTGTACAACTCACACATCACCAAATGCATCAAGTTCTTTTTCTACCTTTTTCAATACTAACCTCCAAAATCAAAATTAACTTTTAATCATACGGTGAAGCATTTGGGTTGGGAGGAGTCATACAATAAATCAAAGGACAAATCCAATGGCTGAAGGTGACAGATATGCATCATTCTATGTGTGTATAACTCAAAAAAAGTGAGAGCAACGTAATATTAGCATAGTCAAGATAAAGGGTGAGATTTTAATTTAGGTCTATGCATTCGATTGCGAGATCGGTAAAAAGATGAAGCAAAAGAGTAAAAACAGTAAAAAAGAAATTAGAGACATAAATGACAACGACTGATTACGTGTTACTTTTAGTTATTTGATCATTTTGATCTGATTGCTATTTTAATGAACATTTAATTTTCCCCCTTCTTAATGTTTTGCTATGAAAATTTTTAGGACTTATTTTTTAATATTTTTAAAATTAAACTAGAAAGTTTAAAAATTTTAATTATTATTATACCATCATATAATTATTTAAAGATTAATTAAAATTTAAACATTTAAAATATAATTAAAAGAGAATATTAATTCATCAAATTTTAATTAAAAAGATTGTAAAAATAAAAATTAATTAATTAATATTATTTATATAAATTGATTAATTAACAAATTGATTCATTTTTAATACTAAGAGTTACTATTTATTAAAATAAATTAAACAGAACTGAAAATTGATCAATTCAAAATGTTTACTTCTTATTTAGTATACACTTGTTTTATAGCAGTTTAATACCGGTTGAACCTTTAAATTTTCAACATTTCCTTTAATCGGTTCAATGTCCGATCCGATTTTTAAAACATTAGTTACACCAGTGTTTGGTATCAAATATTAAGAATGGCAATAAAATTTTTTACTTATGTTTAATTAATATGTGATTGATATTGTAAATAACTAATTAAATATTTTATATTATTACTAATTAATAAAATATTGTATTTAATAAATAAATTGTTAAAATTATTTTATTGATTTTATGAATTATTAATTTTTAAATAATTGTGCATGATTTTTCTTATAAGAATAAAATTAAAAATCGCAATGAACTTAATTAATTTAATGATTTCCTAAAAGATGATGATCATGTTCATATGAGAAAATTAAAAAAAATGTACCATATAAAATAAAGAAATTAGAATCTAACCTTGAGAGATATGTTGAGAAGCAATCGGAGAGGAAAGGCGAGAGTGTTTTACTTGAGATGAAAGGCCGAGGAAAAGAAAAAAAAAAGGTTTTGCTGAATAAATATTAGAAAATATTCAATTTTTTTGTTATTATTTAGTTATTCTATAATTTATTTGTACGTAATTACTTAAAACATATTATATTTTATAAATAATAAATAAAATATCAATGAAGCAAAATGAATATTTATTAAAAAAATTAATATAAAAGATAATTTTAATGATAATATTGTAATAAGAATTAATATCATGATAATATTATAATAATATCTTTATTTTTTTAAGGTTTTTTTATTCGGATATACCCACACTTCTCACAAAAGTCAAGGATTATTTAATACTTATTAAGTATGTCATTCCCTGTTAAGAATGGGGGCTGCGTTCACCTTCCTATCTCTTTATTAGACCTTAGGCAGCTGGTCGATCTCATCTCGATTTAAATTTTGATTAAATTTGAATTTATTATAATTATTATTAAAAATTATATAATATTAATTTGCATTAGGAGATGCAAGTTATTTAAATTATCAAATTAATTCTCAAAATTCAAATTCAAATTTTAAATTAATTAAATTTATTTATCAAAGTAGAATTTAAATCAGAAATCATTCGATATTAATTTAAAGTCCAATTATTTTTTCAAACTATTTAAAATGATTTTTTTTAATTACAATTATAATTTAATTTTTTTAAATTAATTATAAAGTGCATAAATTAAAATAGAGGGTTATATAAATAAATAAAGATAATAGCTGTCAAAGGGATGTAGGTCAGTTCCGTCCAAGCACGTTCTCGTTGACGGAATCTGTAACTTTCGTTCTTACTTTCTCATCGTTCACGCGGAACTCTCTCTCTCACTCTCTATGAAGAGACTATAAATTCACTAGAGGCTTCTTGTTCGTGTTTCTTTGATATTCTCGGTTAGGTTTTACGTGACAGATCTAAGTGAATGTTGAACTGGTAATAAGTAGTGACAGCTTCAAGTTGCGATCAGACTTGAATCGGAGAGAAAAAGCGCAGAGGCGACGAAGAGAGAGGCGGTGACGGTTGAAGGCAGTTATTGTAGTGTTATCGTTGAAGTTCTGTTTGTTACGCAGGAGAAGAGATCGAACGGTGTAAATGGGTCTGGGCAAATGTAAAATTCCCTTATCGCGGTCTTTTACCATTGTAGATCCGCTCAAGGATATGCAGTTTGAACGTCCTGGTGTAGACTTCATAAGCACTGCACGGGTAAATATCTTCTCCGATGTTTACTAGCTTGTAATGATACATTATTAAATTTAGAACGTAATGAAAAAGAACTGCAATGTAATGAAGATTACTTGTGATTTTTATGATCTTATTAAATAACTCGGTTGTATTGGATTGACTTTCACAGTTTCACCTGAAGGAAGAGGAACTGAGAAAGCTTATTGGGGGCCGTGCCTGCAAAACTCATCGAAATGTGTCTAAACTTCCGCCTCGAAAGAAGATGAACGTAAATGGACTTGATGTGGAGGCAGCATCGAATTGCTTGTTTAACGTCTGTCACCGTTCTTGTGACCTGTAATCGAACCTTAAATTCCTTGCATAACAATTACCAGGACTGTGTGTTTCTTACTGATACTCCGTCAACTACGATTCCTTTCTTAGATTTCGATAAGAATCGCGTTTTGTCTCGTCAGAGTATACCTTACGCCTGATTCTGTGTGTCTCACAGTTTTTCCTGTTTTTTTTCTCTTGCATTCCAAAAAAAAAAATTGCCTTGCATAACATGCACATTTCACTTTCTTAGTGTCTAATTTTGCCCAGCAATAGGTGCCCATGATATAATCCAATCAACTTCCTCCCATCCGGGCAATAGGTGCTCATGTACTACTTACACACCGTATATGTTGATATCTATATGTATTCCGTTGAAACTTTTTGAGGTATAAGATATATTTTTTGTTATGCTTCAAAGACACACTCAATAAAAAATTCAATTTAATTCCAATTAGTTATAATTTAAAATCAAATTAGTGAACTTCAATTTTTTCAAATTAAATTAGACTTAAATTTTAAAAAAATTAAATTTGAGTTTTTCTTAATTTATTATCAATCACATCCCATCTTTAGCAAACAGTAGGTCTGTTTGATAAATAGCATCGAAAAGAATTGAATAAGAAAATAAGAATGAGAATAAAAGGTAAAAATGAAGTAATAATGAAATTATTGATTATGCATGTTTGATATGCGAGGACAAAGAATGAAATTATAAAGGTTAATAATTAAATACAATGATATAAAAGCACTGGTCAATTTGACCTAATTAAGTAGGGACTTAATTGAATTTTGTCTGATTTTTACTTTTGATGTTGTCAATAAAAAGGGACTTGATTCTTTGTACTATTGTCCCTGCTTCAACTCTGTGCCACCTTATCTTAATCATCTATTTATGTGCCAGGATTGGAGCAGGGAAAATGACACAGAGGATTTCATTTGCGATAAAAATCAGTCTAACAAGAGGGAGAGTGAGAGTTGTTTAAGTGATAAGACCAGCCACTTTGTCTGGGGATTTGAAAATTTGAACATTAAAGGATTTGATGGAAATAAAAATGAAAAATTTAGATAAAATAAAAATAGAAAAATAAAATCCAAAACAGAGAAAATAAGGGAGAAGAAAAGCATCTATTTTGATTTATTATGAAAGAAAGAGTACCATTCACTCACACATATTCTTCTTCGACCATTCTTAATAATATCCCCAAATTCAAAATATACTTTTAATCATACAACGAAGCATCTACTTTGATGTACGGTAAAAGACAAAAAGAACCTCCCGATCACACATCACCGAAAGCATCAAGTTCTTTTTCTACCTCTTTCCTCCAAAATCAAAGTAAACTTTTAAATCATGCGATGAAGCATTAACCCAAAGGCAGAAAGTGATAGATATGCATCATTTGATGACGATAGCAGTAAAAAGATGAAACAAAAAGGCGAAAATAGTAAAAAAGAAAGCAGAGACATAAACGACGAAGACTGATTACGTGTTACTTTTAGTTATTTGGTCATTTTGATCTGATTGCTATTTTAATGAACCTTTAATTTTTTTCCCCTTCTTAATGTTTTGTTATGAAAATTTTTAAAACTTATTTTTTTAATATTTTAAAAATTAAACTAGAAAATTTTAAAAATTATTTAAAGATTAATTAAAATTTAAACATTTAAAATATAATTAAAAGAGACTATTTTATTCATCAAAATTTAATTAAAAAAGATTATTAAAATAAAAATTAATTAATTAATATTACTTATATAAATTGATTCATTAATAAATTGATTCTTTTTTAATAATAAGAGTTATTATTTATTAAAATAAAGTATATATTTGTTTTATAGCGGTGTAATACCGGTTGAATCTTTAAATCTTAAATCTTTCCTTTAATCAGTTTGATATTTGGTTTGATTTTTAAAACATTGATTATGTTATCAAATATTAAGAATGGTAATAAATTTTTTTACTCATGTTTAATTTTTATGTGATTGATTTTGTAAATAACTAATTAAATATTTATACTATTACTAATTAATAAAATTTGTATTTAATAAGTAAATAATTAAAATTATTTTATTGTTTCAATAAATTATTAATTTTTAAATAATCGTGCATGATTTTTCTTATATGAATAAAATTAAAAAATCGTAATGAACTTAATTAATTCAATGATTTTTCAAAAGATGATGAAAATTAGAAACTAACTTACAGAGATACGATGAGAAGCAACTGCAGAGGTAGAGCGAATAATGAGTTTCAATTAAGAGGAAAGGCAAAGGAAAAGAAAAAAAGTTCCTGTTAAATAAATACTAGAAAAATATTCAAAATTTTACTATTATTTAATTATTATATAATTTATTTTGTATGTAATTATTTGAAACATGTTATATTTTATAAATAATAAATAAAATATGGTACGATATCAACGAAGCAAAATAAAATAATTATTAAAAAAATTACTACAAAAAATAATTTTAGTAACAATATTACGATAAGAATCAATATATTAATAATATCTTAATAATATTATAATAATACCTTTTATCTTTTATTGAGGTTTTATTCCGGATATACCTACACCTCCCATAAAAGTCAAGGATTATTTACTATTTATTAAGAGGTGCTTATTTGGAGGGTATGAAAAAAGAAAAATGGGTATAGAATAAAATTGATATTTGGTATAAACCTATCATTGAAGACCTAAGATTTTTATTCCTTGATTTTGTGCAATCCTCCGTTCCTCTCATAATCTAGAGGAATGGAAGAGAGGAATGAGAGTGATTGGTATGTTTTTAATTTTTTATATATAGAAGATAGATAAAAGGTATAATTATGAGCCAAATAACTTCATAAGTGAAACTTCAATTTCAATAATCAAATTTATGGTGAAATCAATTAAATAATTAATTACACTATAATTAATTAATTAAAATATTATAATTAATTAAAATATCATCAATTAAAATATTATTATTAATTAAAATATAATTATTCATTAACTAAATATTATTATTAATTAATTAAAATATTGCAATTAATTAATTAACTACAATATAATTAATTAAATTATTAATATTACTTAAGTAATTACATTATATTTAATTAAAATATTATTAATTAAAATATAACTAAATTAAAATATAACTATTCATTAATTAAAATATTATTATTCATTAATTAAAATATTTTAATTAATTAATTAATTACAATATAATTAATTAAATTATTATTATTACTTAATTAATTACATTATATTTAATTAAAATATAACTAATTAAAAATAACTATTCATTAAATAAAGTATTAATTAATTAAAATATTATTATTCATTAATTAAAATATTGTAATTAATTAATTAATTAAAATATAACTATTATTTAATTAAAATATTGTAATTAATTAATTACAATATAATTAATTAAATTATTATTATTACATAATTAATTACATTATATTTAATTAAAATATTATTATTAATTAAAATATAACTATTCATTAATTAAAATATTATAATTAATTAATTAATTTTCATATAATTCATTAATTAATTAAAATATAATTCATTTTGTAATTGATTAATTACAATATTTTTTACAAACTAACCACTATTAATGGTAATGATAATCATTCATTTATCTTAAACAACTATCATAATTATAATGATTATATTCATTCTCATTCTTCCCTATATTTATTCTCATTCTTATTTTCATTATCTTCTATAAATCAAGTCCCCCTTAATCTTTGACCGCGTAAAATGCGGTGAATATCTTTTTTTCTTTTTGTCCATATGTATATAAAATTTTATATAACCACCCTTTTAACTTGTTGAATTTAAAGTCTAATCCCTATAAATTTAAAATAAAATAATTATGGGCACCAGACTGCAACTTTCCCAGGCATTTGTTTGTTTTGTTGATCGGATACGATCATTTTATGTAGAATTTTTTTTATAACTCACGATCTAGATTTTGCCTAATTAATTTTGAAATTTATGAGTCAAGATCTGCTCTTAGACAATAGAAAAAGTACCTATTCCAAAGGATCATAGAGGTTATATCACTTAATAAAGGCTGCTTCTCTTGAGATTTAAACCTACGATCTTTCACACAATCCTCTCCCCTTTTCTATCACTGGGCTACCGGTGAAGGGGCGACATGAAGACCTATTCTGGTTCTACTTAAAGACGCTGATCTTGCAGCCTTTTTTCTTTCAATTGCCCACTAAACTCCCAATTAAGGTGACAAGAGTTTGGTCTCGAGTGCTTTCTTTGAAAAAAACCTTTACTATTTCCCGTTTCCATGGTATCTATTTCGGTTTCTGTATCTAAACCCATTTTGCAACCTACAAAGCTTCTGGATCATGCGTTTACTTCATTTTCCCTACCAAGAAATGTTTCATTTCAGCGTCTTGGAATTCATTGTTTACGTCATGGTTCGCTCAGAATCACCAGAAGCTCTTTCCAACCTGATGTTTTGGTTGGTAAGTTAGAGTTCACTATAATTTCATTGCAACGTTAAATTGTCGAATTTCAATTTCTCAATTCCCAAACTTTTTATCCTGGTGGCAGATTCTCCCAACGAAGCATCTCAAGTCCCAGTTATTTCTTGCTCAGAGGTTTGTCTTCTTAGTCCTTTCTTAATGTATTCCGTCTTGCTGACAAGCTTTGTTTGTGTTATGTTGAGAGCAACCAGGAACCCATATTGATATAGTCTTGTTTTCTTCTTTTTTGACAAATGAAGTCTAAAAGTCTTTGAAGCAAAAGTTCGTTGACTTTTGATACTTTTATGATGCATTTCATTGTACTCTGCCAAAAGACCGAAAAATTGTCGACGATTAAGATGCAAGCCCCTGTATGATTATTCTGTTATCAAAATTTACCGTTAATGTGGATCTGGCTGTAGGCTATTGAAAGGCTAAAAACGTTTCGAGAAAAACAAAAGGGAAAGCAGAAATTTCTGGCCATGTATTCTAGCGTACTTGGAGGTATAACAACAGATCCTGCAGCTATGGTGATACCCATGGATGACCACATGGTACACAGGGGACATGGGGTATTTGATACTGCTGCAATAATGGATGGGTTAGTCAAATTTGCTTCAGAAAAAGCAGTCATTTGGTTGTATTTATATAGATGCAATGTCATAGTTTGATCATGCTGTTTGTTACCAAATTTGTGGTTAAAACTACAACCACTAGTACTCCAAATGCTTAAGCTGGATCAGAAAGAGGACCTTACACTGTAATAGAAGGTTAACAAAATAATTGTTCACCATAACTACTGTGTCTCTTTGATGCCGCTTGACCGTAATCAATTATAGTTTGCAACAAACAGAATTAATTTACTTTTAAGTAGTTGCTACTCCTCCAAAAGTTGAGGAAAGGAGTATCCTTGCTCATCTACTTGTGTCTGTAATGAAAGCCTGATTCAACTCTTGAGTGTCACGATTTCATAGGGAGTAGTACAAGTATTCGATTTGCTTGGTATTAACCTTATGTTTCAATCCCAATTTATTTGGGGAAAGCTCTCAGTAACAGTGGGGATCTGAATAGTTTTCTCATATTCTGTACAAATACTTAGTACTGCTGTAATTTGGAGCTTTTCCAAGTACTGAACCTTATTTCTGCTTCCCCTGCTTTGAATTGGGCCGGAACTTCCTGTCCTTGAAATGAACTATTTTCTACTCTAAGATCAAGAACACTAAACATTTTTTTCTCCGACAAAATGGGTATAAGATGCTGATTCAGTGAGAAAACATAACCTTTTCAGTCCAATCCCGTATTATCTTTTTAACGTTATGTTATCACAATCTGCTCAATTACAATCTACCTCACTTATGTCTTTCTATTTCTTAGGCATCTCTATGAGTTGGACCAACACCTTGACCGTATTTTGAGGTCAGCATCTATGGCTAGAGTTGATCTCCCTTTTGATCGCGAAAGCATAAAAAGAATACTCGTACAAACAGTGAGTGTAGCTAAATGTCCGAAAGGATCACTTAGATACTGGCTTTCTGTGGGACCTGGTGATTTCCAGCTGTCTCCATCTGACTGCCATGACCCAGCTCTTTATGCCATAGTAATCCAAGACCAATCTCCATTTGTTTCGAAAGGCATCAAGGTAATAACTTCGTCTGTCCCAATTAAGCCACCTCTATTTGCTACGGTGAAGAGTGTAAATTACCTCCCAAATGTGCTTTCAAAGATGGAGGCCGAAGACAGTGGCGCATTTGCAGCCATTTGGCTGGACAATTATGGCTTTGTTGCTGAAGGGCCTAACATGAATGTGGCTTTTGTTACGAAGGAGAAATACCTTCTGATGCCTCAATTTGACAAAATTTTAAGTGGGTGTACAGCTAAGAGAGTTTTGACTCTGGCCGAGGGGATGGTGCGGGGGGGCAACCTTCATGGTATAAGAATTAGGAATGTGACAGTAGAGGAAGGAAAGCAAGCAGAGGAGATGATGCTCATTGGTAGCGGAATTCTTGTTAGACCTGTGATACAATGGGATGACCAGGTCATTGGTGACGGTAATTTTAACAACTTGTGCATTCTTCCACGTTTATAAAGAGAAATTTTCTTATAAACTTTCCTTTGTCCCTTAAGTTTGAATGGTTTCTTGAAACAAGGAATTAAGAGTTAAACTATGGAGTGTCATTCATTTCATTAGAGTGCAACTGAAGAGTTAAGTTTGCTTATTGAATGTGGGAAACAAAATGCTTTCTTCCTTTTGCTTTTAGTTGTTTCTGGGGATCTTTCCCAACAAGTTGATGCACTGCAACTTGTCCCTTCGATACATCATAAGCTGATTGCCATACGTTGCATGCTCTGAGACTTGAATTGCTGGCCGAACCTTTATTCCGTCACATCTACTTGTGGTTTTCTCTCTTAGCAATGCTGAACATCAGACTTTTAAAATGATGATTTATGATAGTCACTATTTTCTTTATGCAGGCAAAGAAGGCCCCGTAGCTAAATATCTCTTGGATCTTCTATTGGAGGACATGAAATCTGGTACCCCTACAGTCCGAATGCCAGTTCCCTAACTCAACTATTGCAAAGTGGGCCTTCAGGCATGAAAAGGATATTCTTCAACTGCTTCTTACCACGCCGCCATGCAATGGAAGCTTTGTAAAGAAAATAGCGTTTTCGAGATTATCTCGCATTTGTAATCCAATTTGATGACAAGTTATCTTGATAGCGGAAACTCCTCAAATTCTTGAATGTTTTCCTTGCTTAGACCTGTAAACAATGCCAAACAGGGCCGGAGTGTTCTTTGACGAAGAAACTCCAACAATAAATTAAACATAGGCCTGTAAGTAGATGTTGTGTTATAAAGTTAACTTACCCCTATTTAATTGCAACTCTGCTTTATATAGGAGATGCGGGCTGATTATGACCTAACAAATGGACGCATTCCTTTCTTTAAGGTAAGGTCGGGGATGGACATCATGAGGCATAAGTGAATTAATTGGGATGACATTGTGATTAGGTTAATGCGGATGAGTTCCTCTGCTCCTTTCAGGGAACGAACTGGGAAAGTTACCACAGGCCGCAAGGATGCGATGCTAGAAGAGAAAATTTTATTAGAAGCTGACGTTTCTGATAAAGAAATTCTATACCTTTTATTTTTCTGAATGTTTTAGTCCCTAACCACTTATCATGTCTTTTCATAGTTGTGGATATGAATGATACATTGATCATTAAGTTCAACAATAAGGGAGCTTGATATGAACCCACCTAACAATATACCCTAATGAACCCACGAAAAAATTCCATATCAAATCCAAAAGGTTCTATAAAAAAATTGACTCGTTAATTATAAAGAATCGATAACTAAATCTATTGCAATTTAAAAATTAAGATTTTAAATGGGCACAATCTATGACAGGATAGTAGACTGGGTCATGTTTTGAATGAGATCTTGTTTTTCAATGAGATCTTGTGTAAGAAATTTATTATCCAATAGATAACTTCATATTTAATTAAAAATGTTACGAAAAGCTTTTGTGAATCAATAGGTTACAAATATGGAATTTTCATATTCAACTAAGGTTAACTGATTAGGTCTTGAGAGAGAGTAATCAATATATTAGAAAATTTATGAGCAATACATAATTGAATCAATAATAGTTAAGGAAACAAAAAAAAAAGAATAAGTCTTAACCATTCAACCTTGATCAAACCCTAAGTTAATTGGTTGCTCACTTCTTATTTGCGTGTTTGCTTTGTTTTATTATTTGTTTCAATTTCTGCTGTTTACTTTTATAAAAAAATTCAATTTCGTGTTACCTTAGACAAAGCTAGGTTCAAACTTGTTCTTACGTAATTCTCATGGGAATGATAACTTTATGTACTAGAAAGTACGATCCATATACTTGCAGTGTATTGAGGGGTTTATTATATATAAAACTTGCTCAACAAGTTTTTGGTGTCGTTGTTAGGGATTTAACTTAGGACTATTTGAATTCTTTTAATCTAAGTAATTTTTTACCGTTCTTGTGTCCTTACGACTGTATGAACACAAGAATTACTCAGAGTTCAAGCAAGATTGAAGACACTCCAGTACTTGACATCACAAGACAAGAACGAGAAATTCGAAGAGCGAGACATCAAAAATAGATTGAAAGAACAATGGCAAAAGAATACATGTAAGGAGACTAGTAGCAAACCCTAATGGATTTCATGAGACCAGGGTTCAACGGTGCACATAAAGGCATCATTGGACTATTGATGCAAGCAACGTCATTTGAGATCAAATCAGCATTGTTGAATATGCTATAGACCAACATGAAGTTCTATGAGTTAGCTAATGAAGATCCTAACGCCTGTCTAGCAAACTTTTTAGAAATATGCAATACCTTCTGACATAATGGAATGTCGAAAGATGTTGTTAGGATAAGACTCTTTCCCTTCACACTAAAAGGTAGATCCAAAGCATGGTATCATTCTTTAAACCAAACATGTAACATCCCGTTTTCAGAGAACGGGTCGGACCAGAGAAACGGGTCCAGGTGTGGTAAATTACCACATCTCATGCTCATGCGGTTGTGAATA
>JAOTAY010000002.1:563527-574640 GCA_025629805.1 Erythroxylum baracoense | reverse complement strand
AATTAATTAATTAATTACAATATAATTAATTAAATTATTATTATTACTTAATTAATTACATTATATTTAATTAAAATGTTGTTATTAATTAAAATATAACTATTCATTAATTATATTATTATTATTTATTTATTAAAAGATTGTAATTAATTAATTACAATATAATTGATTAAATATTATTATTATTATTTATTTAATTACATTATATTTAATTAAAATATTATTATTAATTAATATATAACTATTCATTAATTAAAATATTATTATTAAATAATTAATTGCAATATAATTAATTAAATTATAATTCATTTATTAATTAAAATATTGTAATTAATTAAAATATTATTCATTTATTAATTAAAATATAATTCATTTTGTAATTAATTAATTACAATATTTTTTACAAACTAATCACTGTCAATAGTAACGGTAATCATTCCTTTATCTTAACCAACCATCATACTCATAATGATTATATTCATTCCCATTCCTTCCTATATTCATTTCCATTTCAATTCCCATTACCTTCTATAAACTAAGCGCCTTCTAAATTTGTCATTTCCTATTAGGAATGCAGAATGCCTCTTTATTCCTGTGTCTCTATTACTAGTTACCAGGTAATACTTTAGACAATTGGTTGGTCTCGTCTCCATTTAAATTTTGATTAAATTTGAATTTGTTTTAATTATTTAAAAAATTATTTTTAAAAATTAGATAATATTATGTTGCATAAAGAGATGCAAGTTATTTAAATTATCAAAACTAAAATTCAAATCTTAAATTAATTAAATTTATTTATCAAACTAAAATTTAGATCAGTCATTCATATTTATATCTACAAATTTATTTATTTAATGAATTCATCTTGATTTAAAGTCTAATTATAATTTTTGAATGGTTTAAAATAATATTATTTTTAAATTTAATATTTGAATTATCAAACTAAATTTTAAATTGGTATCTCAAAATCAAAATTAAACTATGCACCCAATTCACGACTTAATTCAAAATCAATAATTTGATCAAATTTAGATCGCGTATTCGTAATTGCACACGGTGACCTAATGCTAATAAGTATTTTCTGAGTATAAATAATATGTTTGGTTAGACGTAAATCTTTTAATGGTATGAAATGAGATGATTTATAATAGAATGTAACGTAAATAAATGTAATAATAGAAAATTTTTGTTTTAGAGAGATAAAATGGTTCATAATGTAATATAGTTAAATGTTGTTTGGACTATGAATTTATAATGTAATATAGTATAAAACTATTTATCATTTTACATTTCATCATAAACTTCAAAATTGAAAATTTTTATTTTTACTGTTTAAGATGGAATGAGATGTAGTATAAAATACTCATTTTCTATTCTGGCTTGGTTTGGGAGAGCGGCGGTAGTTGACAATCTGCTGAAATGATAAATACTTATTCTCAATAAGTACTTATGTCTTTGGGATTACTATTTTGGTAACTGTTAAAACGTAAAAATAATTGTTTGGCAAGTGCGGTTGCTATTGCGGAAAAGAGATAAAATGACTAAAAAATTCATTGATTTAATAAACTATTAATTGTTGTATAAATAATTAAAAAAATATTATTAGTCATATAAATTTAAAATTATAAATAATAAAATATTAAATTAAAAATATAAATAAAATAAATTTAGTAAATTAAAAATTTCATAAAAATATTTTATTAGTCATATTAATAAAGAATATAATAGAAAATAATACTTGTAGTGAAGGTTATTAATGGAAAGTAAAATTTCTACCGCAAAAGCAGTTTCTTATCGCAACCTTCTTTCTGGTTATTGATTTCTGCGGTAGCACCATACTTTTCTTCAACCTTTTGTTGTTTACCACAAATCTAAATATGTGACTGCGTTTAAAAATTACGGTGAATAAGTATTTATCCCACCGCATCGTAGATCCAAACACAGCTCCTATTTTATTATAAAAGCTCCTCTCAAACAATGAACAATATCACATTCCCTTAATTTGCATTATAAAACCTCCGATCAAATATAGCATATGATAATTACAATTATAATTTAATTTTTTGGTAAATTAATTATAACGTGCATAAATTAAAATAGATGTTATATAAATAAATAAAGATAATAGCTGTCAAAAATGATGTAGGTCAGTTCCCTCCAAAGTCCAAACACATTCTGGTTGACCCAATCTGTAACTTTCTTAGTTCCTCATCGTTCACGCGGAGCTCTCTCTATGAAGAGACCAGAAATCACTAGAGGGTTCTTGTTCGTGTTTCTTTGATATTCTCGGTTAGGTTTTAAGTGACGGATCTAAGTGAATGTTGAGCTGGTAATGAGTAGTGACAGCTTCAAGTTGCTATCGGACTTGAATCGGAGAGAGAAAGCACGGAGGCGACGAAGAGAGAGGCGGTGACGGTTGAAGGCAGTTATTGTAGTGTTATCGTTGAGGTTCTGATTGTTACGCAGTAGAAGAGATCGGACGGTGTAAATGAGTGCTTCGAGGTCTATTAAGTGCGTGACGGTCGGCGATGGCGACGTCGGTAAAACTTGTTTGCTCATTTCCTACACAAGCAATACATTCCCTACGGTACTCTCTTTCCTTCTTTTGTGACAGAACATTTTTCGTGATTTTTTCCAGTGCTTAGATGATTTATCGAGTGGTTATGGCAGGCGAAATTAGATTGAAACGGCGAAACTGTTGCGAGATGTTAAGTGTGACTTTTCGAATTTTAAAATTCAATTTGGTAGCGGTTCTTTTGGAATCTGCTATTGTATCTTTAATTGCCAAAAAACTAGGTACATACCTTAGTTGTGGGTTATTCATTCTCGATTTTGACGAGTTACGATTTTGATCTCGCATTTATGTTTTATTCAAGTTTTGCTCATTATTAAGATAGAATTGAAAATGTGCTTTTTGGCTCGATTCAGTTACTTTTTTGCTTTTTGACTGCATACCTTGAGGTCTAATTTGATCTAAAACAGGATTATGTACCAAAGGTTTTAAAAAATTACGCCAACCGTTTTCCACGTTACATACACACACTTAAGAGTTCTGTAAAGGTCTTACAAGATTCCAGGTTGATATTTTGAACATTGGAATTCTAGATGGTGGCGGTTTTTTCCTCTGGAATGTAGTTTGAAAACTTTGATTTGGCTAAGAGGCTGCAGTTGTTCTGGTTGTGGATTGTTCATTCCAGATTTTCTTAGGAACTAAGAAGTAAGAACAATGCTTGTTAATGCTGTAATGATTTCTTTTTTTGCTTCTCTCGTTTGTCATCTCTATCCTTCAGTAGATTACTAGATTGAATCCAGTACAAGAAAATTACGTTGCTTGGGTTGATTTGTGATTTTCTGACTGTCTGACTCGCAATTGACTATGGGTTACTAACTTGATTAAAAAATAAATAAAACAGGTTTACGTACCGACCGTTTTTGGCAATTACAGTACAAGCGTGGTTGTGGATGGGAGTACTGTCAACTTAGGGTTATGGGATACTGCTGGTAATTAAAGCGAGTCTGAGCTTATTAATAACTTGATTCGTTTATCAGATGCAAAAGGCCTTCGTGCTTTTGAGCTTTAACTGAGCTTGCTATGACAGGTCAGGAGGACTACGACAGGCTAAGACCTTTGAGCTATCCATGTACAGACGTCTTCATTCTTGCTTTCTCTCTGATAAGCAAGGCTAGTTATGAAAATGTAGCCAAAAAGGTTACAAGTCATTGTCAGGATCTTAGTTCTTTGAGATTTATAATTCCTTTGATAAAATAAATGTTAATTCCATAAGTTGACTCATCACTTGCTGGTTTTCTGTTTCAGTGGATTGCTGAATTGGCGCATTTTGCGCCTGGAGTTCCAGTAATTCTTGTTGGAACAAAACTTGGTACGTGTTTCTGTCTAGTTTCTCTTTTCAGAATACAATCCTTTGTCTTAAGCCCTTTTGCATTGTGATGGTTGAGACGTGGTTTTAACTTTCTTGGCAAAGCCTCTAAAATTGGAAAGCTCACATGCTTAGTGAACTAGTAGCTTTCATTCATTTGCATGATAAGGCAATCCAACTTTGTTCTCTAATCATGCCCAAGTCCTAGCAGATAACCGTGGATTACATTTTTTTTCTTTCCCTTTTCACCGTAGTCGCAATCTGGTGTTTTAGCTGGCTAAACTTTGTTCAAACTGTAAACTGCCACTGTATTACTAGCTTGGGTTATCTACTTTTATTTGGTCCTGATCCAGCCTCACACCCATTCTCTCCTTTATTAAGTCCTCTCTTTATGTTTTATCGTATTGAGGTCAACTATTTTACCATATAAAGTTGTCTATTTATCTCGGTCTTTTACCATTGTAGATCTGCGTGAGGATAAGCACTTCTTTGTTGAGCATCCTGGTGCAGTCTCCATAAGCACTGCACAGGTAAATAGCTTCTCCGATGTTTACTAGCTTATAATGATACATTATTAAATTTAGAACGTGATGAAAAAGAACTGCAATGTAAGGAAGATTACTTGTGATCTTTATGATCTTATTAAGTAACTCGGTTGTATTGGATTGACTTTCACCTAAAGGGCGAGAAACTGAGAAAGCTTATTGGGGCGGCTGCCTACATTGAGTGCAGCTCAAGAACTCAGCAGGTAATGCATGCGTATTCTTTTGATCTCTGTATTTGGGAATGTTGTGTTTGGCTCTACTACCAATGGATTTAACTCGTATATTTGCTGTAATTGCAGAATGTAAAGGCAGTTTTTGATGCCGCTATTAAGGCTACTCTTCCGCCCCGATATAAGGTTATTCTTCCTCCCCGAAAGCTAAAGATGAACATAAATGGGCTTTCTTCGGATGCATTGGATTGCTTCTTTAATGTCTGTCACTATTCTTGTGACCTGTAATCGAACCTTCAATTCCTTGCATAGCATGCACATTTCATTTTCTTAGCGTCTAAATTTGCCCGGCAATAGGTACCTATGATATAAACCAAACGACTTCCTCCCATCCATTCCAGGCAATAGGTGCCATGTAGTACTTATACACCGTATATGTTGATATCTATATGTATTTCGTTAAAACTTTTTAAGTTATAAGATTATTTTTTTTTGGGCTTCAAAGACACAGTAGGGAGGAGGTTAAAAAGGTTTTAGAACTAACAAATTTATAATTTATCGTTGATTTATATTTTATACAATTTGTTTCCGCGGGTTGTCTTACACTGTTCTGATTGAAATAACTGCTACGTTTGTCTTATTTGTATGTTTTATTATTTTATGAACTACATGTTAATTTGGCATTAAATTTAATTGAGAGTTAATACCATAACAAATTACATTTTAACAATATAATTCAGTTGGTACTATTTTGTCTTGAAATCAGTTTCATTATGTAAAATATAAATAATAAATGTTAATCCAATTCATTTAATAAGTTGTAACATTTTTCTTATTAAATTTATCAAATTACATACCAAGAGTATTACCCTAAATTTATAAAAATTTATTTTGAAAATATAAGCAATTCAAAATTTTACAATTAATGAAATCAATTGATAACATGTGAAATTAGATATTAAGTGATGTTTGTTTCTTTTTGATTTTTGGTTTTTAAGTTCAATTAATTAAAACATGTATGGTTGAATTTTTAGTTTTTTGTTTTAATTTCTTTCAATTTTTAAAAATTTATTAAATAATTTTGATTTTTTGTTTTCGTATTTTTGGTTATAATTTTATGTATCATCAACTAAATATGATCAATATGATTATTAATCTTTAATTTTTATTGTTGCTTTCAATTTTATTTTTTAAAAAATAAAATTATATTTAATAAATGTACTTTAAGTTAGAATATCTTTAAAATTCATAAATTCCAAATTAATTTGTTTAATAGTCAAAATATATAATAAAAATATTATAATAAAATTTACTTATTAAATTATTACTTAAATAAAATGTAGTAGATTTTTATTAATAATTATGTAGCATACAAGAAGTTAAGATCTTGTTAAATTGCATGTTATAAATGATAAATGAGTTGGTTTCAATTATTTGTTAAATCGTGTATTATATTTAATAATACACAGCTTACAGAAATATAAATTATAAATGTTATACTATATCAATTATCAGTTATCTTTATCAATAAATTTACAAAAGCTATTTAATATATCAAATATTATCACCTTGCTTCAATTGCACTAAAATATAATTGATGATAATTAAATCTCATTCATATAAGTTTTTTTTCTTATTTAGAAATTTATAAACAGTTCAATTTTATTTTAATTTTTTAGTTGTGGTTTTTGATATACATCATTAGAGATGTATACAACAGAGAAACTATATTCTACTAATATCTTTTGATAAAAGAATTTTCTGGAGCTGGGACAGCGCCGGGCGCTTTTATTTTTTTCTATTCCAAACTAATTAACGTGGGACATAATAAAATATACATAATTAGAGATGATAAGTTTTTACCCGATCGGCCTTTGAACCGAGTCTGAATTGTTGTATTTGATCCTATCTAAATTACTTTTTAAAAAATTCAATATCTTTCAAGTAAAATTATATTATTTTTAAATTTAAAACAAGAACATTTAATTAAACCAAGTTCATGTTTGACTGGACTTTGGACCGGTAAAGCCCAATCCATCTCGGGGTGAGCCTGAACGCAAAATTTATAGACTCAAATTTATCCACTCTCCACTGCCAAACTTAAATTAATTGTAGAAATAAATAAAATTATAACTAGTTGATTAGTAATTTTATTTGTGTTCTTTCTACTATGTTTATTGATAAATATGAATTAATAAGAACTTACTAATTATAAAAATAATAATTTAATTTCGAAATTTTTAAAGTATATTAATTATTTGTAAAATAATTAAATTAATAAGTTTTATTTTTTATACAATGAATATTTAGTCTTGTAGAAAGATGATTTTGCTTATCATTTTTAAATAATATAATTTAGAAAATATTTATATTTTTAATATAGACAATTTCAGTTTCAAATTAATAAGTATATTAATTATTGTCAAAGAATTAAATTACTATTTTTTGTATATTTATCAACAAATATATTCTCATCATATTTTAACAAAAGAACTTAAATGAAAGTTAATTTTATCTTAAATAAATATCGTTTATAAATAGAAACATAACAAATAGTTTATATTTTTTATTCATAATTTGTTATCTCTCGAATCATTTGAACTTTTTAAAGCATCTTAAACTAATATATCTTGCGTATGGAAAATATTTTTGTTTTATCTAATAAATAATAAAGATAATATCATTTTTGTCATATAAAAATAAAAACAAAATCCTAAACACATCTCCAAAAAAAAAAACTAATCAAACAAAATCGTTAAAACCAAACTATTGTTTTGAAGTGGTCTTATAGGCTTGATTTGAGGGGAGCGGTAACAGTTGTTAACTTACTAATTTCAACAGGCTGAAATTATAAATATTTATTTTTAAAAAGTACTTATGTTTTTGAAAATTGGGACTACTGTTTTAATAATTGCTGAAACATGAAAATAGGTGTTTGACACGTACAGTTACGGTTGCTGAAAAAAGATAAATTGATTAAAAAGCCTATTAATTTAATAAACTATTAATTATTATATAAATAATTTAAAAATATATTATTAGTCATATAAATTTAAAATTATAAATAATAAAACATTAAATTGAAATAAGAAAAATATAAATAAAATAAATTTAGTAAATAAAAGATTTCATAAAAAATATATTATTAGTCATATAAATAAGAAGAAGACGATACGTTAGACTTGCTTTCTATTAGTTGATAGTATAATGAAAAATAATAATTATCAGAAGGGTATTAATGGAAAATAGAATTTCTACTGCAGAAATACTTTCATACCGAAACTCTCTTTCTACTTATCTATTTTTGCGGTGGTACCACAATTTCCTTTAACCTCTAATTGTTCGCCCGTAAAGTCAAACATATGACTGCGTTTAAAAATTGCATTATATAAATACTTATTTTTATTACACCGCAAATCTAAACGCAACCTTAACCAAATCCAACTAATCTACTATTTTTTAGTAAGATAGCCAGACATTTAAACGTGATCTTTCTCTTGAATCGTGGCTCCAATTCTAATAATGATCCAAATATCGATTTGTACCAGCACCAACTACGGTATATTTCCTTTGCCCGTATATCCAATTACTGGGAGGGAAATTATCACCTTGTGAAATTTGAAAACTCACCGCATCAAGAAGACTTAGGCGACATTCACCTAGGTTTTGCGCACTACACGATTCGGCCATTCCTGCAGTCTTGCCTGGATTTCTCGGTGATTTGAAGCATGGGAAAAAGGCGCGAGACGCGGCAAAAAGGCAGGGATATTACTGTCGATTGTGTTTTGGGTTTGCAGGTGTCGGGTTCTCCTAATCGCGAGGTTCCTCTGAACCCCCATGAAAATGTTGATATTGAAGCTGGGGAGATTGGGGCGCCAGGTCACTCCACGTTGCTGGTGGCTGGTGCGCAGCATTTTGCGGGAGGTAGGAAGGCAAAGACAGCTGGTACTGGAGCAAGTCGAGAGGATGCTCTAACTGGAAAGACGCAAGGTCAACATTTGGGCGCAAGTGGGACTAGGGTACCCAGTCAACCACTGATGAAGTTGACTGGTGTGCAACCTCTTCCGGATTATAGACAGGAAAAGCCTACTGGTGCCGGAGGAAATAGGGACAGTATTTCCACACGGTCGAGGAAAGGTAGGAATTGGGGGGCGGAGGACTGTGCTGGCGACTCACCCATTCAGTACACAGACGCAGGTACTGAGGGGACGAATGATAAAGGAACTGATAATCACAAAGGGGGTGAGGACTCATCCACTTCTGATGAGGGGACTGACACTACTGAAGAGGAGAGTGATGGCATTGAACACAAAGGGGGTGAGGAGTCATCCACTTCTGATGAGGGGACTGACACTACTGAAGAGGAGACTGATGGCATTGAAGGGTCGGATTCAGAGGAAGACCCAGAGTTTGAAGAGCTCGCCCCGCAGTTGTTTGATAAAATGTCAGACCCACTGTACTCGGATATTCCAGCTGATAACACTAAGCCCTTGTATGCTAGTCTCTTCAGGAACAATGGAGAGCGGAAGCAAGGACTGCAACTGTACTTTATCGAGGTAGATGATGAAGTAATCATGGAGGAAGAAGATCTTATCCGAATTGAGCAAGAATGGGGATATTGTCTTGTGGGGTGTTTCACGGGGAGATTTCCAGGAATGAAGGCACTTGAAGGCTTAACTGATAAATGGGCTGTTACATGTAAAATTCTTCCGCATCATCAGGGCTGGTTTATATTCCAATTTGCTACAGAGGAAGACCGAACTGTTGTGCTTACTGGGGGACCATATGTACTTTATAGTAAGACTCTGCTATTGAAAAGATTATCCCCATGCTTTACCTTTAACTATCAAGATTTTATGGAAGTTCCTATTTGGCTGCAATTTCCAAATGTGCCTTTGGAGCTGTGGAATGAGAGAGCGTTGTCGAAATTAGGCTCGAGAATTGGTAGACCACTATGCACAGACAAGATTACGAGTCAGAAGTCACGCATTAGTTATGCCAGACTATTAGTCGAAGTTGATGTATCCAAGCAACCACTGACGAGTTTTGAGGTGCAGCTGCCGGGAGGTGTTTGCTACACACAAATGGTCAGATATGAAACTTTTCCTAGTTACTGTTGCTATTGCAAGAACTTTGGTTACAACCCTTTTGAATGCAAGTCCAGAGCAAGAAATAACAAGAAGGCGCCGAAGGATACTACGACTGTAGAATGTCCAAAAGATACACCTCATGCGGACAACATAGTTACAGGCGAAGGTACTGTGACAAGGGGTTCTATGGGTCAGCTTCATCTGGGGGCGGAAGCTGCAGTGCAGGACCACACCAAAGTTCATGCGGGTTCCATGACAGAGGTACATTCTGATAACGTGGGGGGATATCCGACTCACACTGAAGGTAGTACTGCAGTTGCTGTGACCAAGGAGAACTTAAACGGAGGGGGAGGAAAACAGGCTCTTCAGACACGGATGGATCCTCAAACAGCTAGTGACGGTGAATGGAAGCAGGTACAAACTCACAGGACCAATAACAAAGGCAAGTCCAATAGAACATTGACAGATAGAGGCAAACTTTCTGGATTTGGAACAAGTGCGAGTGTTAAATCCTACATTGCTGGAACTAGGGGCGTGGGCGCAAGTACTGATCCCGGTAAGAGATCAGGACGGGAGAGGCCCTCCACCACCAAATGACGACTTTCTGCTGGAATGTTTGAGGCCTGCTAAGGCCTCACGACAGCATTATGTTGTCGGGGTCTGAATGCGATGATGGAAATCTATTCGCTGGCTGGGACTGTTGTCAAAATTTTGGCTCTACTATAGGAGAATTGATTCCAATCTGATCTTCTTTTGTTGTGTCTACTGCTTATGGTTGAGGTATGCGCATGTATCCTGTTGTATTGATTACATTTTCTTCATTTTGGATGTGTAGCTGGCGTTGTTTGATCATTTTGATTATGTAACCGACGTTGATGTGTGGGTTAAAGAATCTGGTCGGGTATGCTCCAAGGATTATGTACTTTTTATTTTATTCAATATATTTACATTTTATCCCCAAAAAAAAGAGAGAGAGAGAAATATGGTAGTTATTTAGTGTTCCCCAGTTTAACTCGTTCTGCTCTTTCTATTAAACTATCGATCATATCACATGGCATGGCATATTCATCCCAAGGGGAAAACCAAATCGAAGACGTTAACGAACTAGAAACTCCTGTAGAGAACTTGAAAGAACAAGATGCAACAAACTTCTGACATTAATTGAAAGTAACAAGATGGCTCTGTTTGGCAATCAGCTGATTGCATTAGTTGGTAGCTGATAACTGATTATATTAGCTGATTTGACCAGCGGATTGTATTAGCTGTTTGTTAGAGATGTTTGATAAAATGAGCTGTTTAGTATTAACTGTTTATGTGTAAAATGACCTATAAGGACATGACTTTAAAAAATTCTAAGGGTATGAATATTATATATTTTAGTATTTCGTTAAATATTTTTATAAGAATTTAGATTTTAAATATTTAATTCT
>JAOTAY010000002.1:552128-563427 GCA_025629805.1 Erythroxylum baracoense | reverse complement strand
AGCTAATTTTACCAAACATCTCTAACAAACAGCTAATGCAATCCGCTGGTCAAATCAGCTGATAGAATAAGCTATCAACTAACCGCTGATAGAATCAGCTATCAGCTAATGCAATCAGCCGATTGCCAAACAGGGCCTATATGTTATTGGTAGATGTTGTATCTTTTTAATGTGGGATTTATTATCTTAACATGATATTATGATTTAGTGAACACATAAGGATTAATGAAGGACATAGAATAAATATACAATGACAAAATTAAATTACAATGAATAAAAATTAAAATATATTTTAATTTCACTTTCAATCTCTTTATTCTAAATAAAAATTGAACATATATAAATTATTAGTAATTAATATTAAATAACTAAATAAATTTTATTAGGTTAATAAAATCAATTTTACTACATTTCCATTTGTTCAAACCCTATTCACATGCATAACTTTAGAGAAGTTATAGATTTAGATATTTCTCACCCACAATACCTTCATTTTTGTTTCTGGAATTGAACGTAGCGGAGTGTGCTAGGAAAGACGGAATTCGAAACTGGATCTAAGGTTGTGGAGTCACTTCGGCTTTCAGTACTGATTAGTTCGACAAGGCCCTGAATTGCAATGCTTGTAACCTGTGGCAGATAGGTGTTGATTTATTAGAAGACCAAAGGCTGCGAACCTATCTCCGTCCAAGATACATGTAAAATCCTCTATAAAGATTATAAAAAGATAAAAAATCTAACAAATGGAAGGCTTTATTTTCACAGGGATTCGCTTAGGCTTATTAAAAGAATTGTCATTCAAATTCCTACAGCCTTTGTGGAACTGCATAAGCAGCTTACCTGATTCGAGAGTTGCAGTATTTTCTTAGGTGATGCTCACACTTCCTCTCCCACTACGTCCCCAACTTGCAACTTCTATTCTAAAGAGGGAACCAGAAACATTAAAAAGTCATATGGAGCTGAAGAGTTATAGGAGAAACTCAGCCCCAAAAAATGGCTCAAGTTACTGCAAGTGATACTAATCTGGAAACACCTGAATTTATGAAGTCCGTCAGAAAATACCGTGCACGATCATTGCATTTGATAACCGATTATACATATTCAGATAAACAACTTCAAGTCGCCAGCATATACCACAAGAACGAAGCAACACGGAAAAAAATGACTAAAATGGTCTCCGCGGAAGAGGACTTGTGGCTTCAAATGTGAATTTTCAACCTATGCTTAATGCTTAGCAAACAGCAAATATGGTTTATGAAGATCCAACTCAAAACTAGAAATGGTAATGTGACAGCCGGGTTCAGATCATAGGAATATAGTTTATGAAGGTGAAAACAAGGTTTCAAACAAGAGCAGAAGGAAGTTACTCTGGACTGAAGTCATCGAAACCTGCTCTAGGACTCGCAGAAGATGGTGCATTTATATATTTCAAGGTCCACCCCGTCTTTCTGATTAAGAACACACAGAATTTTGCCCCAACTAATACAATACAAAATAATGCGGAAATGTAATGGACAATTGTAATGCTTGCACTTCAGCAGTCATAGGCAATCCATAATCGTACACCATTCAGATATTGAGATTAATATTTCAGCTGCCTATTTTGAGTTTTCAAAATGTATCCTAGATTGATGACGTCAACTCGATCTATTTCGTTCATTTCTGTCCCATCTCTACTTCCACTGGAAAGAACACCAAGCAAAACCAGGTCAGTGTTTAATTAGACACCGGAAAAGAAAAGTACATCCACAGAGCATAATCTACCAAGTTCACATGAAATTTTCATGTCGCCGAAGTACCTTACAAACAGACTAATCAAGTAAATATCAATATATCAACATATTCACAGACTCGCAAAAACATATTAATCACTCAAATCCAAAAATCATGTTTCCCTTTACCACTTAAACTTGTCAAATTAGACTCGAAAAGAGCACAAAGAAACAAAAAACTCCAGAGATCCTATTATTCCTCGCCTTCAGAACCAATATCATGCAGTTCATATCTACTGAGTTGATCGAGATGGCCTCAGATCATTAAGCACGTCCTTAGCCGAAACCTCCTTCATTTTGTGTAAACGAAACCTACCGTACAGAGCAAAAGCCTGCAACCACGAGCCTTTTCAATAGATGAACTAAATCCAAGTATCGCGTTAATTAGCAAATATCAAACTCCAGAATCTTCCATAAGCTAATCACTCACAGTCTAAGCAACACTTTTCGTGCGTGTGGCACAAACTCGTATAGAATCACGATCGCAACTTCATGTCTCTTCACATTCTTGAAGAACATCTCAAGCTTCCTCGATTAATCAAATGTTCTCGTATCTACGTATCAAGATCAATCGATTCCGAAAATTAAAAAAACATCAAAAATAGCACCGAAAACAGATCAGAGATTTACAGAGCTCGTAGTATTTGTGACGTGAGAGCTAGTACTTGAGAGCTTCTCTTGGATCGTTCGCATCCTGAGATTAAAAAAAGTGACGGAAGTTTGAGATCGTAAAATTCAGAGAAACTTCGAATCTGATTATCGGCGGGAATCGGTAAAAGTACCAAAACGCGAGATGCATGTAAAAGGCGCTGAGTTGAACTCCGGCTACTCCTGTGTGCCGTTTTTCTTCTCCTTCTGCTGCTTTTAGAACTTTTCCTGTTTCAACTTTCAACTCCTTTTCGAATTTCGATTCCGTTTGGCTCGGCAGTTGAGAGCATTTTTATGTTTGACGTTAATCCTTTTTTGAAAAACAGTTCCCATCTGATTGAGCCAAACAAATTAGAGAGGAAATAATAAAGCATCGATGTAGTCAAACGGACCGTCGTTTAACATGATGTTGGGTAAATGTCCATATACGACATGTCGTTCTTGATTTATTAAATAAAAGTTGAATTTATTATTTTAATATTATATATATAACATGAAAATGAAAGGCTTCCCCTTCCTTATCACGGTAAACAAAATTCCATAGCCAAATTCATTTTGACTTTCATTAGAGATGAATTACGTGCAGACTGAGTTAATTCCTCCATGTCAGTCATAATCGGTGTACGTAATCTGTCCAATGGCAGGCCGCAGGCGGGAAGTGCTGTATAACGCACATTGTTGGTAAAATTAAATCAAAAAAAGCATGCTTATAATGGTCAAAAAAGCATGATTAGTTTATGAATACTTCATTTTACCAAAGATCATATGCTATGTTCGGGAGTGCAATGATACCTAACGAAAGTTGTGAAAGTTGGAAAGTTGAAGGTTGTGAAGGAAGTTATGGAGAAGAAGAGAAAGAGAATGAAACAGGTTTTGTTTAGAATCCTGACGAGCAACCGTTGTGAAGAGTGTCTTCACTACAACGTCGTTGGACAGGATCCTGAACAAGCAGACAATTCTGTCTCTGTCCTTAAAACTCGAAATTCAGGTCTTGCCATGAAAGCTCCTTAAGATGTTCTCTCGCTTTCCTGATGATAGCTTATCTTGATGGGATTGATCATCTTGTTTTGCAGGTTTTAAGGTAAATCCGAAACAGGGACTACGCTCGGACAAGTGCTGTAGTTGTATAAGAAGCTCAAAGGCTTCTATTTCTAATAAATTTCAATCCTCTGCAAGGGATTATTTGAGAGTTGACGAGGAAGACAAGAACAAACCTCGTACCAGACCGTTTTCTGCCATGCCAGAAACTGTTCTTGGTTGGCCTTTACTTGGACGGAACTATCGGAATCAGGAAGCCTTAAGAAGAGCTAAAGCAAGAAGCATGTCTGTCGTAGAATGGGTCATGAGCCTTACCAGTCAATCTTCGTCCCTCGATTTCACTACAAATAGAACCAGCAGCCTTTTCGAGGGTGAAACATCAAGTGATTCATTTGTTGAGGATTTCAGGATTAAGGAAACAAGTTTCTACGAGATTCGTGAGTCTGAAAATGAAACAACCAACGAAACTAGCATTGGAAAAGTTGACAAGTCTGCACTTTTGCACCAAGATTTGTCTTCTTCATGTTCAGTAACGTCGAAAGAATCTGGACAACCAATACTTGGTTGGCCCCTTCTGGTATTAAAGACTTCGGTAAATCTTGGTGAATTATCTGTGGTGAATCCAATCTATCATTTCAGACCTGCTTCTCCAAAACCCCATATCTATTTGGCTTCTGAAGAAGCAGAAGATTCTTCTGATGACATGATTTCTTATTGTGAAGAAAAGACGGAGCTTGTCCTAAAACTGAATTCATCTGGCTCCAAGCTATTCAGCTACGAAGAGCTAAACAAGGCCACGCGTCAATTCTCTTCAGGTTCTTTAATATTTTTATCTTAGTCTGAAGTAGTTATTTGTTTAATAAATTAGAGGTTGGACAAGCAGCTTTTTGACCTGCTTTTGAGTCAAGCTCAAAGTTAGAAAAAGAATGGCTTGACCAGCCCGAATTTTGGCCCTACATGATCGACTGGCTTGTTGCTAACGCCATTTTCTTTCTTGTGACACTATGTTGATTAATATACAGAAAACTTGATTGGAGAAGGAGGGTGTAGTAATGTATACAAAGGGTTACTTTCTGGAGGAAAGCTGATAGCAGTGAAAATACTAAAGCACTACAAGGAAGCTTTCAAGGACCTCTCCTTGGAAATCGAAGTAATGTCCTTGTTAAACCACAGAAATATTACACCTCTAGTTGGTGCTTGCATTAAAGATGACCATCTCATTCTGGTGTACGACTTCTTGCCCAAAGGGAGCTTAGAGGAAAATCTACACGGTTAGATCCTAACTCATTCATCACTAGGCTCTATCCATCTGATAGTTTCAAGATTTTCATATCATTGTAACAAATGGAGTTCAATTCTGACAACAGCAAGTTCGAAGGAATCAGTATTACCCTGGAAAGTAAGGTATCAGTTGGCCGTTGCAATTGCTGAGGCACTGAACTACTTGCACAACGAATGTCCTCGATCTGTTATTCACAGAGACGTAAAATCTTCCAACATTCTCCTGTCGCATGATTTCCACCCACAGGTAACATAAAGCGAACATTCTTCTGACTCAAAACAAAGGGTAGATTCAGCAATCCTTTTTAATTTACCAACTAAAGATATTGACGATATATTAGTTCCATCTTCACAGTTATCAGATTTTGGACTAGCTCTATGGGGACCTCAGGATTCGGACTATATGATGATCAGTGACCTTGTTGGAACATTTGGGTATTTAGCTCCAGAATATGTTATGCATGGAAGAGTTAGCAACAAAGTTGATGTCTACGCCTTCGGTGTAGTTCTGCTTGAACTATTAACAGGAAAAAAGCCAATCAGTGCTGAAGGTCTAAAGGGACAACAAAGCTTGGTGAAGTGGGTAAGAAAATACTGTTCATTGCTCCAAGAAATGTACACTGTTTCTGCTTGAAGCCATAACAATGGTTTTTGGTATTTCAGGCAACACCATTGCTAGAGAAAGGGGATCTAAATGCATTACTGGATCCTAGATTAGAGAAGGATTTCAATATCGTTCAGATGAATAAAATGATGCTTGCAGCGACTCTATGCACTAAACAATCAGCTAGATTACGGCCAAAAGTGAGCCAGGTATAAACATCCTTTCTGTTCAAGAAGAGAGACTCATGTAGAACATGTGTTCCTGTAGTATTAAAGCAGATTGCGTTGCATTCTATTTGAGTTCAAGCTGAAAATAGATTACGATTTTTCATGGCTTTTCTCCTTCACCCAGGTACTGAAGCTGCTAAATGGTATTAATGATGGAGAAAGTTGGTTCAACTCGTATGTTAGTGATTCGAGTAAGGAGGACTTTGATGGCTTTGTCACGGAAACAGGTCACAGACCAAGTTTTGATGTGTTCTTGAACGATTATACCAGCTCATTGTGCAGTATCGAAAGTAAATCAGCACAAGGTGGTGTAAGTAATCACCGTTTGAAGTTGAAAGATTACTTGCAGAAACCGCATGATTGAACCTACCGACGTGCTTTTATCCACGTCCCACTGTTCTGCATCTTTGGTTTTCCTCACGATAAAGCAAATAGGAACTTTTCAAATTCACATATACATAGCAATTCTTCGAATGTCGTATAGCTTTCTGAATCCAGAAAAGAACTCCCAAGTTGTAAACAAAGGAATAAAGTTTCGATCTTTATATAAATTACAAAAACTTCTAACATTCGCTGTACATGACTAACTGCTCTATATCCTAAACTACAAAATTGGCTCAATGTTGGAAAACATAGTTGTCTCATCTCCGGTGAACCTCACGAAAAACCACCTGCCACCAGAATCATCGCCAAAAGTTCCAACACACGGTGTTACTTAGCAATCAGAATGGCACAGTATAAGGTAATGCATAAACATCCACTCCGGGTATGAAACGAGCTCTCGGCCATGATGTATAGTCTTCTTGATTTGTCTCCTCCGTGTGTAACGTAAAATTTTCATGGACATTCCTTTCTTGCTTTTTCGTCTCAAAAAGCCAATTATCACCATCAACAGCAGCAGCTAAGTTTAATAGAAAAGGTGGAGGAACCCAATCCCCAAAATGTTTCGTATATGGGGATTCCTCCGTCTGCAATACATTATGCGCAGATCCAGAGCTACCAACATCCTCAACTTCGTTATCAGAATTTTCGTTTTCATTTTTTGAAGCCGTGTCAACACATGGCTTGTCTTGTCTAGAATTTAGTTCCTCGTCAATGCGTTTTGAACCAGGTATCTGCAGCAAATCCTTCTGCTGAGGACCAGAATCATCCCTTCCAGTAGTAGAGCATAATTGGTCTCCACTGAATGATGCATCGCAGTCTCCATTCTTTCGCAGCTTAATTCGAATAATATTACCTGGTTGATGAAAATAAAGTAACAAACAATTAAAACAAGATCATAACCTCTGCTAATTATATGAAGCAGATAGCAAGAAAGTTACCTATAATTTTAACATCAGTAGATGTTGAATCATCCCACTTCCTCTTGCTACTACTCTCAATGCCCTCGGACAAGAGGGGCGGGCTTTGACAATAAACCGGTTGGCCATGTTCCTCGGTTAGGTCACTCTTTTCAGCTTCAGATTCAACAGACTTTGGAGGGAGGCTTTTCTTTCCTTGATAAGATGATAACTTACTCAAATTTCCCCTCTCCTTGCTCTTTACCTTATCCTTCCTTCGATGTCTGTCCCCCCTCCGTTTGTCTTTTTGCCTATCTGTTATGATCTCCTTTTTACTCTGGATCTTAAGCCAAGATGGCTAAATCAGATTATAGGTCCACTCAAGACAAAGCATAACCGACCATACTCATGTATTGGGGGATGCGAGTACAAGGGAACAAGTTCTATCATTCTCAGCAACAGAAACACCATACAGAAAAACCAAATTATCATTACATCCAAATGTATACATGCTAAAAAACTACAAGGAATGCTCTTTACTCGTATTCAAGAAGATGATCTGCCTAGAAGTACAAAAGTTGAATACCAATATATTTGAATTAAGAGCTTTTTATTCAACACCATTTTCCTGCACATAACGCTCAGAAACAAGCTTATTTGTAATATTTCAAATTTGAACTTCATAACAGAACTCTGAAAACAAGATGCAGTAGATGAGTTAAAACAAGATGCATATGAGAACGTGATAGTCATTAGAAACCCACAAAGAACACGGTGAAGAAAATGAACTTCTCTTCACCAAGCTAACAGATAAAACTTGGCGTCAAATATGAAACAACTCACGTATCAACAATAAGATCACCATTCAAAACCCCCTGTTTTATACGTCAGAAACACCGGCATCCACCTAAAGCACCCCACCACCCATTCTCATTATTACATAGACAAATTAACAACCGAAAGCATTCATCATCCTAGAATATAACTAGGAAGTCATGTTAATTCAATCAAGATTAGGACCAGGTTTGTACTTACAACTGATAAACTCGCCATAAACACGAAAGAACAGTTAAACCAAGATGCATATGAGTACGTGATAGTCATTAGAAATCCACAAAGAACACAGTGCAGAAATTGAAATTCTCTTCACCAAGCTAACTGATAAAACTTGGGCAAACATGAAACAACTCGCATAGCAACACCGACATCACCATTCAAAACCCCGTGTTATGTACGTTAGAAGCACTGGAATCCACCAAAAGCACCCACCACCCATTTTTTGGCCTCAAGAACCTCATTATTACATAGACAAATTAACAACCAAAAACATTCATCATCCTAGACCATAACTACGAGGTCATGTTATCCCAATCGATAGGGCTAGGGATTGTATTTACAACTAATAAACTCGCCATAAACGCAAAAGAACCGAACTAGTTCAACGAACCTTAATCGATTCGTTCACTGTCCCAAACTGGGTTCCATCCCTCGACCAACCAGGAGGTGGATAACGAAAGCAACGTGACATAGCTTAGGATTATGCACGAGAATCGGGTTCGCAACACTGATTCCTCAAATTTGCGAGAACAAATCAAAGCTTACCCTTAATTAACAATACGATATTAAACTCCTTAATACAACCTTAAGGCTTTGTCACTTCTTAACTGAATCGCAAAACCCGAGAGAGACACAAACCCTGCGGCTAGGGTTTTCGAGACAGAGAGAAGCTTATAACAGTACAGAGAGCTAAACCTAACCTAGGACTCGGAAGGTACATTTATAATGCGCTGAGATGAGGTATATATAATGCGTGGGATTGGCGTTCTGACCGACATAGTAAAGTCGGTTCCGTACGCGTTTTTCTTTCTGCTTTCGCCAAAGTGCCCTTATTCAGACTGCAATATTAATTTCGTTACTTGTGATTTTGTTCAAATGACGGGGGTTTAATTGGTAAAGATGAATTTTGTAGGCCCCACTCTGGATACAGCTGGCGTATAGCGGGAATCCGATCAGAAGACAAATCTGCAATAGCTATTGGGCACGTCTGTATAACTTGGTGGCTGCCCTAGTTCGTGTTGCACCAGATAAACGCCTATTGAATAAATAAAAAAATTTCAAAATTGTCAAAGATTCAAAATTTTGAAACCTTTTTTTAACATATTATTCAATTATTTTAAAGCTTTTAATTTATTAATTTAAAATTAATTATTATAATTTTAAATAAAATCTAATTAATATACATATTTATTAAAATCAGGTCAAATAATTAACAAAAATAGTGTTTTGATTTAAGTTATATAATTTTTTAAAATAGTTAATAAATTTAAATTTTTAAAACATTAGACAATGAAGTACAAAATTTAAAATTTTAAAAATTTTTATTTTTAAAATATAAAAATATAAATTCTCAAATTATTTTAAAAATTATTTAAATCTGTTAAAAAAGTTTAAACCTTTCTTTAACTCACTAAGAACCATAGTTAATGATGGCTCATGTTCCAAGTTAATGTTTGACTCTCTTAGTTATAAACTCTAATAATTTTTTTTTTGTTTTTATTATAATTTATTTTATCATTGATAATTACGTTGCATTAAAAACTGAATTGGTCTTTGATGGACTGATCAAACAAAATCGTGTACATAATGGGAGAGGTAACTCATCGTATAGACAAATATATAAATAACCTATCAGAGTTTAAATTAGATTAATCCTTTATGACCAAAAAGATAAAGGTTCGAGTTACAGAAACGACCTCTTTTTTAAAATATAAAAGAAAGACAGCCTCTAATTGATATTCCTTCCCAATACTCTCGCAAAATAAGAAACTTTGTGTATTGAAATTTGTTGACTTTTTAGGATTCAAATTTGGTTTAGCTTAACATTAACTTCATTTATAAGATCTTATTTTGACTAATTATTTCATATTATCTTTTTTATTTTGAATTTATTTTTTGCTTAAATATGAAAATTAATGATTGTTTTATTTTAGGAGATGAAAAGAAGAGATTGCATCAAATTGAAACCATGGTTATGAATGCCGGTACGTACCGGATCAAGACCGGTATGAAACAAAAGATTAGTGGTACCGGCCTGTTTCTGATGGTACTGACGGGTATTCAAAATACAAGTCAAATATCGGCCGGTACGGAAAATTTTAAAAAATAAGGGGATTCTTTTGCAAAATTTTCAAAAGTTTTTAAAATCTCCCTCGCTCCCTCCTACCTCTCTTTCCCCCTTTTTTTTCAAAGTTTTTTAATTAGTTATTTTATTTATTTCAATTTTTATAATCATTGTGAATTTTTAATTTTGTTTTTATAATAATAATAAATATTTCTATTACTAATAATAATTATAAATTAAATAAAACTTAAAATAAATTATTTTAATATTTTATATAATATTTATTAATAAAGTATTAACAAAAAATATTTTTTAAAATAAATAATATATTGTTTATTATTTATAAACTAACATTTATTATATATATTTTTAATTATTAAATCAAAATTTATTTGAAATTTATATATTTTCATTTAATTATATTTATTAATAATTATTAAATTAATTTTATAAATTAAATTAAAATTGTGATTATTATTTATTATTATGATTTTTTGAGACAAAGTACAAATGTATAATATAATAATGAGCTATTTTGTAATTTTAAAAAAATTTTAGGGACTATTTTATAAATTTAAAAAATTACTCGAAACAGTACCCAGTATTAACCGGTACCGGTACAGTATCGTACCAAAACCTAATCCGGTACCAAGTCATTCGTAACATTGATTGGAACTCTATTGATGATAATGACAATTTTTTGATAAATTCAAGAGATTGTTGTTGTGGATAAGGTTGATCACTTGAAGAGTTGGAGTTTGACTTGAAGATTTCGCCTTATCGTTATCATGAAGGAGTTTGATTTTGAATTCGTTCTAAATAGGCATCTTTACAAGTTAGAGTTAGGGAACGGTTGGTTTGCATGGGAAATGGTAATAAGAATGAGAATAAATATAGTGAAGAATGGGAATGGATATTATCATTATAATTATGATGGCTGGTTAAGAGAAAAGAATGATTACTATTAACATTGACAGTGGTTGGCTAATTAATTAATTATTATTATATTTTAATTAATTAATTGATAATAATATTTTAATTTTTATATTTTAATTAATTAATTAATTTCAATAATTTAATTATTAAATTAATTATATTTAAATTAATTATATTGTAGTTAATTAATTATTAATAAATATTTTAATTAATTATATTGTAATTAATTAATTACAATATTTTAATTAATGAATAATTATATTTTAATTACTTGTATTGTAACTAATTAATTAATTATATTATAATTAATTCATTAACAATAATATTTTAATTAATTATATTATAATTAATTAATTACAATATTTTAATTAATGAATGAATTATATTTTAATTAA
>JAOTAY010000002.1:516932-540165 GCA_025629805.1 Erythroxylum baracoense | reverse complement strand
CAAAAGCAGGAAACAAAAAATATTTTTTATATTTTTCATAATTTTTAAAAACTGGAAAAAAATTAAAATAAAAAACAGAAACTAAAAACTCAAACAAAATTTTTTTTTTACTGAATTTAAAAACAAAAAAACCAAAAATAAAAATAGAAACAAACACCTCCTAACTTAATCCTTCGTGTTGATGTTTATACTTTAAGTGAATGTTTGGTTAGATGTTAATTAATAGAACAAAAAAAATGTAATGAAATATAATGGAACGGTTTATAATAAAATGAAATGTAATATAAAGAAAAATTATTTGAGAATGATGAAATTGTTCATAATATAATGTAGGAAAATGTTGTTTAGAAGATAGATGGAATGAAATGGAATGTAACATATAAAAAATGACTATTATATGCCTTATAATAAAATGGTTGTTGCAGGAGATTTACACTATGATCATGTGCAATTAAAAAATAATGGTTGTGACTTTAATAATAAAATAATAAAATTTTTATTATTTTAAAATAAAAATATAAAAATTATTTATAACCGTGAAAAATAATTTTTAAATATATTTTTTATTTTAAAATAATATTTTTATTAATTATATAAAAATATTATTAATTATATAATAGATTTTAGTATATTAAATTTTATTATATGTTATTTATATTTAAAAATAATTTATTCATATTTTTATTTATATAGAAATAAATGATATTACAATAAGGAGAAATAATTTATATTAAAAAACTAATAAATATATAAAAATATATTGGTTGTTATTGGAGTAAGGAAAATAATTAATATTACGAAAAATTATTGAAGATTTATTTAGATATTTTAAATTTTTTAAATCGAAAATTTCTTATTTTTATTATTTAGGATAAAACAAAACATAACATAAAATTCTTCAGTTCTATCATATTTTATTCCGCTGTAAAAATTACTTTTAGTCAATAGTAATGGGTTACGTTACATTTCATTTTATTATAATACCGTCGGCCAAACAGTTCATTCATGAGAAAGCCTCTCCCAGCCAATTATTCCTGTCCTCCTCTCTTCGGCCGCTTCTCTTTAGAGTATAGAAACCCAAAAAGAAAGTTCCGGAAAAATAGAAAACCATAATCCTTCGTATTGCTCCGAGGAACGGTTGATCACATCAGCTATGCACCAAGGAGATTACTCATCATATTATCAATATCATCTTCCAAACCCTAACCCTAATCCTAACAACCCCAATCAAATCGATCCCCACCAGAGCTCCTACGCATCAGCGCCACCCTTCACCACCAATTACGGCGGCTCCGATTATCCCCCAAGTTATCCCCCATACATTCAGAATTCCGATCCCGTTTATGCTCCGACGACCACCACAAGTGCTCCTCCGCCTCCGAACCCTAATAATCTCCAATCGTCCTTTAATGTAGCATCCCAGCCCCCGCCATCTCAATCGCAGTCAGGTTTTCCTCCCTACGATTCACATGGGCAGTACCAGTCTTCAACCCCTCAGCAACCCTTCTACCCCCCATACGATCAACATCAGACGGCTCCAAGTTACGCTCCTGCTCCACCTGCATCCAACCCAATTGCATCAAATCCCAGCCCTATCACAACTCCAACGTACTCTTCCATGTACAATGCACCGTTCAATCCGGTAGGATCGGGTTTTCCACCTGCTTATGATACTAATTACGAGAAGTATGATCAGGGTGTTGGGTATTTTGACGACAAATACGGGGGCCTTGGTCGGAGCAGATCCGATTTGGGTTCGGATCCTTATGGTAAGCGACCAGAGAGCCGGTACGATTTGGGTTTGGGTCGTGACGATGGGTATGGAGATGGGATTTATGCGTATCAAGGTGGTAAAGTGGAGCCTTATGGAGCAAGAGGGACAGCTCCAAAATCGTCGACGTGGTCTGGGTTTGATGACTATGGAAGAGCTATTAGCTTTCCCTCTACGAAAGACTCGTATTCAAGTTCTGTTTCAGGGTCTCCTAAGATTGTTAGAGCTGTGCCCAAAGCAGAGACTCAACAAGATGTCAAAAGCGCGTTCCAAAAATTCAGGGTTAAGTTACTTGCTGAAAGTGTGGGGCAGAGCACCATGGACGTTCTTTGCCAGGTAGGATGGTGTATATAACATACGAAACAGAAAGCACTTGTGCGTTTGTCCCGTATTCTCAATATTTATTTGGTTGGATTTGTTTTAACTTTGAAGTTATATTGCACCCCGTTGAATAGATAAATGACTCTTTTTTAGGTGTTTATGATCAATTCTGGACTATGTAGAATGTAGAAGGATGGCTCTAAATATGTTCTTATGTATAATAAGAGTGAATGTGCGAAGGGTTGATTGTATAAAATGTTACACGAATTTTCATGCTTCCAATCCGTCTATAATTATGCTCGATGGAATTTCTGCAATTTTTATCCTGGTTTGAAGTGAAGATCTTTGAATTGCAACTTTCCTGACATGAGTCATGATTTTGTTTCATCTCTGTGTAGATTGGTTTGGATGGAATCCGCATGCTTGATCCTGGTACAGGGCGGACTTTGAGAATATATCCTCTCGAGAATATCACAAGATGTGAAGTAGATTTTCTGACTCTTAGATTCCTTAGTTTTTCCCGTTTTGGGTGTGTTTGTTCCTCTTAATTTTTGGCTCAGTATTGGTGTCAATATTTCTAAAATGTAGGTAGCCGATTCATCTACTTTGGCAATTTGGTCCAAGAGCTCTGTGGATATAGAGCCAAGACGTATCAGATTGCAATCGAATAGTTATACAACAAATACCCTTCTTGATACCGTGACAGCTGCAACTGTGCAGGTTGGTTGGCCATGAAGATCTAAAGTTCTTCACGTTTTATATGGTTGTCATATATATATTTTTTAAGATTCTACGCTTTCAATCATGTCATACTTGCAATATTATAAAAAAAAAAAAGCTGTGACATTTCATATTTGTGGGACGTAACAATTGTGGAATGAAATTGATCTTCCGGCACAAAATGTGAGGGGTTTACCAACCTCACCATCTTTTTCATTATGGGTTCCTTTTATTCTGGTAGGCTACACATTTCTTGAGATTCTTTTATTGTGTGGGATTTGAGGGACTATTATGAACATTTTGTCCATCATTCATATTATTTCTGATACGATGATCAAGTTAAAGAGAGTTGATTTGCCGTACTATCACCCATTTATGTTTACTTTTTCATTTGTGCAAGTGAAGCATCTTCTCTTCTCTTTACTTGAAATGCAGCTCAAGGAGATGGGTGGATCAAGCAGGCCTTCAGATTTGCCAAAGACAATTGAACAGCCTACTGAGAAGAAAAAAGGAATTGGTGATTGGATGAACTTGATGAAGCCAAGCAATGAGGAGAAGGATCATTGGGTAATTCAAAGCTCTTTCAAAAGTATTTGTTTCAATGATTATTTTTGAGAAATTCATCTTCTTAGTAATTTTTGGGCCAATAATCTCCATCAAGTCTTTTACTTTCTCTTTTCCTTATTCTGGAATAAAGAGCAGGTTGTTATGGGGGATTGCAGATGGAGAAGGGGTTTAGAACGGCTGATGTTTAATTTGTGACCTAGAAATCATTTGTCTTACTTATATGACATTTTATGCATAGGTCCCTGATGAAGCTGTTTCCAAATGTACAGCATGCGGCACTGATTTTGGGGCTTTTGTGCGCAAGGTAAATTGATGTTTCATGGCTGAGAAACCTCATAATTAATCTCTCTTTTGTTGTAAACTTACGGCGACATTTTCCTGCATTTCTCAGCACCACTGCAGAAACTGTGGAGACATTTTCTGTGACAAGTGTACTCATGGAAGAATTGCTCTTACTGCTGATGAGAACGCACAGCCTGTTAGAGTTTGTGACCGCTGCATGGTATGTACTGTAGGTTTGTGTGTGTGATTTTCATTTCTCATTTCTTGTCATAGGACAGCTTATCTTTTTTGCAGCACCGTGTGAAGTACAGTGGTTCATAAGAAATCAGCTCAGAACTGTTTGTGTCTAAAACATTCTTTTTTGCTGTAATTTCTGATGGTTCGGTTGAATTAGTTGTGTAGATAGTATGACAATGAATGGTGATGAAACTCATCCTTTGATCAAATTGTGGTACATAATAAATCAGCTATGAGAACTATTTGTGTTTATTTAGTTGAATTTCTTGATGTATTCTTGACTAACATTTTTTCTTCTTGTGAATTCCAATGACTCAAGCGACTTAGTTGTGTAGATAGTATGACAATGAACGGTGATGGGACTCATACTTTGATCACATTACCGCACAGGATCTTAAATTTAGGCTCTTTATCTGTGTACTGTTCTCTATGCAAGTTAGGCGTTTAATTAACCAGAATTTTTGTGGTCTTGGGACGTGAAGTTTAATTACCTAAGACCTTAAATTTCTATTCTAAAAGCTTTTTATCCTCAGAATTTATGATTTTCTAAGTTTCCCAACTTCATTGTCTTTCAGGCAGAAGTGACTCAGAGGCTGAACAATGCCAAGGAAGCTGCCAGTAAACCTGCTGCTTTGCGTAGTCACGCTGATCTTGCCAAGAAGCTTCAAGTAACACTATATCTCCTGCTATACCTGTCTGATAGAATCTGATTTGGTTTCAGTCTCACTTTTCTACTCGTTTTTAATGCTTGATCATGATTGACAGGAGGAAATGGAAAAGAATCGAAAGGCATCATCAGGTAATAGCTTGTTTGAACTTTATCTACATCTTCTTGATAGGTGGAACCTATGTTTGTTTGTGATTCAGTCTGATGATTAAGCCTGTTACCTTTGATCAAACTAGAATCTGCCTAACTTCGAATCATTTGCTTTATATAGGATCCAAGTCAGATGGATCTGGGAGGCGAATGAAGGAAGTTGCTTGCCCAACTTGCACTGTCCATTTACAGGTTTGAAACTCTTGCTTATCACTTTCCAGAGGGTTAGGATTTTCACTTCTTGTGTTTGGTTGATACTTGACAGTGTGATTTCTCCTCTGTAGGTCCAAGTTCCCAGCTCAGGGTCTGAGACCATCGAGTGTGGAGTATGTCAGCACCCATTTCTCGTAAGTGCTCATTGATGTCTAGCCCTAGTCCGTCCTACCACGCACCCTTACTTTCCAGTGGGCTTTTCGGATTTGGTGTGGATTGCTTGGAGTTTCTTATGTAGAACCTTCACAGCGCATTTAATATTGTATAGAAATTAATTATCTTCGTCAACTCTAACTCACAATATGCTGTTAAATACTGCTTCCCGAACTGTAATTTGAGTAAGAATTTACAACTTGGCTGCTTTGGCTGTGATCAAATAAAGGATTGTCCATTTCTCAATTGGAGTGGCCATCTTTGGAAGTAATTGTTCAACTTGAGCCACTTCCTAGTTGCATATAAGTTAACCGTTTTGTGTTAGAATTCAAGTAGTTCTTTGTGAAAGTGCATTCGGACGTCATTTACAGTACGTTCAGTTGGGAACTGATGTACTATGCTATGGGAGTTTTAGAACTTCTTGTGGACAGGATTCTATGACCCAACAAAGACTACCCTCTTCTAGCATGAAATGTTCGTCTTCTGGTCGGATTACGTTTAGAGAGAACCAAGTGAATTTTTAAGCTCCAGTAGAGATACGGGCATGAAAGGGGCTGTTTACTTTTTCTTTGGTTGATGCAGTATTTAATTATCTGAAACTGATGGCTCCTATTTTTCCTCCAAGTAACAATCATTTCCAGCTGAAGAACTGGGTATTAATGAAATGTCACGTATCTGGACCCAACAATGAAGCCTCATAGTACCATACCAGTAGCTGTCTCCTTTTCGGGTTGTTCAGGTTACAGCAAGCCTGGACACCTAGATTTCTTTGGTAGACGTAAAAATGGTAGATTAGCTTAGGCCAAGTCAAAATTATTCGGTCGGATTTGAAGTTAACGTCTATTAATGACAATTATTAAATTTGAATGAGTTTATATTTGAATTTAAGTCAATAACCCTTGAAAAGAAAGATGAAATAATATAATCTAACTTAATGTCTCACCTGCTTGATTGCTTTCCAAGTATTGATGAAGGGCAAATTGAATGAACTCCTTGCACATGTATCTGCTTCTTTGCTTCTCTGGACAAGTTCTCCTCTTCTTGAAAGAACAAATTCAGGCTAGTCCTTTATGGTATATAACCTTGAGAGATTTTGTGATGCAATTGTTTGCTGATCTTTGTCTGAATTAAGGCCAGCATAAAGCACTCTTCCACAAGGATGCTTGAAAGGTACAAATCATATCATTGACACCTGTAATTGGCTGACTAACTTACGGTCGTTGGAAGTTTGATTTTGTTCTGTGACGGTGATTTTATACATAGTTTGTTGTTACATGATGTGTTCCTGATTGTGAAAACAAGTCATTGAAGAGGGAGTGTTCCATATCGATGTATATCTCCACCGACAGACCCGAAAGTTGGAAAGGTAACAAAAAGTTTCTTATTCCTTATCTTTGAATACACGTTAAATATTTATTTAACAATGCATAATAACTCTTAATTTTAAAATATAAATTATTATACTGATCAATAATTTAAAGTTAAAATGATACGTTGAATCAATTGGTAAAGCTCAAGAATATAGAAGATCTGAAACAGATATGAAACAAGTGGACACTGTTCGGTATACGTGGAGAACTGGCCTTTAAGCAAAGGATCCTTTGGAAAAGTAGAGACGTGACAACTAGCTGATAACGAAAAGAACTTGGAGAGGGCAAGAACTGAGAGAATCAATAATGGAGTCGTTGAGTATGTTAAGCCAAGATAATGATTCGTATCAACAAGGACAATAGTTGGCAGTTGAGAGTAATTCCCAACTAACTGACTGTCTAGTGAATCAGACAGACATTTAATTAACATCTGTTTGTCCTATACGTATATCTAACCGGGCTATCCAGTAATCCAGCGTAAAACCTACCGTATCATTGTCCTATGCGTATATCAAACCACGGTATTCAGTAATCCAACGTAAAACCTACCGTATCATTTGTTTTCTTACATGGAATTCTGTTCTGACACTCATTTAAAGTTGAGATAGAATTCTAGATTTTGCACTGCACGGGAAAGGGTTTTCTGTTTCAATGAAGTGCATGGATATCATGTGATGTGACAAAGCCTGCTTGAATTCTGCATTCGACCCAATTTTCTTACGCTTTTTCCTCTAAAAGAGAGCCAGTAACCATTATAGTTCACATCAGACAGTAGAGTCAATGAGAGACTGAGACTTGTGATGAGACGAAATTTGGCGAAAGGGACGTCAAATGTCCATGCACTAAAGTAAATAAAATATTTTATAAAATATATTATTAATCATATCAGTTAAGAGTTTAATGGAAAATAACATTTGTGATAAAAATTATTAATGAAAAATAAAATTTCTATCGTAGAAGTAATTTCCTACCGTAACTCTCTTTCTACTTATTGATTTATGAAGTAGAACAGTACTTTTTTTCAACCTCTGGTTGTTTACCGCAGATCCCAACATGTGACTGCGTTTGAGAATTGCAGTGAATAAGTACTTATTCCTATCACACCGCAGATCCAAATGCATCCATAGTCTTGTTCAATGTGAGGTACGAGAAGTTGAGAAGTATACAATCTTACTTTTAACTAGTAGAGAGACCGTTTTCAATAGATCCGAATAAAGAAATTACGTGCAACTAAATATAAAAATAAGTAATAAAATATATAATACAATAAATATATGACAAGGTAAAGAATAAATGTGATAAAACGAGTAAATAAATACATAAACGAGAAATAAGACAAGCAAATAAATAAAAACATTCACATTGTCAAAAAATTAATTCTCTTAAATTAAACAAGCTATTAATTTCTTCTAAAACATAAAAGTATAACGTGATATCTTAAATAACGTTAAGAAAGTATCATAAATCATGGTAATAACTAACTTAAATATTTTTAAAAAAAGCATATGACATTTTGTAACTTTTATCAAAATTTAGTAATAATAAGTTAATTATTTATCATCAACTGAAAATTTGTTTGAATTAGCCTATTAATCCACATTTCTTCAATTAGAATGAGATTTGTGAGTGAGTTACTAAAGAATTACAAGAGCTGGAACCCAAACCAGTGACTTGCTGAAACTTTTTGTCTCAATGCAATTAAACACGAAGGTGCCACCGCAAGTATAGCTTACTGTTAGAGATTTACTCGTCATAATAGGATGAAGCAGAAGCATATGTATATGCCTATTTTAAGAAAAGAGTTAGGTTACTGTTTCCTTTTGTGTTAAGGTTACTAATAATTGATCGAAAGCAGGAAGTTGGTGCATGAGCATCTTCTGTGTCCTTCTTTGCTTCACAGGTTACACTTCTCTTCTTTAAAGTTTAGTGCGTCTTTTTCATCCTTTCTTTCTCTTTTTTGGAGAAATGATCATGACAAAAAGTCAAAACAAACAACCAGAGATTTATCTGTGTGATTTAACAGATCCATCTAGTGTAGGTGATATAAATGATAATAGTTAATGACACGTTTCTCTCTTTTAGACACCTTTCAAAGCTATATAAGAATTGATCTGATAAGCGAACCCATCATTTATGAGTAGTAGTCACTCTCTAACTTCAACAATGGCGTCTTGTTTCAGATACCTCTCGGTTTCTGCCACTTGTTCATCCTCAACTCTGATCTGGGTCTCTCTTTTTCTGCTTCTTCTCTTCAGTGGTATTACTGAAGCTGTCATTAAGCTTCCAAATAACGAGACAGTTTCAGCTGTAATCGTGTTTGGAGACTCCATTGTTGATACAGGAAACAACAACGATGTCAAAACGCTTGCTAAGAGCAACTTCCCACCTTATGGAAGAGATTTCATGGGAGGAGTACCTACTGGAAGATTTTCCAATGGAAAAGTCCCCTCAGATTTATTAGGTTGTACTGGCAGTTCCCTCATCATAGCAGTACAGTTTGGAGATAATTCTGCAGAAAAACTCTGACATCAAATATCAAAATCCAAGTTATTTTAGTGAAATATTAATTTGTATGAACTCATCAAAATCTCGTTTTCTGAATTCCAGCTGAAGAGTTAGGAGTTAAAGATCTCTTGCCAGCTTATAGGGATCCAAACTTGCGACCTGAAGATCTACTCACAGGTGTTTGCTTTGCCACTGGTGGTTCAGGATACGACCCTCTGACCTCAGAACTTGCAGTAATGAAACCTGAAACTTCTTTTTTCTTTTTTATCGTGTTTTCTTGTTCTCGATTCCAAATAGAACTGACCCAACTTTGTTCTTTCTTCTATAAATCAGGCCGTGACATCACTAGATGGTCAACTGCAAGAATTCAAAGAGTACATAGAGAAGGTCAGAGGACTCATCGGAGATGAAAAGGCAAGGTTTTTGCTAGAGAAAGCAATAGTTGTGGTGGTGCAAAGCAGCAATGACATTGATACTACATATTATACTTCTCGTATTAGAGCAGCTCACTACGATATATCATCCTACACTGACCTGTTGGTGGCTTCTGCCACCAACTTCGTTAAGGTAAGGTTTTTTAGGTTTTTTTTAAAGAAATTATTGGAAATATCTAAAAATATAAATATGACTCTTACACTAAAGTGAAGCTAAATACGAAATAACCAAATAATATAAATATGATTAATCCATTTATCTAAATTATCTCTGTTTTTATAAATTATTTATTAGGGTATTTAAATAATATTAGTTGATGATAATTACAATATTACTGATCATATAGTTGAATTCTTATATTAAATAATGATAAGGCACTCAATTACAATTGTAAAATTCTAAATTATATTCATAATCTAAAATAGAATTCAATTACATAATTATCATTTTAATAATTTTTATAATAATTTTGAAATATTGATTAAATTATTTTATTTCTAATAAATATTATACATCCCTAAGTCTTAAATATTGTTTTAGACCATAAACACTAACAAAAACAGAAACACAAAAAGGGTTGTAATTAACAAGTTCTGATGGATAAATGAAGGAGTTGTACGGACTTGGGACTTTTAGAATAGGCGTCTTTGGGGCACCACCACTTGGTTGTGTGCCGTCGACGAGAACTTTGGCCGGAGGAATAACGAGGGAGTGCAACGAAATGTACAATCAAGCATCACAGCTCTTCAACTCCAAGCTATCCAAAGCGATGGATTCTCTAAGGCGCAGTTTGCCTTCTGCAAAAGTGACCTATATTGATGTGTACACGCCCTCATTAGATCTCATAAAAAACTACCGATCTTACGGTTCGTTTCTTGTTCCTTCTTCTAAACTTGTTTTTAAGGTAAGGTTGTTTCTTCTGTTTCTGAAACTACTGTGTCTTGTTCTGGTTCCTTTCAGGATTTGAATTTGGAGATAAAGGATGTTGCGGTACAGGATTGCTAGAAGCAGCAGTTTTTTGCAACAAATTCAGTCCACACACGTGTCCTGATGCATCTAAATACGTGTTCTGGGACGGCTTTCACCCCACGGAGACAGCCTATAAGCTACTGGTCACGAACCTTGTTAAAAAATATGTGAACAGTTTCGTTTAGTTAAGAGACTTTCCTCAGTTTTGTTGAGGTCTTTCACTGCTTTTATTAGCAATTTCTCATAAATAAATATATGTATAATCAATTCAGGCAAATTCTCTGTATCACAAAATTTATTTGAGAATTCTAAGTGTTTAAAATTAAATAATAGTTTCACTACAAAATATTGTTTTTTTTTATTAAACCACCTGATATTCGGCACCACATGGGTAATCGAATAATTTTTATTCGAACTGGGTAGGACCTTTTTTGGGTGACAAAGTTCTACTTCGTCAGTTTTTTAAACAACTTCATTCTTAAGACTCGAATTTGAGACCTTAGTTAAGGACGGAGGAGCTCGTGCTGCTCCACCATAACCCTCGTGGGTGTTATTTTTAACATAAAAATGTAAACAATAATGCCAGTAAAAATCTTACTAAGATGTAAAATTTGGGGAGATTTAATAATACGTAATTTCATTCCTAACATTAAATCAATATTTAGCACAAGAATGTATTTTGAATAAATTATTTAATGAATTAAGTATTAAAATTAAATACTAATTTCAATACAAAATATTGTTTTGATGTTATAATATTATACTAGTTGTTGTGAAATTTGAAATAATGTAGGAGAAAAAAAAATACTTAATTTAGTTAATTTATATGATTCAAAAATAAGTTGTTATTATTATAGAAAGGCCTATAAAAATAAATGACTGTAATTTTATATAAGGTTATTTTAAAAAATTTACGTTTTATAAAGAAGTTATTTTCGTTATTCAAACCCGAAACATTTTGTTATAAAAAAATAACCTTACCATTAAAACATTTTTTTAGAAAATTAAGTTTATTCTACTTTAACAAATTTTTATTTCTGAAAACACCTAACTAAACTTAGCCCAATGAATTGGGCTATTAACTTCCATAAAAGGCCTCAAGAGTTCCTATTTAGGCCATAGAGATACCAGTTTGGGCCTTAAGAAAAGACTTTGATTCTTTTAGCCCATATTAATACAAACATATGACATTTTTCATATAAAATTGGTGATTAAAAAAATCAAATTTAGTATATTTAACACTAAAAATCCTGAATCAGTCAATTTATAAGTTTATTTATTAATTTTTTTGGTTAGATTTATTTCGATAATCTTTTTTATTAAATAATTAATGAAAATTTTAAACTAATTGATTTTATAAATTAAAATTAATTAATTAATTTTTATTTAACAGGCTGATTTTTTAATTAAACTTCAAATTATTTGATGGATGAGACAAAATTTTAATTATTTAATTTTATTCAATCTTTAATCCATGTTATGATTGTTTAATACCACCTTAATCTTTCAAACTTTTTTTTAAAATAGAGAAATTTGCAGTCGTTATCTTTTTGGATGCGCACTAAGTAAACTTCCGGATTAATGTAATAGCCTGCAAATCACATCAACCGGATACTCCACATTAGGCAAGCCTTGTATAGCATATTCGATCGAGAGAATGTAAATAGGAGGATTCAAATACAAGGCCTTTATTTATTTAGAAATTAATTTTATCAAGAATTATATATCTTTTGTCTTTTAAAAAAATAACAAGCACAAATCTTACCTATACTTTTATGTATTTAAAAATTAATTTTATTATTTTAACTTATGAAAAACATGTTATTAATTATTATTAACAATTTTTAATATTACATGATAATGTTATAAAAAGTATATTTTTAACATAAGCACTTACCTTTCATGCCTCAACTTGAGAGTTCTTTTAAGATGGTTATTACTGAAAGATGAAACGGTGGATAGATAAGGGTATAACTGTCTGAAAATTATGAAAGAGTCGCTACTCCTAAAAAGTAAAAACACTTAGCTCCGCTTTCAGTTGATTAATGCTTCAGATGTTCCCGCTCTTGAAATCCAAATTGAGGGTTTTGTGTTTGGTGATTCTTTCTTCATTTTAATCGCTGAGAAATGGATCCGGTGGCTTCTGCAGTGGAAACGTTTAAAAGGTTTGCTAAATCCAGCCAAGAATTCATCAACGGTCTTGTTCATCGCCGCAATCCGGTAATATTGATTTGTTCCCTTTTTTCTTCCTGATACATTCAGAACTGCCAAGTTCTTTTCATGTGTGTGTGTGTGCTTATAGTAGTCTATTGTGGAAGTGGGTGGCATTTTCCTTTTGGGTTATGAACTCTTGATTCAATCGTGAAAGCAGGAGAAAGAAAAAGTGATGTTTTGCAGTGGAGATGAGAAGTTTTTTTTTTTTTTAAGTTCAATATGCAATTCTTGTTTCTTCTTGATCGACGGCCATACCTTTAGTGTTTATGTTCTTGAAGTTCTTTCAGATGCTTGTGTAATCGAGCGGTCGCCCAATTGCGGTTTCTTTGGCTGAAAGAGGGACTGATTCTTCCTAATTTCTAAGTTGTCATTTATATGGTACCTCTTGAGCATTTTAGCTAGTAGTAAATGGAAATTTCAATCTTTAACTAGTTCGTTTAGGTGGTTTTTGATGTTTAAACTCCCCGAATCTTGAAGAAATAACTGACATCTTATGTTATAAGGTGTTCTAGATGGTGATGGGGCTTTCACTGCGACCCTGTTAATGAAATATTCTGGTTGACCCTTCTACGCAGTACGTCAATCCTTAGAAACTGCATCTTCGTTTAGACCTCACCTTTATTGGTTAAATGTGTCAAAACTGTCAAAGCAATGTAGTTTGCTTTAAGTTCCCCACATTGTGAAAACTCAGAAGATATTCCCTGCTACGTTTTAAAACCAGACCCGTAATCCCGTGAATCTCGAGTGGGTTTTATTTTAGTGTGGTTGACTTGGGAGAATTCTGTCATTCGGACTTCAAGATAACAGACAATGCGAGCAGCTTTTAGTTGCCCTAAAATGTACAAATATGCTGTATTTGTTGTTTCCCATGAAGGGGTATTACTTTGTTTTCTGTCATATTGGTGGGTTGATTGTCAGAATAGTCTCTTATATAAGAACTGGATTGATCGACGAGGTAGCTTATGCTTTTTCTCCTTTCTTAGATGCATAACCTGTTATATCAACCTTTTAGTTTGTTCTATGACTTTATCTGGTTTTATTTATGGAATTTGTGATTATAACTCTGCCTTGACAAATTTAATGGTTCTATATGTAATACCGGGCTATACAATGAAGCCTTACTGCTCTTCCCGTTTTATTGTTTCAGATTGAGATTTTAAAGCGTTTGCAACGAGAAGCCTTTTCAGATCTGATGAAACTTAGAGACAGGCAAGACAAGGTTGAGAGAATGCTCTCTTTCTATAAGATTTCCAAGGGAAGTCCATTTCAAGAAACTAGTACTCATGTAAGGGGAGAGGTTGATGTAATGGGGACCATATTAATGTTGGGAGATATTGATCAGGAGCATTTTGATGCTCTTGACAGGGCAGGACTCAGAGCTGGAATTCTGTCAAGGTTAACCTTTGAAACAAATATACGAGAAAAGGATACCCTTATAGCAGAGTTTGTGTCCAGTCAAAAGGGCTCGGGTTATAATGATGATTTCTCTGGAAACACACTTTCTCTAGAAAAATTGCTATATCTAGGAAGTATTACTGACTGGCTTTCAGCTATTGCTGTCCCAGTTGGAGCTCAATTCCGGGATTTTGGAATTAAAACAAATTCCTCCAAGGTAGTTATATGTAAAGCTGTTCGTTATATAAATTTTTCTCTAATGTTTGTCTACTGTTGTATTGTAAGGCATTAGAATCACTAGCAGGATGTCAGCTAAACTTGGTTGGATTATTCAGAAGCAACTAACATACCTGTTTTTTACTTTAGAATCTAACTGATCTTAAGAAAACCCTTTTAGCATCTTCATTCTTCAGAAATGCATCTCAGTCAACCACGTTATCAAACATGGTGATGTTTCCAGTATAGTTAGTTGACAGATGTTTAATGTTTCTCTTATCTGGCAGAGAAAGCGCCTATGTAATCATGCCTCTGCCGGGCCTCCTCTTTTGAACGAGCATAATGGTAGCGCTGTTGGAGTGTCAGTGAGGAAATCAAACATCATGGCTTCAATGGCTCATTCTGTTTCTGTTCCGAGAATGCAACCTCCTGATATCACACATGGAAATTGCTTCAACTCTTTCGGCCAAATTATCTTGCAACTTCCTGTAGGGATAAAGCTTTCACTTTCAGGTCTCCACCAAGTACGTAAATCAAGAAGTCCGCATTTAAGTTTTGGAGCTCTCATCTTTCCTCTAGAATTTCTTCAACATTTTAAAGCTTCTGACACATCTGGTGGACCATCTGTTCCAACACTGGGAATTAACAGTCATGAAAGGGTGTCAACTGGTTCCATTTCTTTGAAGCTGGAGAAAAATTTTGACGAGTATACCGGAATCGACGGTTGGATTGAGATGAAAAATTGTAATTACAGGCAAGTCCAATGGGCTGTCAACGTGTTTGATGAATCAGAGGATGAATTTGGATGGGGTTTGAGTCTTAGTGGGATGACTGAAACTCCTAACAGATTGAGTCGTATTCAGGCTGAAACTTACTTGAAGTTGAATATGTCCAAAAAATTCAACTTGAAACCTGGTGTTACTTATGCAATTGATGGTAATGCCGTACTATTTGGCCTCACACTTCAGTCTCATTGGACCTTCTGAAGGTTGTGACATGAAAATTCTTTTCATCTGTATGGTTTATGTGATTCATTGATCACTGTCACAGCTGAGAATTCTTTTGGCTCTGACTGGGCAAATCAAGCAAGGTTACTTGTGCTCCTAACCTCATCGATCCCTAATCTTGGGTATTCTGAACTCATAATTTATGCATGATAAGCAAAGTCTTAGTAGGAACAGCAAAAGGATCGGGACCAAGATCAACCCGAAGTCAACAGAACAAGTTTAGCAACCCGAACCGAATGGCCTGTGTCGTTATTGCAAAAAGACGTCGTTTTAGGAAAAAAGATTAAAATCAAAATAACATCATTTGCCCCTCGGAATCCGGTTGGACCAAGATTGAGTTTCATATTGAATTCGGATTTAGTCCTAATCCGATGCCATATTGAAGTCTTAGAAATTAAACTAAAAAATGTTTCTTCTATTCATTTAAATGTCGTTTTACTGATCATGGATCCCTCATTTGGTCACAAGTGAAAGTGGCGTGATTAATCATGGAAGCTTTGTGTTGTGGATACTTCAGATAGTCACACAATTTCAATGGCAATCAGTTTTTCTGGTTCAAATTGTATGAAAGGGATAAAAGTTTCAAAATATAATTTATCATTTCAAAATATTTATTTTTAATTTTTAAAATTACACACACACACACATATATTAAGAAATTGGTAATTGTTTATCAAAAAATAAAAATATAAATTTTCGAGATACAGAATAGGAGCCTTAAAGTTACAGTGGAGGTGTGAAGAATTAAACAAAGAAAATTAATTATTACCAAACACCTAAACCCAACTTCCGACCTTATCTGTCTTTAAAAGCAGTTGGGTTTCACGTTCTCTGTTCTCAATTAGATCAGACAGACCAAAGAACAAGCATGTCTAACACCAGAAAGATCACTCTGAAGAGCTCCGACGGCGAGACCTTCGAGGTCGACGAGGCGGTGGCGCTCGAATCTCAGACAATAAAGCATATGATCGAAGATGACTGCGCTGACAACGGCATCCCTCTCCCCAATGTCACCAGCAAGATCCTTTCTAAGGTCATCGAGTATTGTAAGAAGCATGTGGAGACTCCTAAGTCTGACGATCGCTCCTCCTCATCCCCCGTTGACGAAGAACTGAAGGCTTGGGATGTCGAGTTCGTCAAAGTTGATCAGGCTACCCTCTTCGATCTTATCCTGGTTCGTTCGATTTATTTGTTTTTTCTTTGTTGTTGTTTCCTTTTTCTTTTCCTATTCGAATATTGAATTTTGGATGTTGATTTGGTGGACTGCGTGTTAGGGTTTGTGATCCTGTTTTGTTCTCCGTCTGATTGTTGAGGGGTTTTAGCTTGATTTAGTAAATTGTGTGGTGTTTGATCCTTTTTTGGTTATTAGGGAGCATTGCTATGAGAATATGGTAATCAGCTTGTAAGGTTCTTAGGTATAGTGATTTTACTACTTTCTTTTTTTTAAAAAAAAAAAAGAAAATAGTAAGTTTTCTCTAATTAGTTGGAAGATGAATTTGTTGGATTGGGGAAGAGAAATTGAGAACTCATTTTGTTGAATTAGGAAGTTTCAATCTTGTCACCTGTAGCCTATGGGACCTAGCCTTGAAGGTACAAAGACAAAACCCTAGAAGTTCAAGCATTACGTGAGATGCACTGCTATGGGCTTTGTTCATCGAATGTGTTCTAAGTTAGTCATTTCAAGGCAGTGTTCGAACAACTTCTCTGCATTTTGAGCTTTATTGTCTGCAACTTTAGAGGCAATTTAAGAAATCTTTTGGAAAGTTGTTGATTTACTTGCTTTTTATAGGTTTGGACCAATATGGTTGAATTTGGAAGTGAATTTTTGGAAACTGGTTTAAAATTTAATATTTGTATACTATGCTTAACTTATATCTGTTAAAAAGCTAGCGTCCTTGATCCGCCTTGATATGCTTATGTTTAGCTATGCTTTTGGGCATCTCTTTGAAATTTGAAAGTTGTATGTTCAATGCTTATCTTTGTATTTTTGAACTTGTTTCCTTGATTGGCCTGATGTGGTTAAGTTCGGGGCTAGTTTTGGGTATCTCATTGAACTTTAACAGCTGTTTATTAAATGATTGTTTTTATTTTAGTTAATTAACATGCTTCTATGATTGGCTGAGATATGGTTAAGTTTGTGGCTAATTTTTTGGTATCTCATTGAACTTCCTGCGTTCTATATATTAAATGCTTATTTTTGTCTTTATTACTTAACTTGCTTCTATTTTAGTTTTTATTACCTAACTTGCTTCTCTGATCGACCCGGATATGGTTAAGTTCAGCAGTGATCTTTTGGTGTCTTCTTGAACTTTAAAGAGTAATATATTAAACTCTTATTTTATTTTTTTGAGCAACAGATCAGAGATGATAGATATTATCATATAACCTTACAGAAGTAACGGAATAAAAGAAAAGTTATATTGCTTCCTCATGTGAATCTCCTATGCATGGTGGGTTCAAGTTGGAAGAAGCTCCATGAAATGCTATCACCTGTTTGATGAATGGTAAAATGTCTTCCAGATAAATGCAGTTGAAGTATCCCTTACATCACTTTAGAGAAAATGGAAATGGATCTGGCAACTATGCAAAGGCAAAGTTTCCCTGCTTTCTTTTTCTGAGACCACTAACTTCCAAACTTGCTCTGACATAAGTACTAATGTCTGTGAATTGATACTCCTAAAATCTTTCTGCTATTATGATTGCTACCTGTGGCATAACTTGTGTGCTGTGGAGGATCTATGATGTAACGGATCTCAAACAATCACTTCCAGTGATGGTTAAGTTATCACTTCCCTAAATCGAAGCCTGCGTACAGCTGTCGAAACTAAGGGGCAAGGGCATGCTGAGAGCATGAGCTTCTTGCAATAGGGATTAAGAGGCCTCAATCTTATTTGTTGTTTAGTTTGTGCAGCTTTCTGCACTCCCTTATTTTGTGCGTATATCAGTCCGATGGGTGCAACAGAAGACAGCAATATATTAATGCAGTATTATACAGCCATTGCTTTGGCCTTTGTATGCGTGATTAGAATGAAAGGTGTCACACCGATTGCAACTTTTCCTTGCTTTCAGGCTGCAAATTATCTGAACATAAAGAGTTTGCTGGATCTCACTTGTCAAACGGTTGCAGACATGATCAAGGGCAAAACTCCCGAGGAGATCCGCAAGAATTTCAGCATCAAGAATGATTTTACACCTGAAGAAGAGGAAGAGGTTCGCCGAGAGAACCAATGGGCCTTTGAGTAAGTCATGGCAAAGAACATTTGTGATATCTTCTAGTTCCTTATTTTATCTTTTGTACTTGGCTGTTCCGGTTACTGTAATGCAAACAATTTGTTATTTTACTTTGAAGATGTTCCCACACCTAAACACTGACCTTCCATCATGTAATATGATAAGTACGCTGTTCGTTTATGGTACCGTGCTTTTAAATTATGTTGTGGGAACTTCAATAACTTGCTGTGCTTGGCTTTTCATGATCCTCCACTAAAAAGGGTCTCCAAAGTGGAATGATCCATGCCAATATTGCGTTAGGAAACTCCTATGAATGTAGATTACCTTAAGAAACTTGCCGAGGAAACTGACAAGAGGGAGCATTTAGAAGCGGACATACACTAGGAAAGGAGTAGCAACGGTCCAAACGGAAAAAATTTCAGGTTCGGACCAGGGTTGGAGTTTGGTCAAACATAATTTAGTTCATTTGTTTCGAATGATTGTGTTTCTTGAACTCGGTTAAATGGAGCTTGATTCATTCCTTTGATAAGAACTAGCAGGTGATCACTGCACAATTGCGCAGTGAAATCTTCAAACCGTAATGCCCCTTGAAATAAAATGTACAAAATAGAATTTACTTGGATAATATCTATAAGTTTGTTCCATATTTATCGTATATCGAACACCAGCAAAAGTATATTTAAGTAAAGAGGTAAGATAAATAGTGAAAAGGGCAGGAAAAAAAAGCAAAATTACTGTTATGAGATAGTTGTCTTAAATATGGTGAAATTTATAGACAAAATCATAATAGATCATGCGTTCATAATAAGTCATAGAAAATTTCATAATAGAAACCAATTCGGTGTGCAATTAATAGCATAGTTAAGAGTTAAGCAAATATCCACTGAATTCTTGTTGGTTTTCTAGAGCAAGTTAGGAAGAATTGAATCCACCTAACATACATGTTTATTTTAGCTAAGATATTTCTTAAAAGTTACTCGGTGATGGACATCAAATATTTGGATAACGACATTTGATGCATGACTCCTTGCACTCCTTGCACTCTCATCTTTATCTGTAAAAGCAAAATCATCATGTGTTATTTAGGTTGTAAATTTAGCACAAAGCTCCAAATATTGGATCTGAAATGAAGTATTAATGAGAATGCAAATCTAAGAACTCGAAAGAAATTGAGGAGCACCTTAAAAAGGTTAAAAGTGTCTACGGAAACTACGAACTTTATCATGATCTACAAGATCAAATTATATATCCTTTCCAATCTGTTCAAGTAGATCCTTCGTACGTGCAACCTAAAAATGCAAAGAACAACTGAATTGGTGACTTCCAAATATTTATAATAACAAACAATTGTGCGTTCGCATGTATGCCCTGACAGTGAGTCTATACAACCATTATAAATCAAGAAAGATGAAGGTAAAACAAGAAGTTTCAGGAAATCACAAAGTATTAACCTATATCATAGTATACAAACGAGATTCAACTTTTTCCTTTATCTTCAGCTCCTCCTCTTGTTCTTTCTTTAATCTTATCTGCAGTAAGAAATTTGAAGTGCAATTCAATTTATGTGAGCATCAAAGAACACAAAAACAACAAGTAGGGAAAGTTCATAGTTAGCATCTCACCCTTAGGTGGTCTGCAATGTCTTTCTCATCCACATTACAGATTATCTTTTCCTTGTCGCTTTAACGAATGTACACCAGCATATAAGCATTTGAATACTTTGTAAACTTAAAAGGTGAGTTATTGAAGCAAGGATTTGTCTTGTGGCAATTGTTGAATGGAAGTAGGAAAAATTAGTCTATGCTAATTATAAAACATGAAATACTATAAGCTATAATATTGTACCTCTTCCCTACCACCATACAGCTCGTCTAAAGCCCATTTAACAAAGATAAAATGCAAGTTACTAATAAAATGCAAATGAGACACAAAGATAAAATGCAAACAAGAACCGCAAGCTACCATGTGATGTACAATAAGCTAAAGCTGTTTATATCCTCATTATAAACACTGAATGGAATGAAAGCGTAATTTCTCAAACTAGCTAAAACTTAGTGAAGCACAAAATATACCATTGATTTGAAAGAGTTGGCCTGATGCAAGCATAGTAGTGTCCACCATGCACGCTGCCACTATGGACCAAAACACTGTGCACATAAAACACAGACTCCTTAGTTAGCCAAATTCAGGAGTTCAACTACAGAAACTAAATTCTGGGGTAACTAGTATCTTTCAAATGGAAAATAGTGTGGTCACAATTCAGCTAAATAAAACAAGACAGAGAGACATAAAGCACAAGCAAAAGATAGAAGAAAATTACTCAACAATGACTTACTAATCAGTAATGAATGTAATAAAAATATTGTTACCAAGTTACTAACCAATCGTAACAAAACTAATTTGAATTAGAACATAAAAATGAACTTAGGTTTAGGTTACTAATTATCAAATACCAAATGGACCTCGATAATCAAATTCATGTCAGGATTCGAGTTTAAAAGCACCAACAAATGTTGGAAAAATCATCCAAAGATTACCCACATGCAAAACCAACAAATACATGCATTTATCATTTCAGAATCTTTTTGTTCAAGAGAGTTGGATCAATAAGTTACAAGAGATAACAAGTTATATTAAGAGATGAAAAGCATAGACGAGCAATGATTTCTCTTGCACTATTTCCATGAGCTTTCAAAATGTTTATGCTTTACACGAATAAATAATTACAATGATGAACAACAGAAAGGAAAGAGGTCATATACAATACAGACAATTCGCAAAGTTGAACTTGGAGGGAGAGAGGCTTAACCACATAAATTGATATTTAGGTAGTGAGCAAATCGTAGATAAGTAGACATAAGCAACAACAACCTCAAGAGCTTCTTTTAGAAGGCCAGTGAATATTTTACTAACCTTAATTGGGTGTTTGATTTCACCTCGTGCATTAGTCATCTTAACTGCTTGTACAGTATTTAGAGCCTATAACAAGATCTCTACATATCAGTATGAAAGAAAAATAAGAGTATACAAATTTCTCAAATCTTACTTCTTCTCTGAAACAGACTTCCAAAAGATATATCACTATCTAGATGCCAAAAACTTATTAAATTATTCGGCAATTCAATTTTCTAAACTGCTTATTTCAAAGTAGTTGCTCCTAAATTTTCACAAAATTCTATCATAGTAGTGATTTGGTTTGAGGAGGATGTAAACCAGCAATAGCTATCTAACAATTTATTCCTGAAAATATAATGGTATTGTTGTTCAACTCGCCTCTTAGCTACATAGTTGTTGCTCTTCATTACCTGCACCAAACATAATAATAAATCACACAGACAGTACATGTTGACTCTGATTCTACTAAAACCAATGAGAATAAACTCACATTAGTTGAAATCCTAATCTTTTCTTGAGGTTTTTATCTTGATTTCTCAACCAATTGAGACCTCTGAATAACTGATAATCCCTTTACATAGCGTTGAAGTGGGAGCAGTTCACAAAGCTAGATAGTAGAAAATAAGTTTGGTTGGCATTGTACACAAATGTACACCTAAAAGAAAGTAGAATAGGATAATAAGAAATACTTTGATTACCTCAATAGGAATATAGGTTGCTCTTTTACTCTTGCCCACATTAATACATGGTAAATCTCCAGAGTATCGTAAATCAATGATCTGATGACTAGCAAAATAATCGTAAACTCACGACGAGAAACAAGAAGCAATATTAAAGGAAAGAAACCGATGGTAGAGAAGGAGAGGAAGGCAGAGGAGAGAGCAAAAACTTTCGTTCTCTGTGGAACCTTCGAGAGTAAAGTAAAACGAGAAACTTGGATGCATTCTTTTTTCTCGTCTTAGCAAAACCATTTTGACTGTTAAAAATTGGAATGGAACAATGCAAAGAGATGGAAACCTAATTTTCTGAAACAGTTTTAAAATTTTGATAGAAGATTTCCAACTCTTCTACAATTACAAAATTAGGGAAAAAGGTGATTAGTCTAGTCTGATAAACTAAAAACATACACAAGGATAACAAATTGAGTATTTGCAATTGTTGCTTATAAGTAGAGACCCAATTGATAAGTTATATAAGAGAGTTTACCATCATCTCCTGCTCCCTTTCATTTTTTGTTCTCTCCATCTTACTCCAGCATTTATCCTCATCAAGGACATCCATCTGGACTCAATGACAAAAATTTCTAACTCTTAGCGTGTAATTGAATATATTCTAAATAAAGAGACATGACTTTAGATTTGAATCCACACGCAAGAAACACACACACACACACATTTAATTGTTTACACGTAGAGTCATATTTTTCGTAAATCAACTCAAGAATTTGAAGCACAACATTTTCAATTCTCAAACTAAATTTTTTCCAAATCACATTTTTTAAAGATTTTTCTACAACTAACGGGAAGTTTTACACTAACTAAAACACTTCTTAAAAGCATGATTACTAGTAAATTAACAAAAGAGCGACAGTCACCATACCTCAGCTTGTTTCTCTCCCAAGTGTTTGGCTGCCAAACTGGGTCCCACCAACACTGATCACCATGATTTCCTCTTCCTCCGCGACCATTCTGCAGTCATCACAAAACATACTAGAATAGCCAGGTGAAGACACACTAGAATTTCTTTACAAGTAGTAGACCAAATTATCAAACATTATAAGATAGTTTCAACGAACACTACTAAAAATTATTTTCAACTTGTATAAAGAACTGAATGATATGTAAAGATGATTGTGGATATAAAAAGAGCAAGTTTAAACCCCAAAAAGTTTACTATTTTGGTATTGCTATAGTTG
>JAOTAY010000002.1:442760-498336 GCA_025629805.1 Erythroxylum baracoense | reverse complement strand
CTTCTTTTCCATAAGAAAAACCTAGCCTACCCACCTTCAAGATGAAGATCGTAGGTGCTTGGGAGCTAGGGCTAAGTATTAGTTTGAAGATTTGGAAGCTAAACCAAGTAAGTTGTGCTTTAAATGTTATGGGTATTGTTAAATGAAACTAGAATGATGAGAAATGTGGGATTGATGACTTGATTTTGTGAGTTGAATATGTGTGACGTGGATGGTGAAAAATCTATGTAAATGTCATGTTTTTTTAATTTTGAATGATCATTAATGATCCATGATTTGTTATAGATATGTTTTGGAAGTTGGATGATCCATATAATGGTTGGAATAGTCTGTAGTGTTTCTAGCATAACTTGCATAATATCGAACCACATTGCATGAAATTGGTTTCATTTGGAAGTTAAGACATATATGAATAATTGTTTAGAAGAAAGTTTGACCTAAATGCTTTGTTTTCATTGTCAAAATGATCGGGTAAAAGTGACCCGAAATTCTGTTTTGGGAAGAGCTGGAGAAAAAAAAAATGGAAGAGGACTTTGCTTCGTTGTGCTTAACTTTGCTGGTTTGACCAAAGAGCTAACTCACCCTGAGCAGCCTTCCTTCTTTTGAACATAACCTCTTCTCTAGACCTTCCAATGATTTGATTCTTAAACCAATGGATCCCTAACACATTTTTCTGTCCCTCCATAAAATTTTGTAGAATTCGGAATCGAATTGACAAAGATTGATCAAACCAAAGTGTTCAATCTGTTGGAACAGTGAAATACGATTTTCTTCCTAAACACCCTTCAGTATTTGGATTATATCTGGATCTATAGGATTCAAAATGAGATGATTTTTGATTTGAAGTAAATTAGAGATATAGGCCTACAAACTTTCTCAAGAAGTATAATTTTGATTCGTTCTCTAAGATATTGAATTTCTGGATGGAAGTTGTATATAGTACACTGTTTTTTAATGTGAACAACCCGATAATGTTTGAGGTTTATCTTCCAAATTACTAAAACAAATTGAGTGATTTGGTGTTAATAGAAACATAAGACATAGAGGAACACTTTTCTGGAAGAGAGTATGACCAAATTCCTCATTTTCACTTTCTTATTGGACGTGAACAGTAGACCTAAAAGGGGGGTCATGGAAAAATCTGAAGTGATTCAATGAGAAATGACTTGTGATTTTAATGGTTTTAGTGAGGCATAAACCTAAGTATAAGTTATACTTAGATGAGTTTTGATATAAGAATGATTTTGTAATGAAATTAAAGGAAAGATACCCGGGATTGTCATTGAGCATGCATTATCCATTACACATATACATGTGTGAAAAACTGAATGTTTAATCGATTGTGCAATTAATAATGTGTGTGCAATATGTGTTTTGCACAATGATGATACAGGATAGAACGTTTCCATCCATATGTTTCTGGATCATAGAAGCTAATGCTAATATGGAGCGTACTGTAAGTAGACCTAGATGGTCTCATTTCATTGTTTGTTATGTTTTGAATTTTGTATTGATTGACTACTGAATATCTACATAAATGTGATTCATTATGTTGGTTTTCAGACAGGAGGTCTAATGATTGTGATGTTTAGTTGAGATATTGAAGTGTTGCTTGTATGTGAATGAGATGAACTAAGTGTACATAATTCGATTGTTAAATGTGTTCTGAAGGTGCATTTGCATGTAAGTGAAAATATGTTGAATGTCAGACTAAGGTCCGATGATATAGGAATGTGATTGAACGGGATCATGCAAATGTGATTGATGCATTTCATTTCATGAATGCATGAAACATAATGGCAGTTGTGACCATAGTAGCCAACGATCAGAGCTTAAAGCTCAACAAGTGAAAAACAACCTCGAGCTCAAAAGTGATTCAGAGCCTCAGGCTCAACGTTTAATGAGACCTTTATGGGATAGTTATCAATGAGCCCTATATGGGATAGTTATCAATGAGCCCTATATGGGACAGTTTAGGCACTCGATCATAGCAAATTAATAAATGGAAAGTGGGGTCTCATGCATACTGCATATGCATAATACGAATGATTAATTGTATTGATTGCAAAATGTGAAATGTTATGAATGTGATTTATGTGTTATGTGACTGGGTGAGCCATCGATGATGGTCACTCATTGAGTTTGCAAAACTCACCAAAAATTTGCAATTATTTTTTGGAGCTTAGAAGAATACCCCGTTAGACAAACAAGAGTATACCTATTGCATGCAAGTGAGAGATAGAGGTCGGGATCAGTTCGCGTCTGCATAGTATTTCTTTATTTTATACTGAATTGTATATTCCGCAAATTTTTGTATCATTTGTAATTGAATATTATGGTATGTAATAATTTTTGGAATTGGAAATGTTTTGTATTTGTAATTGGCCCAAATGGCTATTGAAAATTTTGTTGATTGTATTGCTATGTTTAAAAAAGTTTGCGAATAGAGTGGGTCCGATTTGGTTATCAATTTTCGCACTTTATGTCTTGGTTTTTTTAAAAAAATTATACTGAAATTTGAATGATCGAGTGCTATAACATGTCACCCTTGCGGGGCACGAACTCGGATATCACCATCGATGTCGGGTTCGGGTCTTACGGGAGTGGGGTGTTACATAAAAAGTTTATAAACTAATAATAATATTTTTATATAATTAATAACAAATTGTATATAATTAATAATAAAACAATAAAACTTTTATTATTTTAAGATAGAAAATATATAGAAAATTATTTGTCACGATTGTGCGTGATTTTTTTGTTAGATATGATTTCTGTTTTAAAATCATAGCATTAAACCTCTTGCAACAACCATTTTAATATCAGGGGTATAATACTCATTTATTATACATTACATTCCATTTCATTCATCTCCCAAACAATATTTCACTACATTATATTATGATCCCTTCCATTCCTCCCAAACAATTTTTCACTATATTACATTCTATTCTATTATAAATCGTTCCCTTCTAATCTATTTCGTTCCATTAATTAACGTTACCAGACCTATATCGGATTGAGATCTTGTATGATATTGTACTGATACCATTCAAGATTGGGTATCGTTTCGAGTGATTTTTTAAATTTATGAAATAGTCCCTAAATTTTTTTAAAAATTACAAAATAGTCTATTTTCATATTGTACGGTTATACTGTATACTTTATAAGTTTACATCAACTGTGTCTCCAAAAATCATTATAATAAGTAGTAATCACAATTAATATGAAATAGCAATAATTTTCAAATATTTCACATATAAATAATATCCATAATTAATATAAAATAGACAATTATATATAACATTAAGAACAATACAAAGTATTAAAAAAATCAATCGTATAATAAATAATAATTACATCAAAACATCCAATAAAAAGAAAAAATAATATCCTTGACTTTCAAACTAGTACAATTTATGATAAGAGTTCGTGATAAGGAAACAACCAAGTAGATGTAAAATTTAAAACAAAAACATTTACAATTATATTACATATTTAAAATTTAACGTATATATTAAATATAAGTAAAATTAAAAGAAGAGGTAAAAAAACTGAAACTTCATTCAATCGTCTACGGGAGGATACATGCTATAACTGCACTGACCTCAGTTATTATTTGGTACAAAATCCTCATCAATGATAGGAGCCTCATCATCATCATCATTCAAATTCAATGCATCAAATGATATGTCAATGCTTTCTCATCCAAGATTATCTTCCAAGTCATCCACGTCTACCAAACTCAATTCTTGAGAAACCCAATCCTCCAAAAAATCGATATTATCAAAGAAATTTGACCTGTTGAACTACTTGTGCTATTAAGAGTCTTAGTAAACAATAAAATTTAATTATTAGAAAATTATAAGAAATTATATCAAAATTAATAATGATAATATCATACATTTCCCGAAGCTTTAAATTATAACGAACGAATACCAAGTCATTCAATCTCTTGTACTCTAATATATTTATTTTCTTGGAATTGATGAATTCAAATGTACTTCAGTTTTGTTTATAGCCTGTTGCATTCACATATTGACTTAAAATTCGAATTATAAACCTTTGCAATTCTTAATCATCACTTCCGAATTGATCACACCAACTGTAAATTTTAAGATAACAAAAGTAGCGTTACAAACAAAATAAAGTGATAATTAATTTTCAAGAAATAAGAAAAATGAAACAACTAATACCTGGAGAAAGTTTTGTTCTTTATTGAACAACAATCGGCTATCCAAAATCCTTAGAAAATAGCTTATATAACTTCATTTGTGAGCTTAAGAGATCTTTCATCATTTTATGGCCAACAATTGTTGTAATAGTGAATAGCATCCTCTACTAACTTCTACTTTCTTCGTAAAATTCAGTCTGAAATATACACTAGGATTCAAAAACGCCCCAACTGCAAACAACGGAGAAGAAAGTTGCCTTTCTCATCTCTCATTGATGGTTGCAAGTTACAGTGTGTACAAAGAAGACATATGTTTCAGATTGGCCTTGATTGTTTCCTTCACCCTTTCCATGACATCAAAAAAATAACCCATTGTTGGCTTTTCTTCACTATCAACCAAAGGAAGTACCCTCACTAAAGGCTCAAAAACTCAGATAACAAATTGACGTTGAGATCAAAATTCTCTATCTTCCAGTATAATGCTAGAAACCTGTAATCCAGCATTAGCCTAGTATGCTGAGATGTAACTCACTTATCACTTGTAAACATTTGTCTTAACTATTTCTTCATCGAAACAAAAGACTGAAGTGATAAGAAATTCATTGCAAATCTTGTCACACCAGGATGACACAAATTCCTACTATTAGTAAATTCCTTTCTCATTAAATTCAACACTTATGCACGATTATAAATGAACTTAGTCATCTTTTTAGCTTTCTGCATAGTCTTATCAATAATAGGAAAATACCTAGGATTTGTTATATTCTCTAACATTAGGTCAATGTAATGTACAACACAAAGAGTCCAAAAAATTAATTATACCTATTATGTAACCTTCTTTCTGCCACTTTATTAGCGGAATCATTGTCAGTAATGAACTGAATAATATTTTTTGGCCCCACTTCCTTCACTACTTCATCATATATCTCAAATAAAGTATCAGTATTTTTAATAAGGCCATATGCATCAATAGACTTCAAAAATATCGAGTCATTTGTAGAATAAACCAAAAAATTAAAAATAGACTCTTGTCTCCTATTTTTCCAATCATCACACATGATTAAACATCCAAAAGTAGCCCAATTGACTCTTCTTTTTACCAAATAACTTTTAATTTCAGAAAATGAGTAACTCAAAAGTTTACCTCTTAAGTCATCAATCGAAGGAGCTTTGTATCCCGAACCGTAAGAGGTTATCGCATCCACCATAGGTTGATAATAATAAGACCGAAAAGCATTGAATGATGAAGCTGTATCATACCACCTTCTACCTACTGTTATATAGACATTATGAGTTGCATCTCTTGATTGCATTGCACTACGAAGTGAAGTTTGGGTTTTAGGAGTTGTTCGTGGTACAAAAAAACTAGTCATTTACCTTCTTCTTTTCCTAACATCAAGTTTAGGTATAACATTCATTTCTTCCTAGGCTTTTCCTGGGCAAGGGGATGGAACACTACTGTTACCACTGCCACTTTCAACATTTCCACAATCTCCGCGAAAACCAGCAAACAAACTTCCACTACCAATTTCAAAATTCAACATTTCCCTTATATCTTTCTGATGTTGATATTCTTCAAGCAATGTTTTCATTTGTCACTTCACATTATGACCTACTTTTTTATAAAATTTCACATCTCCTTTAACTTCAGCTAAATGATTCTTTAATCAGATGATTCCTCCACCTTTCAAATGTTTGTTATAAAACAAGCAAATAGTATGGTTCCTCATACTGGGAACCAATGCAGTATGAGACCAAGCTGGATCATTGTATCTTCTTGAAGTGGTTTGATCAGCAGTACTTGAACTTCCTTCCATTTATCTGCAAAAATAAATGAATGCATATATCAAACTTCACAAAAAGCACATAATTTCATTACACAATATGTATGTCTATCTTATATAATATAACTTATTTTATATTATTACATCATACATAATTCAATTTCATTGAACACAATTCACCATAAGTCAAAAACTAAGAATTCAATTATTCATCATACATAATTAAATAAAACATACATAAACAATGTCCATTTCCAACAATTTCATTTCTAACATTTTCCAACAATTTCAATTCAACCATTACAAAATATACATAAACAATTCCTACTTCCATCAATTTGCACTTTTAAAATTTTCCAATAATTCCATTTCTAACAATTTCGAACAATTTCAATTCAATGTTTCAAACATTACAAAACATATATAAATAATTTCCATTTAAAACAATCACTGTCACAAACACATACATAAACAATTTCCATTCCCAACAATCATAAAACATACATAAATTATTTCTATTTCCAACAATTTTCAACAATTTCCATTTCCAACAATCTCAAAACATACATAAAACAATTTTCATTTCCAATAATGACAAAACATACATAAATAATTTCCATGTCCAACAATCATAAAACATACATAAATTATTTCTATTTCCAACAATTTTCAACAATTTCCATTTCTAACAATCACAAAACATACATAAAACAATTTTCATTTCCAATAATGACAAAACATACATAAATAATTTTCATTTCCAATAATCACAAAACATACATAAAACAATTTCCATTTCCAATAATTGCAAAAAATAGATAAACAAATTCTACTCCAACATTTTCAATAATTTCTATTTCTAATAATCACAAAACATACATAAAATAATTTTCATTTCCAATAATCACAAAAGATACGTAAAGAATTTCCATTTCCAACATTTTTCAACCATTTCTATTTCCAATAATCACGAAACATACATAATCAATTTCTATTTCCAACAAGTTTCAACAATTTCAATTCAACAATTACAAAACATACATAAATAATTTCCAATTCTAACAATTATATAGTTAATACATTAATTATGTAATTTAAAATATTTGTCAAGTTGATAATTGAAAGTCAAATTATAGATTCACCTTCCTACCAATAACTCTAAAGTATAAGAAAGAGTTATTAAAATAAAATTTAATCATAGTTAAAATGTGTTACTCAATGCATATAATGTTTACTTTTTGTAAACTTATAATTTTATTAGGCAACAAACAAAGTCGATGCTAATCATGTTTTACTAAAATTTGTTTAGATTTTGACTTTTTTATTAAGTTTAAGTGTAATATTTTAAATGGCTTAAACTTCATATCTTAATTGTAAAAGTAATTATATTAAATATTTTAATTTTTAATCTCGTATAAATAAAGATGTAATTATCTTATAAACATAAGATAAGATATAAATTTGAATATGCCACGTTATTCAGCATACCAATTTTAAAAACATTATGTCAACTCTAAAGTCTAAGTTAGTAATCTTATGTCTATCCTACAATAGCAAATTGGATGACAAAAACTTGTAAAAAAAACTTAGCGCATTTCCGACTAAATTAAATAATTGGTACTCTTTCTAATTTCTATAAATGAAAGCAAACAACTTTAATGAATCAATTTCCATTTTCCAGTTCCACTCCACATAAGAAACAACACAAATACATAACAACAGATTAACAAATTTCATTCCCAATTCACAAAATAGACCAATAATTCTATTCACAATTTACAAAAAATACATAAAGTCATAAACACAAATCTAATTATTTCATAATTCAACAACAATTTCAACAGATCAGGTCAGGTTGGAAATAGATATGGACATATTTCAAATCTGGAGTGGAGGAGGAGCCTCGAGACTCTAAGAGTGGTGGGTGGGCTGATGGGGCGTCAGTGATACTCTGGTGGCATCGGTGGTGGCGTGTGGTCGCCGAGAGAGAGAGTGAGATGTGCGGGTCTATGAGAGGGAAATAAAAAAAGGGAGAATGAGAGAGCAGAGGGAGGGAGGGCCGCCGATGGTGGGCATCGGTGGTGGGGTTGTGACATTGCTGGAGAAGAGAGAGGGCCACCAAAGTTTGAATGAGAGAGAGTGAGTGAGATGTGAGAGAAAATAATTCTGGGAGAGAAAGAAAGAAAAGTGTTGGTGTTGGGTATGGGAGTGAGGTTGTTTATTTTTTTTTTTGCAACTCAGTCCTCCAATTTTGTAAAACTTACAGTATTGGTCGGTATACGGTCGGTACCAAGAGAAAAATGCCAATTTTGACCGGTGTTTACTCCCGGTATAGACTCCCTCTGCCTCATACCGGCCAGTACGGACCGGTATGAAACGAAATTCAATACACTACTACTAAGTAATGGATTAATGATATCATTTTTCGATTAATTATTTTAAGGTTATATATAGCTCAAACTCCTCCAATAATAACAAAACCCATTAGAAATTAGAGATGGCAATCCAGTCCAGGCCCAGGTTGACTGGACCTGTGTCCAGGCTCGACTAGCCCGTGACCTGACTAAGAGCCATAAATGACGTCATTTTGTTAAAAACAACATCATTTTTTGAATTTTTTAAAAATTAATAAATTAGTTCGAGCTGGGGGCGGCAGCGCTTAGTCAGGCAGGGCCACGGGCCAAGCAACCAATAGGTCGACCGAGCCCGACTGGACCCATTGCCAAGCCTACTAGAAATTTCATTGACACAGGATTTGAAGAGGTTCAGTAGTACACAACCTTATTCCTAACTAATAAAGAGGTTGTTTTCAAATATCTCAAACTCCTATAGTTTAATATTTTATTCAAATTAATTTTAAAGTTTAAAAATTATAATTTATACTTCTTTAAAAACATTGTTATCATTTCACCTAACCGATTAAAAATACTCATATAAATAATTGAAATATGGTCCTTAAATGTTTACAAAATTAAAAATGATACCTAAGATATTACGTGACTAAAATAACATTAAATATAAGATTAAGTTGATATTGTCATATTTAGTATCTAAATAATGTCGACCAATTTTTAAGTTTTATTTTCAACGTTAATATTTATGATTTATATAATAATGTTTCAAATTATTATTAGTAATATTTTTTATGAATTTGCAATTAAGGACTTAAAAAGTATGATGTTGAAATTATAAGATTTTTATCAGATAATTATAATTTAACATTTATCATTAATTAATAAAAGGATTATATATATATATATAACCCTTGTTATTTTATCGCAAAATTTAAAAATATTTTTATTATTTTACAATACCTCTATCTTTTAATATTAGAAATTAGAATTAACTTTTATTAAGTTATCTTTGCAATATTTTTTTTTGAATACAAGGGAAATTATAAACAAAACAGAACAAAAGCAGGTCAGCTGTAGGTTAAGCCCCTGCGATACATTATTCCTTGCCTATCTAACCGTATATAATCCTTCAAGTTCGTCAAGGGTGCGGAGAGCACATGTAATCTTGATCGGACCCGCATAGCTAAAGTAGCCAGTCGGTCGGCGCTGTGGTTCCCCTCCCGATAAACATGTTGGAGTTTCACCTCCCAATCTCAAGTCAGCATCGCTCGTATTCCCTGCACCAAAGTAATATCCACAGTCAATGCAGTAGTGAAGGATGAAAGAATGTTGATTACCTCTAGTGAATCCACTTTCAAGAAAATTTGCCGATACCCAAAGTCCCACGCCAATTGTAGCCCCTCGTGAACACCCTTAAGTTTGGCCTCCAACAGGGAGCATACCCCAATATTTAGTAAAAAACCCCCCACACCAGTCGCCATGGTAGTCCCGAAGGAGCCCCCTGCTGTACCACCCGGAAAGTTTCGGGGCACCGCGCCATCTGTGTTAACTTTTATCCAACCTGTTGGCTGAGGGTTCCAGCTAACCATGTGCCCAATAGGCAAACTCGGATTATGAAGCACCCTACTTGACACCACTTGCACTTGGCGACCCATGAAACATACTCGAGCACTAAGTGATGTTCGACTTCTGGCCATACAAATCCGGCTTCAAAAATAGACTTATTCCGCCACTGCTAGAGGAACCAGCATGAGACACCAAAAATGATTGCTCAATCGGCCTCTGACAGAGGGCTATTGGTGGTCAGATTGACCCAGAGCCATGGCTCTTCGAGCCATTGGAGGAACGCTGACTTCTGCCGCGCAGGCATTAGTTTATGCCAGTAGTCCTGTACTCTGCAACAATCTCAAAACGCGTGTAATGTGTCCTCTTCCTGTCCACAATAACTACAACTACTGTCTGTGGTGAGGTGTTGAGTAACTCCCTGTTGGTTGGTCAATAATTTCCTGTTTGCTAGAAGCCACAGAAATGATCGAATTTGCTAGGGCCTGGGCCACTTCCAGATGATAGTCTAAATTGGATTTGGGGCCTCAGGACCAGATTCAGTGATTAAATTGTAGGCTGACGCTACAGTGAACGTTCCGTACTGTCCAGCACCCCATTCAAGTCCATCGTCAACCTCAACAGAAAAAGGGGTCCGAATCATTGCCAAAATCTCGCAAACTTGATGTGACAGATATGGGGTGATCATAGCCCAGTTCCATGTGCCATCGCCTGCCACATAGTCTGAAACTGTCAGGTACAGGACACTGTCCAGAGGAGGAGTCAGTGTTTCGTGTATTAATGGGTCCCAATTGTCCAGCCACGGGTCGAGCCAAAATTGTATTCGGCGCCCATTGTTCAGTTTCCAATGAAGGCCTTGGCAGACATAAGTCCATGTATCAGCAATACCACGCCAGATGACCGACGCCCCTTTTTTAGAGAATGAAGTTAGAAGTTATTGTGGGTCCAACCTGTACTTGGCTTGAAGGACCTGTACCTATAAAGCTGTGGGGTTAGTCAACAAGGCCCAACCCAACTTGGTAAGTAGGGCGTCATTGAGTGCACGAATGCGTCAGATCCCAAGTCCTCCAGTGGTCTTGGAGCGACACACTGCTGCCCAGTTGACTAAATGGGTTGACCGTTGCTCAGGGTGTGACCCCTAAAGGAACATCCGCATTACTTTTTCCAGCTCGTCACATAGATGCCTGGGTAACCGGACCGTTTGCGTGGTATAAATGGGAAGGGAGGCTATCACTGATTGGATTAGCGTAACTCGGCCAGCTAAGGATAATTCCCGAGCTCGCCACCCTGCTAATCTATGGTGTACCCGATCCAATATATATTGATACATAGTTTTCCGCGTGCGCTCGTGTATCAAAGGGACCCCTAGATATTTGCGCAGGTTAGACGTACGCTGAACTTGCAAAATGTGGTTTATTTAACGCGCTTGTTTCGGTAATACATTCAGGGAGAAGAAAACACGGGTTTTACTCTGGTTCACCTTCTGTCCGGACTCGGTGCAAAAGGTCTCTAAGATTGATGACAACCCCTCTGCCTGTTCGACCATGACTTTACCAAACAAAACTAGGTCGTCGGTAAAAAAAAGGTGGGATATGGGAGGCCCTCGGTCGCTCCAGATGAATGGTTTCCATCTACCTTGATCCACCGCTTGAGATATAACTTGGCTCAATTTTTCCATATAAAGGACAAAAATGTACGACGACAACGGGTCCCCTTGACAGAGACCTCTTGTAGGTGTAAAGGGGTCCTTTAGGTATCCATTCAAGCCACTTACATGGATACCATAGTTATACACTTCATAATGATGCGAAGCAAGGGAATAGGGGAGACCGATCGCTTGCAGAGTGTTCTGTATGAAACGCCAGCTCATGCGGTTGTATGCTTTTTCCAGAACCCCTTTTAAAACAAAATACCCAGCCTTGCCCTTCTTCTTCCGCATTGAGTGAATGACTTCCTGAGCTATGATAATATTATCAATGATCTGCCTTCCCGGAATAAAGTTGCATTGTGTATTCATCACTAACGTGGGAAGAAGCGGTTTCAGGCGCTGAACTATAACTTTAGAGATTATCTTGTACAGCACAGAGCAGAGACGTATGGGGCGAAATTGGGTGATATACTTTGGGGACGAGACTTTGGGGATTAGGACTAAAATGGTCTGATTGATCTCTTGTTCCCAGACCTCGTCCTAGAAAATTTTCTGTATAAAGGAACTCATCGCTGGGCCCACTGTACCCCACTGAGTCTGGAAAAATAACGCAGTATAACCATCATAACCCAGCGCTTTATTAGGGTTCATCCCAAAAAGTGCTGCACGGATTTCGGTGGCCTGGATTGTTTTTGCTAACTCTGTACTTTGGTCCTCTGTTAAGTAAGTGCTAGGGACCAGGTTGTTCGAAACTGGGGTGTGTTGGTCGTCAGCTGTGTAGAGGTACGCAAAGTAATTTCGAGCTAATGTACACAACTGGTCGGCCTTAATAATTTCTTGGTCATTGGCGTTAAAGAGTCTCCCAATCGAAACCTTCTTCCTTTTGTTCATTGTTACCATGTGATAATATCGAGTATTGCGGTCACCCTGTGAGATCCAATCGCACCGGACTTTTGATGCTAATAAAGCTCTTCCTCACACAGTACTTGTCTAAGCTCCCCACTAAGCTTTAATTCCAGCGCTAACAAAGAGTCAGACTCAGTCTGCTGCATCACTCGTTGGATGCCTTCTAATCGGGCCAGCAGGTGTTGTTTTCGCTGGAATATGTTGCTAAAGAATTTTTTATTCCAGGACTCGAGGTGGTTTGAAAACTGAAAGAGTAAGTTAGTAAACGACTCAGCATAGGGGAGCCATTTTTCCCCTACCAGGGAAGGGAAATCGGCATGCGCTAGCCATGCAGCTTGAAAACAAACTTCGTTTTGCCTTGGTTCGTACTGACTAGGGCTAGGGAAACGAACGAACAGGGGCCGATGATCAGAGCCTGGGAAAGGAAGATGGTGAATAGACGTATCGGGGAAGGCTTCGAGCTAATCTAACGAGCCAAAGACACGGTCAAGTCGAGCTTGAATAATGCTCCTGCGCCATGTAAATCTGGACCCGACGTACCCCAAATCATGCAGACCGCTCGCCTGGACCCACTCATGAAAGTCCTTACACACTACTGCCGTATGGGATGACCCCCCTTTTTTTAATCTCTAATGTGTAATTTTGCATTGAAATCTCCACCTACAAGCTAAGGATGAGTCACGATCTGTCCTATTCCCCTCAACAAATGCCAGAGGAATTTTTGGGTTGGCTTTTGGGGACTGACATAAATTGCTATGAATTCAAAAGAGTAGGAGGCATATTCAATTTTGGTGTGAACCAGTTGTTTGTGAGCGACCACTATCGAAACTACCAAATCCTTCTTCCATAATAGCCATAATCTGTCGGTAAAACCTTCGGCTTTGACACGGAAAAAATAATCATACCCCAATTATTTGACAATTTTGTCCACTCTTCGTCCACTAATGCGAGGTTCTACTAGTGCTACGAGTGCCAGACGATAATGTCTGCTATAATTTCTCAATATCGATGGGAACTGTTTACTGCCAGCTCCTTGACAATTTCAGATGAGAATCGACATAACATAGGCGATCTAAGTGTCTGGCCCCTCAATCCTAGGGGTATCCGGAATACCGTCCGGGACCACATCCAAGCCTTCGTCCTACATTGGCGTCACTATATCATCGTCTACTAGTTGAACGGGGGGACCGTCCAACATGTTAGAATCACGAGCCCCCCGATCTGGGGGGTTAGTGGGGGTTAGGGTATAGTCGAGTCCTTGGGAAGCACCACAAGCGCCCAGCATGTCTATACCCTCCATAGGTTGGCCGTTTGCGATCTTTGCCACGACTTGTCCCCCTGTAAGTGTATCACAGAGCACTATCTGCTGGGTACTGAAGGTCATAGCCTTATGGAGTTCATTGGAGGTTGGTTGCAACGGGGTGGGAATGATCGAGCCTATATCCAGCAGACTGGTTTGGACTGGGTTTGGGCAACCTTGGACCATAGTTGTCTTGTGCTTACCCTTTAAAGAGGGTTTGGATCTAGGCTTGAGCTTATGGGGCGGGGGACATGAGCCCAGCGCCAGGCCTATTTCATGAAGGCCCAGCACTCGTCTTTGAAATTCCAAGGACTGTCGCGTGAGGTGGCTTGGGAGGGACTATGTTGCGTGGTAGAGGCTAATCTTTTTCGATCGTTTCATCTAGCAGCGCCACAAACCGCGTGCCAGGTGTCCTTGCTCCTTGAGTGCTGTTGCCAGAGGGTTGTGTAGTCGACCGTTGGTTGACACGACACGGCGTGAGCCGTTGGACCTGGATCCACAGACCGTAGACGATGTTGGACTCATCACTTGGCGCGGTGACGACGGTGCCCTCCGGAGGAGGATGCGATGTGGCTCTGCCTTCACCAGACGGTGGAGCACCTCTTGGGGCTGTACTGAAGCTGTGCAGTTGAGGTTGCGTGGGCTGGTGACTGCGTGGGGCTGTATCGACCAAACCGCAACTGAAGCAGATTTGGGATAAGCCTTCGTATGCCACCTGGATCGTCTCGCCATCAAGGACTACAGTGGGCTGGAGAGGGAGATTCAGGTCAACGTCGATCGTGACACGGGCATATTTGCCCCGCTGCATAGTCAGAGTTGTTTCATCGATTTTGATTGGGATTCCGATGAGTGTACCCAGCGCTTCAAGAATTTGAGGATGGTAGCGCGCTATCGGGAGGTCCGGAAATTACACCTAGACGACAGCTTGGGGAACAGTACCAGTTGCCAGCCCGAAAGCAGCTGTCCAATGCTGCACAAACAGAGCATGTCCAAAGACGATCCACGAACCTTGTGTTAATGCTTTCAGGTAATCTGCTTCTTGAATAAAATTGATCAAATAGAAATCGAATTCGAGGTCCACAATTTTCATGGGACCTTGAGGTTGCCAAAGGGATTTCAGTTTCTAGCTGAGAGTCCTGTATCCAATTCTTCTGTCCAGTAACTTAACCACCACCATTTGTGTCCATTGATGGTCTAGTTTGTCTTTAAGTTTTTTGGAGCGTGTAATGCCCATGTCCTTGCCTTCAGTGAGAACGGTGATGTCTCCTTCCTCTATGTCCACAGGTGTTTCTGAAGGCCATTCAGGGTCCACGATGGGGAGGTCTCGGCTCACAGCTACTTTGTAGTTTAGTTAGGGAGGCGGTGGAGGGTCCTCCTTTCGACTTTGAATACGAATTTTCTCTATTTTTCATTTTTGAATTCAATAAAAAAATTGTAATTGAAATTTATTTTTAAATTTGATGTATTCCTTTTTATTGATTTATAAAAATATTTAATCTCTTATTTTTTAGTCTATTATTAACTAATATATATTATTTCATTATTTGATATTAATTACTAATAACAATTTATGAATAATATAACTAATACATATTATTTCATTATTTTATATTAATTAGTAATAACATTTTATGACTAATATAATTAACATTAATTAGTTAATTTATAATTATTTAAATATTTAAAATAATTAAAAGAGTTTGATCAATAAGCTGTTACGCACTTTTTAAAGGGTGGTTGCATCTAGGCTAACCTTTTAGTTGCTTTTGCACATTTGCCTCTCTTTATCATCGATATATGGTTTATCGATGCTACAAAATGTACATATACATAAGGAAATTAGAAAGAAATGCTACGTAGTATATGGAATATTTTGGCACACAAAGTGTGTGCTCAGACTTTATATTTATATTATTTGTAGTAACATAATTAGTTACATGAGAGAGAGATGATTAACCATACACGTGTATGTACAGTATTATAAGGAAGAACGATAAAGAATAAATAAATTAATTATATGCTCTAACATTCCCCCTCAAACGAGAGGGTGCTGCTGTCAGTCTAAGTTTGTTTCGATATTAAAGGAAGAAAGAATGAGTTAGTGCCTTTGTAAAAAAATCTGCTACTTGATAAGAGGAAGGCACATAGTGAACGTTGATGAAGCCTAAAAGTATGAGATCACGGATGAAATGAATGTCAATCTCGATGTGTTTACTACGTGTATGCTGAACTGGGTTGGCAGCAAGAGCACGAGCACTTAGATTGTCACACCAGGTCATAAAAGGATTTTGCAAAAAAAAATCCAAGCTCAGATAGTAACGAACATATCCATTTAACTTCGGCTGCACCATCTGCAAGGGCTCGGTATTTGGACTTTGTGCTTGAACGAGATACAACTCTTTGTTTACGAGAGCTTCAAGAAACTAACATACTCCTAAGATATACACAAACACCAGCCACAAATTTGTGATCATCGACGTCTATAGCCCAATCTACATCAGTGAATGCAGTCACCTAAAGAGATTTGAAAGGCTTAATACGTAGACCAAGTTGACATGTGCCTTTGAGATATCTGAGAATACGTTTTACTCCTTGAAAATGAATATCAATGGGCTGAGATAGAAATTGGCTAAGTTTATTCATCGAGTAAGCTATATCAGGCCTGGTGGTAGTAAGGTACTGAAGGGATTCAATAGCTTGTCGTAGAGAGATGGACATTTTATGAGTGTTCCATCATTTTTTGAAAACTGACGTCCAGTGACTATTGGAGTTGGTACTAGTGCACAGTCCAACATTTTAAATTTCTTTAGGATATCAAATGTATACTTAGCTTGACTCAGGTGAATGCTCAAGTTGTCTCTGCAGATTTCTATTCCTAGAAAGTAGTATACGGGACCAAGATCTTTCAAGGAAAATAGATTATTTTGCTTCAAAACTAAGGACTTTAGGTAGCTAGGATCATTACTGGTGATTAGTATATCATCGACATATATAAGAATCAAAACTATGAGCTTTGTCATATGTAGAAAGAACAGGGACACGTCGCTTTTAGCATTCTGAAATCTCCAGCTCAATAGAGTTAGGCATAGTCGGTCGAACTAAGCACGAGGTGCTTGCTTGAGTCCATATAGTGCTTTTATTAGTTTACACACATGATTTGGATGTTGAGGATCACATAAACCTTCAGGTTGGCGCATGTAAACATTCTCTTGAAGAAAACCATTGAGGAACACATTATTAACATCCAGTTGTCGAATCTCCTAGCCAAAAGAAAAAAAAATGGTGAGAACAACTCGGATTGTCGTTTGTTTTACCACAGGACTGAACTTTTCTCCATAATCAATTCCTGGTGCCTAATGGAATCCTTTTGTGACAAGCCAGACTTTGTGCTTGAGGATGAAGCCATCTGGTTTAAGCTTTATCTTCCATTTACAGTCAACCAGCTTCTGTGTACCAGTGTAAGGAACGAGAATCCATGTCTTGTTTCGCTGAAGAACTTTGAATTCATCAGTCATAGCTTGCTTCCAGTGTAATGAGGTCAAAGCATCTGTGAGATTTTGAGGTTCTGTGAGCAGAGCTGAACGGTCTGTTCTTTTTGAGTGAAGTAACCCAACAAATGGATGTTTAGGCTTGTATATACCATCATTTGCTCGTGTAGTCATTGGGTGTGCGTTTGTTTGTACCTGCCCTTCAAACAAGCTTTTGGGTTGATCCATTACCTGTTCACTTATGCTCGAACCACTAGATCTCGATCCATCTGTTGACGAAGACCTGTGACTCTGTGAACGAGGCTCATGTGAGGAGATTGTAGCCGTTGGAGATTTATCCGTTGAGCCATCATGTTCTTCATGGAGGTTAAAGATTCTGCAATATTGTTACTTTCGAAGTTACTGGTGCTTTCTTTATTTGGAATAATTATCAAAGGAATAATACACTCATTCTCAGTAGATGTCACTCGTCGATTTAGAAACCCTGCAGTACAAAGGAAAAATGAAGCATCAAACACAACATGACATGAGACGTATATTCTTCATGAAGAGCTGAGATACTTTGATCCCTTATGTTGAGACACAAGTCCAAGATAAACCATTTCTAACTGTGGAATTGGAACTTATGCTCATTATATGATTTTAGACAGGGATAACATGCACATCCAAATGACTGTAACGTTTGGTAATTAGGTTATACTCCATAAAGCTTAAACAAAGTAGTTGATCCTTCAAGTGTAGGTGTTGGTAGCCAGTTGATGAGGTAAACTGCTATTTGGAAAGCATCTACCCAGGATGTGAGAGGTAACTGAGTTTGAGCTAATTGTGTCAACCTCATCTCGACAATATGTCGATGTTTGCGTTCTGCTCTCCCATTTTGTGCAGAGGTATAAGGACAAGTAACCTCATTCCAGTTCCTGCTGCTTATGTAACATTCACAAAAGGTCTATATTTAGTCCCATTATTACATTGTATGGCTTTAATTTTTATGTTAAAATAATTTTCAACTAGTGCCTGAAACAAGTTAAATGTATTCACAGCTTTGCCTTTGTGTTTCAGTGGATATATCCAGGTGTATCTACTGTAATCATCGATAAAATTAATATAGAAGCGATGACCACTTACTGATTAAACTGGTGATGGTCCCCAAAGGTCCGTATGAACTAATTCGAAAAGAGAAGAAACATGAGACACAGATTTGGAAAAGGGTAGCTGTTTGATTTGTCATATTGACATGCTTCACAAACAAAATTCAAATATTAAATATTCACATTACACTTATTTAATATTCTCTTTAGAACTCTATCACTGGGATGTCCTATCTTGTAGTGCCATTTTAGGAACTCTTTTTCTTTCTGTGTAAGTGATGTCATATGAGCTTGAGCCACCGAAGCACGTTCATACATTTGATACATTCCTTGGCTTGATATCCCACGCACCAGAGGACAACCTGTCTTTTTGTCCTTCACAACACAACCATCATTAGTAAAATGAACGTCTACTAGATTGTCCTTAGTGAGTTTATTAACAATCATAAGGTTTTTAGTTGCAGAGGGTACTAGCAATATGTCTTTAAGATAGAGTCTAGAGTTAGATATAGGTAAAAAGGTGGAACCTATTCCAACTACACGAGTTGGTTCTCTAGTGCAAGTATAGAGATGAGTCTTACCTACATGATTGATATTCTCTAATTGATCAGCACATGGAGTCACATGATAGTTTACCCCACTATCCATATAACATGATGGATCGGAGAGTGTTTGTGGATGAGCATAGTACCCTTCTGACGAGTTAGCATAGAAGGCTTGTGGGGTAGAATAGTTCCCAAAACTACGTCCAAAGCTAGATGGAGGTTAGAAATTTTTGTCAAAATGGTGGTAGCATTTTGCTACTACATGTCCTAGTTTCTCACATAAGTGACAATATGGTTGATTTCTATTGTTGAAGCCACCTCAATTTCCATAGCCTCGACGTCCTCAAGAACCACCACGTGACCTTCTTCAGGAACCTGACTTGGTGGCATTTTGCTTCATATTAGAAGATTGATTATCGGTGTCATCACGTTGAGCAACATTTGCAGTAGGTTGAACCGATAGAGTAAAGAAGTGGTTAAGTTGCTCCAGACGACTTTCGAAGGCAAAGAGGGCAGATTGTGCTTCAATCCAGGTAAGGTTAGGTTGATCAACCAGCTTTACAACAACAACATTATAGTGTGAATCAGGACCATTTAGTGTATGAAGAATGAGGTCGTCCGTTGCAACGGGAGCTCTGGCCAATAGTAGATGATTTGTGACACTTTTCATTTTGCTAATGTACTCATCCATCTTCATTGAGTTTTTACATGTTTGATGGAGCTCTGACTTGAGCACCATAACATGTGATTTCATTGACGCGCAGGTGAGATTACGAGCACCATCCCAAAGATCACGAGTTGTGCGACAGTGAAGCTGTTGAGCTCCAACTTCTTGGGTCATTGTATTACGTAACCAACCAACTAGAAGTCGATCTACAACTTACCATTCTTCAAAGGCTAAATTTGGAGTCATCTCTGCTCCTTTAGAGACGAACCGAGGAGGCGTTGAACCGGAGTCATTGATATGTGACTCGAGAAAATTTCCTTCGATTAGCGGTAAAACGACGGATTCTCACACAAGCTAATTTCCTCTATCCAACTTGATAGAGGTTGTTTGGTTGGAGGAATTAAAAAGAGAGTATGTTTTGGAGGTGTGGGTAGCTAAGATAGAGGCAGCAGAGGTTGCAGAAGATGCTATTGAAGAGGAAGTCATTGGAGAATAAATGCTCTGATACTAAGAAAGAAATGCTACGTAGTGTATGGAATATTTTGGCACATAGAGTGTGTGCTCAGGCTTTATATTTATATTAGTTGTAGTAACAGAATTGGTTACACGAGAAAGAGAGAGATGATTAACCATACACGTGTATGTAGAGTGTTATAAGGAAGAATGATAAAGAATAAATAAATTAATTCTATGCTCTAACAAAATTACAGTTGATCAAAATGGAATTAAAACTGATGAACAAAACTATTGGGGATAGCACACAAACTACAATCTTGGAAGCTAAAAAGAACCTCGATAACATTTAAGAAGAGCTCTTTAAGGCACCATAAGATGAGTAGCTAAGAGTGGAGAAGTTGTTGCCTTGGATCACAACACTAAAATGCTAAAAATCAATAATTTATTTACGAGACAAAGCGTAAGGGCAATTTGGGTGAAAGATGAGACAAAAGCATGGAGTTATTTCACGGGGCTATATTGGAAGAATTTAGGTACTCTGTCCAAAATAACCTTGTCTAACCTTGTCTAATGCCCAAAATGATTCGTTGAACAGGGTTGGACAATCTCTAAACTCATTTCCAATGCCCAAAATGACATCGTTTTGAGCATTAGACATGGTTATTTTGGACAGAGAATCCAAACTGATATTGAAAGGGATGACAATTGTTTGGCCTATGGGTCTAAATTTAAGTGTTTTTAATGGGCCAAATAATGAGCCAAATTAGGCTCATACGGTCCGATGCCTAATTTTTCTAAGTAAAACAACGTTTTGCTTATAAGAGTTAAGCCTTGAGCAGGTATAGACCTGGGTAATCCAGGCTCAGATTTAATTAAAAAAGATATTGTTTTATACATTTAATTTTAAAAAATTAACGAGGCCAGCCTATCGCCATCCCTAAAGGAGAAATATACCAAAATAACCGCTATGAAGGATGAAAATGGTAAAACTCTAATCCTTAAAGAGGCATTACAGGAATAGGCTTACAGTTTTTTCACAGAGACAATTGGTACAAGGTCAATAGCTTCATCCAATGTTAGTAAGGTGAAGAGGTCATTAATTGGCAAATTTTCACTAAATTAGTAAAAACCTAATTCAACCTTTTGATGCTGATGATGTGAAGAGAGCTATATTTTCCTTGCATCTTCCAATAGCTCCTGCCCAAATGGCTATAATGCCTAATTCTTTTATCAATTTGGAGCCATACCATTTGCTTGACTGATGCAGTTAATAAATTCTTCTAGAAGGGAAGCATGTTGAAAGAGATAAATAAGACATACATTTGCTTGATACCTAAAGTAAATGCCTTAAACTTTACCAAGGATTATAGGCCTATATTTTGTATCAAGTCACTCATTAATGGACTGAAGTAATTGAACAAATAGCTGATGGCTGTTAACGTGCTTTTATAAAATGACGATCAATTAGAAACAACATTCTTCAGGTTTAGTCTATCCAAGCTTGACCTTATTTGAGGCCGATCTTTATAAGCAAATGATGCCTTTTTTGCATTTTAAATTAAAATAAAGTTTGGGTTGGTCCGAGTCTAGCTTATGTTTGAGTCAAGTTGTCTTCGGCCTAATCAAACTCAGGCTCCAGCCCGCTATTTTATACTCAATAGTGGCCTATTGCTATCCCCACTTGCTTTAGCCCATTGGGCTTTGTTAAGACCGAAATAGAATTTGTTCGGCTGCATTCGTGTGGTCCAGTAGGCTTATGCCATTTTTCAATCGCTAATTGAATCACAACCTAGTTGCCTAACGAACAAAATCAAGTTAAACGGCTGCGAACTTGCCATTTACGTCCAAAGCGAAGCAGGTGCAATTTCAGTTCGGACTAGGAAATAAAAACCACCCGCGTTGGCGCCAAAATTGCATTGGCGCGAGACACGGTTTCCTTCCCTCTCCTCACATTTCACTCTTTTAAGTTTTAAACACTCACACTATCTAAAGCTTCGGGCGGGCGCTCGAGACGACGAAGATCTGCACTTCTCGGTGAATTTGGCCCTTAGATCTGAAAAATACTGGTAAATGTTTCGCTCACTCTTCACTTTTCTTTGATTGTTCACTGGAATCTGTTTACTTGTTGTTGGGATTGGTTAGATCCAAATTGTGCTTATAGATATAGTTTGTAATTTGTAATCAAGAATGATTTGATTTGCTCCTTTGTAATAGAAAAATCTTAGCGTGATGATTTAGCTCAATCTGTTAATGATAGATCTTGATTTCCAATTTTATGCTCAGAACCCCAACCCAAATTTGAAACTTATATGTTTTGTCATCTTTGTTTATGTTTTACCATATCTGTCGACGAAGGCACATTGTGCTTCTCTCAAGGTCAAATATTTAATTATTGCAGGCCCAACATTTAGGTATCGCAATATTTTTTTTTCGATGGAGTTAAGAAGCTGTAGTCTTTTGCACTTTATCCAAGCTATTAAGAGTGGTTCTGAAGTAAAAGTTTTGAACGTGTTTCGTGGAAAGCCGGCACTTAAGTTCAAAAAGCTTGAAGATATATATGGAGCTGGATATAGTGAAAATTGTGATTTGGTTCCAGTTTTTATGCCAAAACTTGAGTTTGTAGATATGGAAGTGGACTTTGAGAGGACGATGGTTAAGAGTCCCTGTATGCTTGCAGAAGAGAAAACAACCAAAGGTGGAAGTGAAACAGCGAAGTCTTGTGGCATTGGTGGTGTTGCTCGACTGGAAGATGAGCTAGATGATCTTGAATATGGTACCATGACACTGAAACAAATTAAAGAAAGCTGCAAATCACAAAAAAGAAAACATTCAAGATGCCCTGATTCAACGGGAGAAGACAGGGGATCTTTCTTCCTTGTGAAAAAAGAACTCTCTAGTTCTCTATCTAACGAGAATGATGATGAGGTAATGATGGAGCCCCTTAGTAGTTGGAAATCTCGGATTCTAAAAAATAAAGCAAAGAGAAAAGGAAAAGAAATTGGTGCACGCTCTTCATCCCCAAATGCCAAATCTGTAGTGAATTCAGAAGAATTTAGCAGTGACCAAGTCATATCTCAACCCAATGACAATGTGCAAGCACCTATCCACATTAAAGTTGAGGTTCCTGAAACTAGAATCTCAGACTGCCTAACCATGCTTGACACTGCGATCCATTCTTCTTGTGGTTTTGACAAGCCCTTCAGTTACCCTAAAGCAGTTTATGTTGGAGAGCTTGAGGATACTGATGGTTGTGCTCTGAAGGCTGGGATGCCAGTCGTATGCGGTGAAGATATTGGTAATCCTAAGTATTTTGTTTTGGAGGCTGCTGCAGTAGGGGAATCCAACGCAGATCTTGACAAAGCCAGTGATCATTTCTCTAGGACTCAAGTACCTTGTCTCTTGGGTCAAGAGCCTTTACATTGTGTTGTGAATGAGCAATGCTTTGAGTTTGTCGACGAACCTGACTTCAAATCTACTATTATTGACAATACAGAAGTAAATACTAGCCATTCCATGAAGATATCTTCATCAGACACAAATGAAGAAGATACCGTATTACAGCATACTACTATTGACAACTGTACTGATGTAGCTCCTCCTCACGAAACCTTTTTCAGGGATGAGAATGAATGTTGTATTGTTGATGAACAACACTCTGACTATATAGCGCAATCTGATCTAAGCGCCTCGAGAGGGGAGACAATAACAACTAATGATGCAGAATTAACCACTGACCACGTTTTGTATCTGTCTCTATCCGAATCAGGAAAAGCGAATTTTGTCATGGACCATCTTCCTCATGACAACTACCCTGAAAAAGTCTCTCCAACTAAAATTGTCCCTCAAGTCTATAATGTTTCCCAAAGTTTGGGCATACATAAGAAGTGGAAGACTGGAAGCAATAGCCAGGCTCAAGGGCCCCAAGTTGAGTCTGTTGATTCTTTTCAACTTATGAATGCTAGCAACATCCATGTTTCATGTCTTTCCAAAGATGGAGTTGAAGATGATGTAGCTCATTTTGAAGCCAGTACTACAACTGAAGATGATGCAGCTCATTTTGAAGTCAGTACTACAAGCAGCCCCATTAGTGATTCTGGGTCACTTTGGTATTCACATTCATCTCCATATCCAGATGACTGCATGGTTTCGGATGCTGACAGATCTCCGTTCCCTATAGAAAGGCAATCCTCAGTATCTGCATGCTCTGATTTATCAAAAAACTACCCTAATGTGGTCCATGCCAATAGTTTCAAGCTAGTGATGCCTGCATATGGTGATGCACATCATCTTTCCAAATTGCAGCATCCTCCTGAAAAGCTTCTTTCTTCCAGGAAGGTATCTAACATCTGTCACCATAGTTGATTTGACTTCTATATATCCTTTTACTTAGTTAAGTAGTGTTTATGTTTTCAGATTATCTCTCCTACATCCCAGAAAAGACTGCGCCAGGCCATGGAGTCAAGTGAATTAGATGAGGAAGAGCATTTTCGTAAGTGCACGAGTAGGGCTATATCTAGATTTATGAACCATGCCATATCAGTGCATGATCTTTGTAGGAAATAGGGTATATGATTGTGAAGGTATTTAAGCGGGAGCTTAAAGCTGGATTGAGTGTTTTTTCACATGAGAATACTAGGGAATCAATCTTTTAGATATTGGTAATTGATAGCACCTCACCTTGGTCGCAGTGATAACTGTGAGGTAACATAGAATTCCCTTGAATAGTTGTAGTTTGGTTCGAAGCAAATTTTACTAAAAGTCGTTCACGGTGTCCATGTTTAAGAAAGTGGGTTTTCTGTATCCTGACTTCCAAACGTATTTTTTAATTGAAATTAGTTAGCGATGCCAGATAATACAGATGATGAGCTATATTTATGGACTCTTTGGATGATAATAACATGTGACATTTCAGGGCATGTAAGGGAACTGTGCTACAGGAAAGTAACTGAGGACAAGATTGGCAAACTTGAAGAAGCCAATCAGAACAAGAGAGATGAAGTCAGCATCCACCCTAAGCAAGCCACCAAAAAATTGAAGATTACAACAAATGATTTCCATCAAAAAAGCATTCTAAAGGCTCATTATCTTTCTCGTCCTCAAGCACAGTTAAACACCGGATACAGCTCCGTTCAAAGTATTTCAGATAGTGCCATTTCATTCTCCCAGCAGCAGCTGCGTGATATTGTATCCACTGCAGCTAAACTTACAACAGAGTTGAAGTCTATGAAGGACATTGTTGAAGAAGCATTGCAACACAGGACCATTCCGGCGATATCCTCCAAATATACTGCAGATGAGGTACTGACATTAATAAACTTGCATTTATATCAATAAGAACTTTCCCAAAAACAAATTTTAAAACTGCTCGTTTTCCTGCACGTCTATATTTAGCTTTACAAGCTCCTCATTTGGCAGGTGAGAAATGCTATTCAGAATGCAACACAAGTTGAAGAGAGCTCCAAAAAATGGCTTTCTATCATGTCGAGGGACTGTAGCCGGTTTTGTAAAATCATGGTACTTTTTGTCCCTTTAATACTCATGGAATCGGCATAATTATGAATTAGAAGCTTCTTGTGCGTAATTTGTCTAATAGTTCACAATGATAAATACCAGCAAATGACAAGTAGAGGTTCTACTGATTCAAGAAATGCGGAACTCAAGAAGAGGAAGATTGTCTTCGCTGATGAGGCTGGCGGAAAGCTTTGTGATGTCAGAACTTTTGAGAACGAGCTAACTGCTTCCCTGGAAAATAATACTGACAAAACGGCTGTGGTTTGATCCAATATAGGATGCTAAATTTGCTTGCCCAATGTTTGTACGAAAAGAGTATTTAATTGTACATCTGAAAGTGCCAAATTCTTTCGAGAGAAAGAGACACCCAAACTGACCTTTCTCATATCGTACCAATCATGAGGGAAAACCACAAATTTTTAAGAACACGATCGTTTTGCGATTTGGATCTTTTATTTTTTTAATTTTAAAAACTATTTTAGGATTTAATTTTTTATTGCACCCATACTTCTTGATGCTATTTTTTATTAAATTTTTAAAAAATGAGTAAAAAATGTAATGTGACTTAATTACGTGTTACTTGATACAATATTCGTTATGTTTATGTTACATAACACACAACATTAAGTAGTTTAGGAGATGTAATACTCGCAAATGGGTTAATTCTACTTATATATAGGGTTGGCAAGTTTAGATTAGTGTTTTAAAAGTTAGACTAAAGTTTAAAACGATAAGATAAGAAATTTAATATTTACAGATTAAATCGGTATTAAATTTTTATAAAATTAGTTAAAGATTTAATATAATTGAAGAATTTAAAATAAGATTGAAGTATATTGTTCTTAATTTAAAATTTTTAATAAATTGATTAATTTTTAACAAAAATAAATCGAACTGAAAAATTAAAAACTGAATTAAAAAATAAAACTTATCTAAAATTTTTATGATTAAACAGTCTAGTCTAATTTAATTTTTAAATCATGTTTACATTAAGTTTGAAGAATTGGTTTGACCTTTTTTGTATTGATCTCCCCTAAATTAAGAATCAATGGTGAATGTTTGTTTCACGAAGATGTATCTCAATTATAAAACTGGATTACAAGACACAGAAACAAGATTAAAAAAAAAGACGAAACAGAGGAGGGTTCTCTCCTTCTCCATATCCATCCTTTCGGTTAAATTCTCTGGTTGTTGTGTTCAGATTTTGTTTCTCTTTACAAGAGGCTCACTGAACAATATCTCCCAAATTTCAGAGAAGACATGGACGATGACTCCATAATACTGCCTGGAATTCAAGGACAAAAAGCACTGCAAAAGGTCCTCCAAGTCTTTACCCTCGTACATTTGCTTCTGTAATATCATATCTAACATAGACTTCTTAAAATCAATATATGGATTCTCAGATATTTTCACCACTGCCACACTCCCTCTCATCTTCCCTGTACCACCTGTGCTCGATGACGATGACCCTTTTCTTGTTTTCGACATCCGAGTTCTCTTTCCCGAGAAACTCTGCACATTATTGTTAATAGGTTTCTTCTTTGTTGGGTTGTTTACTTGCTTCACTGAGTTGTTGCCTTCGCCCCCTAATGAATAATCATACGAAAAGACTTCTTCAGTCTCTTCAGTTTCGTCATTTGCTTTGGCTTCTTTAGACTCTCGAATGAAACTAGACCCGTCATCAGTAGACAAAGAACGTCTTCTCCTTCTGTTTTTGTTCTTATCCACTATGCTCTTTGTCGATGTTAGTTTAACTGGTGAAACGTGTCCTTCACTACCGTCACAAAACAATGAACGTCGTGTATGAAGGTAAGCTCGAAGTGGAAACCGGCCAATTTTCTCTCCTGAACAGTACTCCGGCGACTGTGAACGTGAACTGGACCGATATCCCGCTTTCCTGGAACACCCTTCAGGACGCTTGAAGCCAACATGTGATGATGATGATTTAGGCTTATTGCTACTATTCGGGGTTATTACACAAGAGGGTATTCTCGTGGATCGACAGAACTGGAGTGAAGTTATGGCACGAGAGAGCTTGAGCTTTAGACGTGTAGACATTTTCTTGTTCACTTCTCGTGGTGGTGGGCTGAAAATGGATATTTGTGTGATGATTAGAGAGAGGCGGAGAGAATTTATGTACGTAAAAGGTATAATATAAATATACATTACGCAGAGGCCGGCCATGAAAATTATAGAGTTTAATTAAATAATTAAATAGAAAATCTGGCAACAACTCCCAGGTCATTGGAATGATGACCAAATCCGAGTAATGACGCCAAGTTTCTAAAAGATGTGATTGTTTGTATTCCAAAAGACGTATTTCACCAATTTTACAAATCTATAAAAAATTTCAATTTTGGATTTAGCTCCTTACTAAGCTTGTTTCAAGTCATCAATGGAAGCTAGTGACCGGTATTTTCTGCGACAAATTCTTTCAAAGTTCGAGTTTAATTTGACTTGAATTTGAATTTTCAGGTTTGAATTTAAGTTTTATTAATCTGATTAATTATTATAATTAATCCGGTCTATTATCTATCGTATTTAAGAACTTAAGAGAAAAAGATAAAGAGTTACTGAAGAACGAGGAGATTTAGAAAGATATGACTTTATTAGAGCTTACCGAAAACTTGACCAACTTGATCCTCGATAAAAAACTTTGGCAAATTAAGACACGAGTAAAAGATCGTACATAAAGAGGTCATTCTCTTTATCTATAAGTCTTTCCGACCATTACTTCAATTCTTGTGTCTTGTATTTAGCCTAAATATTTTTATAGTACTTTCTCCTTAATATTTTTTATTTAACATTTTAAAGTGTTTTTATCATTATTTTATTATTTACTAGGATTTTATTTTGATTTGAATTTCCTTATTCTTATTTTATTCTATCAATTATTTTCAGCACAATTATTTGTTTAAATGTTTGCCTTTTATTTTCTTCAATCAGTTCTCAAATTGTTTTCTTAAGTCTATCGAAAACAATCTTTGTACTAGTTAAGGATAAGGATAACGCTATGTATCTTTTTAGACTCCACTTCTTAGTGGAATTTATAATGGGATATTACTATTGATTATATCCTTAAACTAATTAAGATATTGTAGTAAAGCAAGCAAGCTATATATGAGCATCAATTAAACCTTGAAAAAGTCTGAGACACTATATGAAAAGAAAAATATTAAGTCTCACTGTCACATATACGAGACTATGTCTCATTTATTTAAAATGGTATTTAAAACTGTCAGAAAACCTCTTCTTTTGTTTTTTCTTCCCAACTTTGACAAAATCAAAACGAAAAGGGATAAACAAATTTAGATTAGAATAGGTGATTTGATAAACTAATCCTTCACAAAGCCTCTTGGGATTCAGTGGTATCAAAGTCAACCAAGTTTTCGAATTTTAGAAAAACAACTTGGGAATGGAGCCGCTATGTCATTGCATCAAAGTTGCGCAATGTGGAGTTTACTGCATCAGAGTATACGCAAGTAGAGCGTGATAGTTGTATAATTAATTTGATAAACTAATCCTTCGCAAGGTCTTTTGAGGGGGTTTAGTCAGATGGGATTAGCCAAAATCATAGTTCATCGTCAAATGTTTCTGAAACACAATAACGATAATAAATTCTGAGTCCAAAAGATGTTTACAACATAATACAAATTAAACTGTGAAGTTTTGAAGCGATTAAATTATGCACTAACGTTTTTAAAATATTTAGAATATATCTTAAATGGACAAAAAATCTAACGGAATTAACTATCTGTTAATTAAATATTATGTTAATGCTAACTTGATATTATTTATATATTTTTTAAATAAAATTTTAATCAAAACGTAAGTCTCCCAATTACATGGCAGCAGAGGCCACTATTTATACATTTCAGATAATGAGTCTCACTTTTCACATGACAATGAGGTCTACATTTAGGCTCTGTTTGGCAATCAGCTGGTTACATTAGCTGTTAGCTGATTCTATCAGCTGTTTATTGACAGCTGATTCTATTAGCTGATTTGACCAGCGGATTGTATTAGCTGTTTGTTAGAGATGTTTGGTAAAATTAGCTGTTTAGTATTAGCTGTTAATGTGTAAAATGACTTACGAGGGCATAGTTTTAAAAAAAATTATAAGGACATGAATTTGTCACTCGTTATGTGTAGGCTTTTTTATTTTTATTTTTTACTTTTTTATTTTAATTATAATTATAATAATATTACTTTAATAAAAATTAAATTAAAATTAAAATTTAATTATTACTTTAATAAAAATTAAATTAAAATTAAAATTTAATTATTACTTAATAAAAATTAAATTATAATTATAATTATAATTATGTTATTTTTAATTTTATAAAAAATTAAAATTAAAAAAAGAAAAAAACCTAAAAAGTTTAGGGCTTGTATTTAGACATAAATTTAATTTGTAAAAATTAATTAACATATAGCTTTATTTATTTAAAGGGTGTAATTGGTTTTTCATTTATTAAAAGTGAAATAGTTTTGTGAAACGCTGCCCTTATACAGCTTTTCAAGTTCAGCGTTTTGAGGTGTTTTTCAGCTAACTGTTTATGTTCTTTCCAAACAAGTATTTCAGCTGTTTGAAAAGTCAAACAGCTGAAATACTTGAATCAGCCAATATTTTGGCTGATCCGCCGTTCTCCAAACACGGCCTATGTCTTTAGCTATTCCTAAAAGTTGAGGAATACCTAAACTTAAGATTAAGTACTCTGATATTTTTATCCAACCAATCAAAGAATTATTTAAATTTTAAGAATATACCATGAATACAATTCCTATTCCAGTGAACCAAATATGTCGTAAGTCCTACCACGGGATCAGATCTCTTGTTTCAGTTACGATGTTCTTATCATGTTTCATTAAATCTCATCCACATATTTACGTAAACCTCACGTAAATATATAAATAAGATTTAATAATACAAAATTAAAACAAAAAATATTATATGCCTGTCACGAGCTAAAAGTCATATAGGTTACATTATCAAGTCACAAGCTAAGAACGGTATTAGTTCCATTCCCAATGTTGAGGACTAAACCCTAAAATTTTCTTTTTATCACCTGAAAAGTAAATTTTTTTCCTTTGTGAAACAAAAAATATTAATTTATTTAAAAATTATTTGAAAATCGAACTGAACTATATAATAACTATAAATTAAATTTATTATTTAATTTTATATTAAATATTAAATAGTCTATTCAACAATTAAAGGGAAGAAACCCTTAAAAGATAGTGAGGTTTCTATCGAAAATATATTATATGTAATGACTCAATAAAACACCTAAAACTCCCTAGACTTCGTGTCAACGTGCTCCGTTTTCACTTGTAGCAATCGGGTCGGGTCTAGCAAAGACTTCTGCTGAACATTGTGGGCTTTTGTTGAGAGTATCGTCCATCGTTTACTTTGAAAGACACCCCGGTTAAGTTCTCAATGATCTATGTGACTGTGTCAGCACAAACTTACACTTTGAGAAGCCCAAAAGAGAAACCAATCCATCCACTCTCTCTTGTTTAAGCTTCAATAGCCTTCTTCAAGCCCAACTTGCCCTGACCAAAACCTATTGACCGATGCTTTTTGTTCAACGGTCTCTAATCTGATGCAATTTGTAAAGATGGCAATTATGACCTAACCTGTAGCCCGCTCACTTCTCTCGATACAACATTGTTTTAAAATGACAACGTTTTATTTAAAATGATGGCATTTTTAAAAAAAAAATTATGAACAAATCGGGCTATCAGCCAACCTATCCCAACCCGCGTGAACTACAAGCCGGCCCGTGACCTGCCATGACTTAGACCGGGTTGAGCCATGCCCCGGCCCGGCCTATAAACATACCTAGCAACTTGCAAGTTGATGACCACTAAATTCAAACATAATGTCTATTACCAATTCTTGACAATGTTTATCTCAACTCAAACATATACATGCATACATATATATGAATAAATTTAGTATTTGGTAATGGTTGAGCAGCTCCAACAAACGCTGAAGTTTTTGTAAGGTTTGCTTTCCTACCCGTTAGTAAGTTATTGTGTTTATTGAAATATTTATTTTATAACACGTCTAAAAAAGATGTTAAGTATAGACTTTTTCATTAAAAAACCAGATATTACTAATAAAAATTAAGATATTACCGACATTATCAATAATTTCTTAGTTAAAAATAGTTTTTTAATTGAAAAGACTGGAATTACTATCTTTTTAGATATATTATAAAATAAATGTTTCAATAAACATAATATTAGATAGTAAAGCAAACATTTGGATTCGCTCAATCTTCCGTTCTGATTATCTTGTTTCAACTTTGTTCTATTAAATCTTATGTGTATTTATATAAAATTCACGTAAATGTATAAATAAGATTTAATAAAACATTATAAAAATATCATAACAAAAAAAAAGATTTGATACGAAACATTACCAAATGCTTGCACTCAACTTGCACTAAATTCCCAAAATGGCTCACCAAGTGAATGCCATTTTCAGGGAGATAAAAGGAGGGCCCAAACAAAAGACGAAAAGAAAATGGTTCAATTATTAGCTGTTGCAGTTTCGAGTGCAAGAAATCAGATGCTTTCCTGATGTTGAATTTCAGGGTACAATTAGTGGCCCACTGATCACGTGAACATTGAAACTAAACCACCGCTCCAGTCTCCACCCATTCCAAACAAACCATCCATCCTAATTTGGACCTAAATGGTCACTACTACATATGTCAATCTAAGTGATAGAATTATAATTATTGACATGATCGAAGATAATACGTCAACTAACCTTAAAAAGACAATGTCAATCTCTTACCATAAAAGTTTGTCTGTATCCACTAACAGAAATAATAAGTGACAACAACTTCTTTTCCTTTCAGCAATCTAATTTCTTCAGTATTCTTAAATCGGCATAGGTGCCCAAACAGACTAAATCCCAAATTGGGAGTAAAGCCCTCATTGTTCTAACTAATCAGTAGTCTAATTTTCCTCTTTTAGAGAATACCAAACACATCTTTTGAATAGAAACAAAACGACACCTAAATTATACAAGTTTTGTTTCCCAAGTTGTCAAATAGATACTTAGAACGTGTACATCTTGTTTAAGACAAAGTAAAGAAGGCACAGATTCCCAGAATAATGGTCCACAAAGAAAGAATGGTAGTACTATTCTACATTTGAACCAGCCACCTCTCTTTCCATTAATGTAAATATGGACTGGACCGAAGGGTACCAAGTAATAAACACAAGGATGTTGTCAGCTCTGAAATAAGTAAACTTTTGACAAATATAATATTGCGTTGAATCATATTAAGACTAAACAGTCTAAAGAATATTAAGCGGAGAATATAATATCCACTTGCTTATCATGGAACACAATGATGCTAATCATGAGAAAAGGTGAAAAGGATAAGTAAGGTTAACAGTTGCTTGGGACATGGATATAATAAAGCTTAAAACAAAGTCCAATCTTTACCGTATACTTAAAATAGGCAAACAAAACCAGTAAAAATGCTGTTTCAGTCGAGGGAAAGGAGATAAAGAAAAGGTTCCATGGCCGAGAAGACAAGAAATAGAATGGACACGAAGACAAGACGTTGATAGGATAAGATATAGAAAGAAAAGGAAAATAATATCCCAACCTTGGGATCCAACAACACTTTGTCCTTTCTTCTCTGGTCTCTTGAAAAAAAGGTTGATGGAGATGTATCTGGAAAAATATCAAGCCATGCCATAAATTCAATCTATTCATGGGAATTTTGGAAGTTTGCAGTGACGAAAGAGGGAAGGAAATTTTTAATAGAAAAACTAATCCTTACTTCTCAAAATGGAGCTGTTGATGTTCGATAGAGAGTATGTTTTTTAGGAAGCTGAGCAGTAGCTGCCAATAACTGCAATAGCGGCAATTCACAAGCATAACAATCATTTCTAAGCAATAAAATGTCTTGGTTAAGGAAAAGATAAAGATCAGACAAGGAAAAAAAATCATAAAGCACTATTCCCCCCACTAGTTTTAGTAACCTTTTCTTGCTGTCTTCTAAGCTTCGCATTCTCTTCCAGTAAATGAGCAACTTCAAGTTCTAATTCACTAGTGTAAGCCTGCAAACGTTTTCAAAAGAAAAATGAGACCAACATCATTTTAGCGGCATGTCATGATCAAAACTTTAACACGATTTGTTGCATGAATCTTTACTGAATGGTGTCGATGAGAAAGAGAGACAGAAATATTCCTGCTTTCTAGCTCTGGACCGAGCAGCCGATTCTCTGTTCTTGATCATCCGTTTATGTCTCCGATCACCAGAATTATCACCATTTTCGAAAGCCCGTTTCTTGCAACAGGAACAGGACAAAGCACCCAAACCATCTAAAGAACAATCCAAAGAAGAATCACAAGAGGCTGTACAAACACCTTCAGGGACTATAGGGTTCGCTATAGTCCTCCCAGTACTTTTAAGAAACTCAAGATCAGCCCCAGATTTCAAGCTCAAAACAGTGGCTGGATATGAAGGCTCCGAACAACCAAAGAAATCTGAACCCTGGTTCGACGAGAGCTTAACAGAAGCAACCATCGATGGCTGTTCCAAAGGCTTTGCCAAGAAATCCTGAAGAATGATACCAGGAGAAGAGCTGTTGGTGTGTTTTCTTGTGGAGTAGTAGTTATTGGTGTGATCTTGTAGAGAAGCCAAGTTTATATCTTCCCAAACTTCTTCCATGGATTTTCTGCTTGATGACGTTATTCCTGAAGATTGAGAGAACGGTGGAAGATTCACACATGCAGATGTTGAATATGAAGGTGAACAACAGATTCTGTTGTTGCTATGTTCTGTCCCCGAAGAAGATGGTAGCATGTTTCCAGGCCTCAAGGATGTGAAATCCAAGTAGGAAGACGGAAATTAGGGATATCTAGTGATTCATTGTGGCTGCAATAATATGTACTAGGTAGTCAATTCCTTGGAACTAACCGAGAATTAACTTTAGTTTTAAACGAAATCTTCTGCATCTGCTCTTAAAAAAAAAGCTTGAAAAAAGGTAATAAGAAAAAGTAACCACACTATGTTACTAACCTGGGAAACTATATAATTCTCTATTTTTTTAATGAATCCTAACTATTAGTTAAACATTCTTGTGCAACTATTGACTAACTATTTGTATGGTTATTGTCTCTGTAACGCTTAAACTGCGTAGCAATTGATTAACTACCTGTCCTCATTATAGGAAACAGGAAAAAAGTTAAAAACTTCACAAAGTTAGAGAAACTTCACATCTACTTGCACACTGATCGTTTCAGGTTTAAGAAAATACAAAGCGTGATCCCATAATCATCCTTGTGGAATAGAGATTACCACTGCAGGGTCTACACAATAGAACTGAGGAAGACGCCAAGCACCAGAATCGAACGTGAAGAAGAATCGTATCTCAAAAGAAACGTCTGCTTCATGAATCTCGTTATGGTCAACTTCATAACAAAATCAATTTATAAAGATAAATTCCTATTCAAAGTTCAAACCGTACCTTCAAGCAAATTCACTGAACTCAAAATATATGAAATTCTATTGTATGCTGTTTTCTTGTGAGATTAAATATATTTTGATTTTGAATAGTGAGAAGAAGTAAAAGAAAAAGGGGTTATCACTTAACAGCTAGGCAATTAAATGTTCAATCGTACCATAGAGTCTGACGTTTTTCATCTTATCTTAAGGTACGCTAGATTCTCCGCTAATCTGAGCGAAGATCTTGCGAATATATCCATCCTCTATTCACTGTAATGGCCATAATAAAGAAGCGGAAGAGTCAGAAGGTGTCTTGTCAGATGACGTGTGATACAAGCAGCTAGCAGAAGCTCTCTATGTTTTTCATAGATTTCCCACAATTATAAACTGCAAAAACCAGAATCACTTTGCAGTCACATTTCATCGCCATGGATACGAATTCTTACTGGAATCATATTTACTGATATCGTCCAGTCAGAACAGAGAGTTCATTAACTTACAACTAAGACACCAATTCACGAAAGACCAACCAAGATTAGATTCCGTCGACTCTTGACTTTCCATGTAGGGTCTAGCCCACAAGGCACACCTAATCAACAGAACTCAGACCCAACTTTTCTATGCATATGATATCATGCAAGGTCCAATTCTCACGGGAGAACTGATATGTGACTAGGTCCTGTAAACCATATTTCTAGGAAGACGCATCGTAAGGAGATAGAGGAAGCCATTAATCATTTCAAAAGCTCACAAATAAAGGCGTTCTTTAAGGAGATGAACGCTCCGTAGCATGAAGGATGGACAATAAAAATACGAGGGAGGAAACGAACAAGAAAAATAAATCATTCAAACCGAGGATCAATCTCTATACAAAAACATATATAAACCTTACAAATCAAGGCGACAATAGCCTATTCCTTTTGTCTTTTGTTTTTCTCTTTGCTGATAAAAGGTTATGTTTCTTATTTTGTTTTCTCTTATGCACCTAATCAGCTCCTGTCAAAAACAGCTATAGCAATTTGACAAATAATTAATAATGCTCCTTCCATAGAAGCCTTTCATTCATTTCTGATAACAGATGCTCCAGACAGAAAGATGGTGCTCTTGAATTTAACAGTGACAAGTCTCTCATATTAATACCCTCCTTCGATATATTACTAACCACAACGTCACCTCCGTGATTGATCCTCTGACTGTGGGGATGAGTAGGTCGCCGTACCATCTTGATTAGAGTTCTGAACATCATCAACTGCGATCTTTTGCAAGGAAGTTGACAGCATATCATAACTTGAATCGCTGGCAGATTTGTTAGGTATCCATTTCATCCAATCATTACGCGTTCTCACTTTATCCTCCTGAATCAAATCTTTTATGATTCAGTATTATACAAAGGGTCATTCAATACCTTTCAATACTATGGTCTTAAATTTAATCGAATGGAAACGAGGGTACCTGTACTTCCAAAACAGTGGATGTCCGTAATGATTCCAATATTAACTGAAGATCAACTGTCATACTCTTAACCTACAAAACAAGGGCGAAGAACATATTGGACTTGCAAGCAAATTACAGATTTATATATTCTCCGCCGACTATTAATTTCCATAGGGCAAGCATAAGAAACAACTAAACAGAACATACCACATGCTAACTTGTTTATTACTGCTTAAAATGGAGAAAATAAGTACATGAAACCCACATACATATTAGATGGAACCATACCCAAACTCACTTTTCTAGGACTCAATGTCGTACCTTTAAGATCGTTAGTTCATCCACCAAAAATTTGATTTGATTGGTTACAGCCAGATACTTCAATCTAAAGGTATAAATATAATTGGCATTTTTAAGAGCAAATTTTCTCAATCCTACCCAAGAGGTGAAGGGCAGCCCATAAATGTCCACATAGTTAGCTGAGTGCTGCAATTATCGTAGCTTTATTACTTCCCATAGACATAAAGAACCTAATCAATTAAGTGGTCCTACTCAACATACAGATTGGGATAAACTGACACTAAACCATCGCATGGTGAAGACTGAAACTCAAACTCAAATAAACTGGACGTGACCTACTTGCATATGAGAAAAGGGTTCAAAAACTACAAAGGTTTCAAGCAATTAGACAAACTTAGTATGAAATGGTTAAAATGCAATTTTCAAATCTGCATGCAAAATGCATTCGACATAACATACAACCGGGGAACAGAAATAATTTGCCTTTTAAGTAAAAAAATCTTATAAAGAAAAGGGAAAAGGTATATCCATACATATACATCTACAGACATATATACATATACATGTGAATTATATTCTTCCACAATCAAAATCTCACATTTATGGCACAAAGTTGGGTAATGGCTTGTTAGCTTATGCAAACTGTAGTCTTCTCTCCTACAGCGAACCGCATTTACAAAGAGAAAGATTTAAAATAGCATGGCCATCTCCTAACCTGGTTTTCCTTCTGGTTTTTGCGGCTATACTAGCATAGTAAACTTTAAAACCAGAAAACCTGATATGCATCTGCATCTCAAGGATGGTCCCTAGCCATTTCTCTCAACCAGATAACATTTTCATTAATCAGATTTTTGGATAAAGGGAAAATTAGAACAAGGCCAAAGATAATCTTGCTCTAGATTGTAAGTCCTAGCAAAGCAGTAGCTTCTGCATAAGAAAATGAGAACTGTGAAGAAACAATAATGCATAATGCAGGTCAGCAAGAAATAATTCCTCATATTCAGACAAAAAGCTTGATTAGGTCAGAAACTGTCCAACAAATACTTACAAACCATGTCACTAAATCTCTCATGGAAGAATAATTGAAAGAATCATGAAAACTTCCCTTCAAGAACCGTACCTATTATTCCTATTGATGATGAAGGAAGATATCTTAACTGCAAATTGAAGAAAAATCCTTTTTCCTGTACTATCCTAACTTTTTGTGCTAGGGGTAAGAGATGATACAGTGGGATTGTTCATAGATAAAGAAGTAAAGAAACATTTGAGGTGAAAAAGAAACGAGCTGCAGCTGCTTTACAATCAATAAAACGAAACTGACAACAGCATAAATAATATAAAATACAATATGAACAACTGAAAGGAAAGAAAAAAGAAGTTCAGCAGAAGAAATTGGTCAAGGCTGAGAAATTTGTTGTCTAATTAGAGGTATGATACAGTAACCTTATATATGTATAGCATGTTGAGGAACATCAAAAAAGAAAAAATAACTGAAAGTTTAGAAGCGTAATTGTCATCTAAAACTCAGAATTCAAGGTCAAGTGAAGCATACATCCAGAGACAATACTACGCTAGAATGCTTCTAATCGTTTGTAGTCTGATGTCATAAATACGTGATTATGATCTATTCTGTTATCCAAATCAATTTAAATTGAAGAATTTCAGATAATTCTTCAAGAAAACTAGTTCCCAATTAAGGTAGGATAATACAGTCAAACAGATATTCTGACAAAATTTTGAGTTTTCAATCTAACTTAGATGCTTATTGAAGCAGGGAAATTCACTTTGGGAGGAATAAAGAGTGAGAATAAATATGATTAGTCACCCAGACCCTGCATATCAGTGGGATTTCTTATTGAAACGTTATTTTTGTTCTGTAATAAACATGATTCGTCGCCATTAACTTAAATTTTCTCAACAGAATAGGTCCCAATTCTTAAGCTCATTCATCAATTCACTTACCCTGTTAAAGTCCGCTATTAAAGTAATCGGGACCCAGCCCTGTTCATCCATGTTTGACTTCAAAAATTCATCTCTAACTAAATTAGCATCACTGAAAAAAAAAATTAATGCTGTAGTTAGAAAATAAGATTTTCACTATAGTACAAGGGATGAATAAAGTACAACGAAAGACACAATAATATAAGAAATAATGAATAAAGAAAACAAGCACCCAATAATACCTGAAATAGTATTCTATCTGATTAACTAGCATAACCTGCAAGTTAACATCTGAACCAGGCATCATCACTGCAGGCACTGGGGACTGATGGAATACTGGCATAACAGCAAGCGGATCCATAGGGTATGTAGGGACATAGTAAATACCTGAAAAGAATAGAAGAGTAGAACCATCAATTCCATATACGAGCTTAAGGAGTTACATAAGACAAAAGACAAGGAACAGAAGAAATGCTTACTCGGTGGCAGGGCATTTACAAAAGTTGGGACATGAGGGGGAGCAGCAAATGTGGCTGCATTTGGTGGATGCCCGGTAAAGCCCCTAGAAGGACCTCTTTGTGGCTGAACACGACCATCCCTAGCATTACCATATCGTCCTCGATCATGATCACGCCTGCCACCAAAACTGTTGTGGTAGGTACCTTCCCCTCGAGGTCCAGTACTGTTTCTCCGAGAAGAGTGCCTGTGGTCATTCACCACGGATGACTGAGGTACATAGCCCGCAACATTTCTAGGTTCCCAGTGGTTGGCCCTGTATGGAGGTTCTCTTGGAGATTGATCAGGCAATGCTGCCACCATATTATAACCACCAGGAGGTATTGGAAATAAAGGGTATGGTGGAAGTGGAGGTGGTGTAGGAGGTGGAGGGTGGTTGAAGCCACTTTGCAAGCTATTGCTACCTCCACCACCATTCCCACCACGCCTCATGGACCTTTGTCGAGCTGGTAACATATGGCTTTGGGCGGAATTGGATTTTACATCATTAGTAGCTACCTTCTGCGGTGAATTTAGGATTACAGGCCCCTGTCAAAACATGCAAGTCCAATTAAGTTCCTAGCTTCATTGTGAGAAAACTATTCGAACAGTGTGACTGAATTCAGTTTATGACTAAAAACATAAATACTTCCTACACTAACTAGCTAATACTTTCTTTTCTTTTTCTATACAAAAAAAGTAAATGGCAACAAAACCTGAGAATCAGGTGGTGATACATCAGAACTAGTCTTCGCAGAAGACTCAGCTAGTGAAATTTGTGGTGATTTCGGAGAAGGTTTAGTAGATTCCGATAAAGCAGGCCATGAAGTAGCTCCCATGACTGGTCTTATCTCAGTATTTACACCATTTGACGGCCTATTCCAAGCCGGCTTCTTCGGTTTGCCGGCATTGTCGTTATTTCCGTCGGAGCTCTCAGAATTACCCGCCGCCGCGGCCGACGACGAAGACGTCGTCTTACCAGGAGAAGAACAATCAGAAAAAGACGATGGTTCGGGCTTTAGAGACGACAATGATGGTGGTGGAGACGACGACGGAGACAGACTAACGGTAGGGGAAGTTTCGTGTTCTCCTCTCACGACTTGTGCCCAAGCAGACGGCGAGTTTCTCCGTTTTTGAGGACTGTTAACACCGTCACTATCGCAGGAGATTCCGGAGGCGCGTGGAGATTGTTTGGCTTGTGAGGGTGTGGCAGTCATGGCCAGCTAGGGTTTTCGAGAAATTTCTCACAAAATAATGAGTATGATCAAAGTAAACTCGGAACCATGACGGAGCACAAAATAATAGCAATAATACTAATTACCTATTAATCAACTAGAAGAACATGTTAATCGAATAGAAATGAGAGCATTAGGAGTTTGTTCGAAGAATGTACGAATCTAAGTTGCTCACGTAAACTTCACGCTCCGCCGCCGAACTGCAACGCCACCGCCGAACTCGGTCTCTCTCTTTCTCTGTCTCTATTGTCTTTGTCCTTTTTGTTTCGGTCCCTTTATTTCCCGGGAGTGGAAAGGAAGATGCAAGAAATTTGTTGGGGTTTTGTGTGAATTTACATTAACGGCCCTAATTTCCTCTTACGCCCTTTGTCCAATAGCTTGTTCTAGTTTACGATATTGCCCTTTTAATTTTTAAGATATTTTAATTTATTAATTATGATTAACAACAAAGAAATTACCATTAACTATACTTTGTTTTCTAAATGTTGTCATTTTTAAGTAATTGTATTCATAAGGATTTATTTAATATATTATATTTTATTATTTAAATAAACATCTACTATAATTAATATCCATATGTTTATATGATTTACCTTCGTGTTAGTAACTAATACGAGTTTAGAGATGATAATAGATCGGATCAGACTTTGGTCTAGGTTTGAAATTTTATGACCGTCTATGAGCCTGAAGTTTTGGACTTAAACTCGAATTCAATAGAGTCTAATTAAATATTAAAAATAAAAATGATATCATTTTGTTGAAAATTTCAAGTTTTGCGCTGATTGGAAAATTCAAAAAAGAAAAATCAATCTTGACTGGAATTGAATCTGTTAACTTTGGGTCAGAGCAAGTATTAACACTGAATGATTTTTTAAAAATATTTTAAAAACTAGATCGGAAGTTAAACTAGTAAAACAAGATATTGAAGGTTAAAATAGTTTAATCGGTATTAAACCGTTATAAAACTAACAAAAAATTAAAGTATTTAAAATATGATTAAAAGAGATTATTTTTATCAATCGAAGAATTTGAATGTTAATTAAAAAATATATTGTTAAATAGAAATTAATTGATTTATTTTAATTTATAAGAACTTATTAATTTATAGAAATTGACTGTTTAATTAACAAATTGACCGATTTTTAATAACAAGAATTATTAAAATAAATCTAACCAAAATATTAAAAATCGAATTAAAAATTAAACAATTTATAATTTTTACGATTAAACTGATAATATCGATTGAGTTTTTTAATCATTAGCTTTTTTCGGGGTTAGTTTCTTAAATAAATATTAGTGAGGACATGCTTAGGGCATGATTAATATTTCGGTACGTACATAAGTATCCCATGAAACCTTGCTCATGGTGTGTTTCAAGTCTCACATGGCTTTAAAATTAATATAAAAACAAAAGAAGGAAACATTTTACGTTACGTATGCAATTACGTAATAGAACAGCTTTGACTTCTCAGATTTGTTATACGCCCGCGGGAATTTAATGAAAATGAAAGCATAGCATTTAGATAACTGGTTAATATATTAATCTCAATGACGTTTATTATAAATTTAATTAGTAATTAAGTACATAACCGAAGTAGGTAATTTAAATGATTTTTTTTAATAATTAAGAAATCAAAATTAAAAAAATCTTGGGCTAAAAATCCATAAAACAAAACACATGGTTTCAGTTTGTCTCAGCCTTTTTGCTGAAAGGCCCAAAGGCCCAAGAGAAGATAAGTAAACAAGAACTGAAGATATCACAGGAAGTGACAGAATCGTACATTAACATTTGGTTTGGTCTTGCCAAGCGGTGGCTTATACGGTGGCTCAGTTTCTGGGAGCAATATGTGGCGTTACGACTTACGAAGTACATCTTCAATACACAAAGAAATGGGAACAAAATCTTTGGTTCTAAGATACCCTATTCTCTATCATCTACTCAAATTTGTTTCTCTTCTTACAATAGATGAATGAGATGGATTGAGGAACAGAAGGAACAGAAGATCTGTTCCCAAAAAAGTGGCATCTATTAGAATGGTAAATATCGACTCGACTTACAAAGTCCGATTTAAGTCTAATTCAAAATTTATTCAAACCATCTAAAATATGGTCATTTTTTGCTTAAGTCAGACTAAACACTTTTTATCATGTTCGTCCACCTCATATTAAAAAAAAGTAAAAAATAATGTTACTTTTGACAAAACGATGTTATTTTTAAAATTTAAGTTAAATCGTAGGTCATGTTGTGTCATTCTATGTTCAGCTAGACCTCGACTTGTGGCCCGTTCGGATCTATAACTTTTAATTCGCAGCCCACTTATATTTCAATTAACTCGGGCTAAAATTGAATCGAGCCTGCCAAATTGACTCGGTTATGGGACTGGGTTTGCAAGTTTTAGAGTACAGGCGCCTCCATGATAAACGGGTTAAAGATTTAAATTTAATAAATTACGTTTTATTTGAATTAAAATTTTAGGATCATACACCGCTGAGCCCAACAAGTGAAACGCCGACGACATGCCCAAGACACGGGGCCTGTGAGCCTTCCATTTCTGCTTGCTTGCTTTTGTGCGTTGATGTTTTTACCGGTGGCTGCATGGGTCTTTGTGGGATTAATACTCTTAATGAGCTTGTAATTCTAGTTGTGTAAATACAAGTTTGTCATTATATCAATAATAACAGCAGTATAAACTCAACTTAGTTCGATCAACCATATCAAATTTAACTTAATTAAAATCAAATTTTATGATTCAGCTCAACCGTCTGCTCGATTAAAAAATTTTCATTTTTAGTAAATTTATCAAAAATAATGTTGTTTTATTTTTAAATTTTAAAAAATTAATACCAAATATAATATTATTCTATAAATGTTTATCTAAAATGATGTCATTTTGTACATTAACTTTCAATAAAATCTAAGGTCTAAAATGTTAATTATCCTTTAAGTTTTCATAAATAATTTTAAATAAATTAAAATTTAATATTAATAAAATTAATCTTTAATACTAACATTTATTCGCAAAAAAGATATTCACTAAATTTTATTAAAAAACAACAACTCCCAATAATAATTTTGGTAAAAGATATGCTTTCTTGGAATAGCGGTTTATTCGTTTTTAAATAAGTACGTAACTCATCAAAAAAAGTCATTACTTGTCTAATTTTTAATGAATAAAGATAATCATTCGTTTTTGTGTAAATAGTCATTATCAGTTCCCGACTGTGAGAGGGGTTGATTGGGATTGTTTGAGCAACTCACGTAATCGTTGACTTCTTGACAACTGATTCTAAGCAGCTTTATCGAAATCAAAAACGAATTGGGCAAAGGCTGATAATTATGCGAATTAGGCTAATTCTAATTTGAATTTACCAACTACTTGTTTCATAACTTTAATTTGAGCTACAGGGCTCACTCTGGAGATGTAAATGTCCACATTTTTAACATCCTACTAACATGCGAAGTCTCAGGCCTAAATTTTATTAACAACATTAAAATCAAAGTATAATAAAGTACGAACATTTTTAAGGAGTTGATTATTATATTTCATATAAGTGGGATTCTTTTTGTAAATAGATGTTCATAGCAATATTTATTTTATTAAATTAAAAATGTTTAAAATTTTAAAATTTTATTTAAAAATAAATATTAAATTTATATATTTCCCCTAGATATAAGTTTATCATCAGCCAAAGAAACAAAAGAAGAGCTTGATTGTGGATTGAGACGAACTGAAGTTCATGTAATGGTTTATGGTAAGTGTGACCATCCTCATGAGTCGTTACAAGGTGGGACTTTAGCCTTTTTTGTACCTTAAATGAGCATGGGCATCGCGGTATGGTCCCTATAAGTCGTTATGCTCTCCTTGTGACCGGTGCCGCTATATTTAATCATCTCATCTAACTCAACCTATATTCCTTGAATTCGTGATGTTTTAAGCAATTCAACTATTGAACTAAATAACGAGTTCGATTAAAATGATTTGTAATAAATTTTAGGATAAAAGACATAAACATCTCGTATATATAATTCTCTAGAGAATGGTCAAGTTAACGGAGTGAGGGAATGGAACTAAAAGGTCCCGTGTTCGAATTCCCTACATTCACTCTCTTGATCGAGCCTATCATACATGGCTTATCTAGTATAAAATACTTAATTGGCGTGATTTGCAGGCTATTGCGTCAATCCGGAGATTTATCCAGCACACATATAAAAGATAACGGTTTCTGATTTTTCCGTTTCAAAAAAAAAATCTCGTATAGATTATAAAATTATAAAAAGTTTTCATCATCTTTAAAATTATTTTAAAAATATATTCTATCTTTTAAATTTAAAAAATGTTTATATTTTAATTAAAAACAACGGCAAAACACATGCAGTATAAATATTAGATGTAGACTAATCAAATATATTTTATAAAATGATTCAATACAACTCTTAATCTAAAACCGAACTATTTTGTGTTAGGATTCATGAGATAAGACATAAAGCTCTCTTATAGTTTTTGTAAAAATTAGTAAATGAATTTCGTGCACTAAGACTCCTCGTTTTGTGAAAATCAAAGAAAGGTTTTCATGATTCGAACATATAATTTTATAAACTACAAAAGAGTTTTACTCTAGATCTTAAACGTCCGTGGCTTCAGTAATCCTAATTAAGTACACTAAAAATATGCATGCCTTTAATGTGGACGTCCATTTCCAATGTGACGGGAAATGTTGAGACCGCCATGGAATTTGGGAGGTTAGAAATTGAAGAAGTTGTTGGCTGTTCAACAACTGGAACACTTACCAAGTTATTTTTAATGTTTCTACTTCACATCCCATTTGTCACCAACCTGAAACCTCTGTTTCTTGTCAGCTACCATCTAAATGTACATTACACACAAATAAAAGTGTACAAAATGGAGTTAGAATTGAAGTTTTAGAGTGATAATGCTTATGACTGAGATTAAATCTTCTGAACTCACAAGCCTGTATTAGTTATGTTATACGTGATCTCATCCACATAATTTTTTAAATCTCATATATTTATATGAATGAGATCACATGAAACATAGTTGGTACAGATTATTAAGTACCGTAGATTTCGTTCCCTTATGATTAGGCAAGAGGTTGGCAAGTTTGTTATTTCATTTCCATGTTTCCAACTGAAAGTCGAAAATGGAGCCAGACTGTTGAAGTGTTTGTGTAAAAACATAATCTTTATGACATAAATCAAAATTGATATTTACAATTTTATGATTCTAAATAAGCAATGGTTACAAATTATGAGGGTATAATATTATACCCCTGATGCGCAGGCCTGACCTTGGGTAAAGACAAGAAGGACATCTATCGAGAGCTCATTCTTGATTTAGCCTATTTTGTGACTTTTAATATAATTCGTTCATCAAGTTATTATAGACTAAATAGAACTCTTCTATTATATTAACAATGATATTAAGATATATAAAACATGACTATTAGACTGACTATATTCTAACAGCTCGATAATGTAAACTGCAAAAAACCATTACTGCAGGAAACCTGAAGAAGTAATGCTTCCTACGTAAACACTAGTGCTTGCCAAGAGGTGACCATATCACATGCATTGATTTTCCTGAAGGAAGTTGGCAGGTGTAACCACACTGTTCATGGCAGGTTCCAGGATATAAGTCACTCACTTACTCTCTCAGTCACTTTCTCAACCAATTGGCTGTATGTATATACTTTTTGTAGCCTAACTTTATATTCCACATAAAGAGCTAGAAATGTAAATGAGCAAGTACAGATTCACATCAGAGGAAAAAGAAAAGAGTGGATCCTGATAAAATTATAGTTGAGTAGTAACTTTCCTCAGGAGTGATTCAATTGATAAGACTCTGTGATTGACCAATCAAAAATTTTTATTATAACACGTGATATATATATATATATATATGTGTGTGTGTGTTAGAAATATTTTATAATAGGTCTAAATAACAAGAACGATTTTTTTGTAAACATATAAAGATAAGGCTACATATATCGATGACCCTCTTTATATTCTCGCAAAACAGAAAACCTTTTACATTGGATACGTTGATTCTATAAAAGAAATATTATAGTATTGTGAATAATTTTTAATTAAAATTAACCGTGTTAATCAAGTTTTGTTATTTTATTCATTTCTTATAAAATTCATTGACTTTTATTCATTTCTATATATTCTTTTCATGTAGAGCAAAGTTTCATTTATATTTTAATACACCCCTCTCACATGTGGACTAATTCATGGCCCAACACATGACACAGTCTATCGTAACAAGGAGGTGATGTGTAACCCAAAAACAACTTACTTTGATACCATATTTAATTTTATATGATTGGGCCAAAATAAACTGAGCACATATAAATTCAAATGAGATTCTATTCTAAAACTAATCAGTACTAAAAAAAGTAACTCATTAAACTTATGTACATACTCAAGGGCATATATTCTTTCCGTATGAAAAAAAATCTCACTTATATTTCAACCAATACTCAATAACTCTATATAAATCTGTTTGTTAGTTTCTGAATGTAAAACTTAAAACTTTGGAGAGGTTTTGTAACTCACACTCTTTTTTGACACTGTCAAAATGTCTTTTGTAGCACTTCCCTCTATATCTGGGGATCTTCAAGCTGATTAGGGGATCAGCGAAATGAGTGCCTAAAAATGTTCATCCATCAAACCAAACAAATCCTACGAGATAGTTTCCTATGATTAGGAACAACAATCGTAATTCTCGTGCCACCCTTCTAAGATCAAGCACTGTAATTTCTGTCCCTGTGCAAAAACTGGAAAGTTAGTGTATATGGGACTGTGATTCGTCGGAAACTGAAGCGAAAAACAACAAATTCCTACGTATTCTTAAAAGAACATGAACAGAACAAAACAGAAGGTTGTTCTTGACAAGGTAACATCCTAACTATACAGTATCTAACAAGGATTTTCATCGGAAGCATTAAGGAACCGAGCATCAATCTGTGCTCTACAGACAGGACACTGAGAATGTTTCGAGAGCCAAGCATCGGCACATTCGACATGAAACCCATGATTGCAACCAGGGACCAACCTCACAGGTTGTTCACTCCCAATCTCGTCGAGACACACCGCACATTCGCCCCCGAGAACAAGCTCTTTACCCGTAATCTTCGGCAATTTCTCGAGCTCCGAAGCCGATAGCCCCTTCTCAGCAACAAGTTTCACCGGGAACTGAATCTCCATAAGATTTGTCCGGTACCACAGAAGACAGATGTAGATAATTAACATAGCGCTCATGCCGGCGAATGGAAGGAAAAGGGCCATAAAGATAGAGACAAGCATTTTGGGTTCGTCGGCGGGCGGCGGCGGGATTAAGGAGGTTGGTGGCGGAGGGATGGGTGGAGGCGTGAGGGATGTGTTGGGCACATCAGCATAGTGAAGAACCATTAAGGGGTTTTAGGAGAGAGTGAGGCTCGAAACGAGCAAACAGAGTCAGGTGGTGATGTGGTGGCTTTCAAAGAAAGTACGCGTGGCCTTTTGGCTTCCGGTCTGTGAAGATGTGGAATAAGTGTCTTCACTTTTATTATAAGTAACTTAATACTTTAAATTTTATTGAAGTTCGAATTTATGGATATAGATTTTTATTTTTTATTTTTTATTTTAAACTAAATCGAATAATTAAATAACAAAAGATATATATATATATATATATATATTATAACCATTCTATATTATTTATAAAATTTGAAAGTTCTTAAATTTTTTATTTTTTATTTTTTTCAATTAAATTTTTATTTTTACATATTCTGTATTTTATTAGTTTTAATAAGAGTTATATTTACATGCGTTAGTTTAAAAGGGTCATATAATTATATTTGTCAGGAATCTTACATCATACAAGTGTGAGTGTATTCAGTCATTTATAATGGTGTGCAAAGCTCTTCTTTTAAGCTAACTTTTAGAGTGAGTTAGGCCTTTCAATATGGTGTCATAGCATGTTTGTCTCGATAGTTTGGAGCGGTGCTCGATTATGTTCCTTTGCCTAATATGCCCAACAAATGTTTAGCCCTGTTTTGAGCTGAGGGGGTGTGTTAAGAACCCTACGTCAGACAAGTATAAGTGCGTTATGTCGTTTATAATAGTGTACAAACATCTCCTCTTAAGCTAACTTTTGGAGTGAGTTAGGTCTTTCAATAATATTTTAAAATTTAAATTTATTAAATATAATTTATTATAAAACTCAAGAGTGGCTTTTTTTCAAGATTAGGATCGTACATGCTAATATGAACATATTAAATATCAATTACGAATTCAATCTGAAAAGATAAAAAGCTTAAAATAACCAAAATATTTGGAACAGGTTGGCTTGTAACAAGATTTATTTTTGATCAATAATTAAAAAATTGAAACAATTTGATAAGTTTAATTATAAAAATTTTGAACCGATTAATTTTTAAATTTTAATTTTAATTTTTAAATTTGATTTATTTTAATAATTCTTATTATTAGAAATTATCAATTTATTAATAAATAAGTTTTCATAAACTATTTAATTTTTATAAATTAAAATAAAACCAATTAATTTATTTTAATAAATTTTTAACTAAATTACAAATTTTTTGATAAGTAAGAATAGTTTTCTTAAATTATATTTTAATTTTTTATTTTATTCAATCTTTAACTATTTTTAAGATCAAATCTTTTAAACATTAAAAATCTTATTTTACTAATTTAATTTCCCATCTGTTCTTTATAATCATATTCATAATAAAAACAATCAAAGATGATAATAATAGTAACAAGTAGGAAAATAATAATAATAATAATAATAATAATAATAATAATAATAATAATAATAAGTAGGATAATGAATAGTACTTGTTTAGAAGATTAGACTAAATCTGGGAAAGAAATGTTAACAGATCTATAAAACGAAATGGAACACGCATAATTAGAGAATCGTATATTTATTGCTTATAAATTTAAAATTTAATCGATAAATTTTAAAAATAAAAAAACACATATTTTACTATAAAATTATTGTTTTTTTTCAAAATTAATACTCTTGCTCTTAAACAATTTAGGGACCACATTCTCACATTGTTGATGTCTCTGTGAGTAGAAACAAATAACAAAACACAAAAATTCTGTGTTTAGTAGTGTTTGGTTGCTGATACTGTCCATTTTTATTCAGTCTCTAGTTCACAAAATTACAAATTTTTTGTTCTTTCCAAAACTATGGCACAACTTTCTTGTACCTGTCACAAAAACAAAACACGCGAGTTGTTGGACAAAAATACCCTCATATTATTACTATAAATAGCAAAAAAAGACATTCTTAATAAAATATAAGGCTTGAATGTATCTTTAACCTATTATGTAATTAATTTCATAAATGCTTAGATATTTTATTAAATTATTATGTACTAAAATTTCTAAGTTACAGGATTTTTTTTAGTCAATAACTTATTTCATTAAATTTTTAAGTTTCTCATTTCATTAAATATTTAGATTCTTCATTTTATTTCATTGTAATTTAAAAAATATAAATACAATTAAAAAAGTATTGATACAATTATAAAAAATATTTACGTAATTCATTATTGTTAACTTCTACAAATTTTTTACTATTTAATAGCTCAATATCTCCATTTTTAAGTTTCTCATTTTTTTAATTCTTTATTTATAGATACAATTAAAAAAATAATAATACAAATAATTCGTTTTAAAATAATCAATAAATTACATATTTCCAATCATATTATACTGCAGGATACTTTAGTCATTGACACTGTTTTTTATGTTTTGTCAACTGCAACTAAACACATTTCTGTCCTCGAGATACACAATTTTATTTGTTTTGTCCATTACAACCAAACACCTCACTGTCTCCAATTTTTGTTCTGTTCTGTCTCCAAATTTTTGTTTTGCTCTGTTTCAATATATAGATCACATTAACCATATGCAGCGTAATAGAATGCTATAAAGATCGAAAACAGAATTTGCATATAATTTTTATTGATTTGAAGAAGGCATATGATAGAGTTCATAGGGAAATCTTGTGGAGGTGTTTGGAGGCAAAGAGAATTCTTATCATGTATATACGCAGTGCTGGCCCTGGGCAGGGGCAGGCAGGACACCTGCCCAGGGCCTATCATAAAAAAGGACCCCCTTTGGAAGTAGTCTTTTATTTTTTTTTAGAAATAGTAATCCTTTATTTTTACACTGAGTCTTCTAGTGTTAGTTTTGTTGAATGGATTAATGAACTAAAGACCAACGTTTCCTTTCAACAAAACTTAACAACCTTTGGTTGTTCACAACTTTGAAACAATGGGTCTGACTAGTTTAAGCCTTAAATTATTTTTAATAAGCTTAAGCTCGAAGCTTGAATTTTTTAGAGTTCGTTCTTATTTTTAATTTTTATACTTTTTTTGATCTTTAGGATGAGTAAAACTCTTTTAAATTTAAGTCAATATTTAATTTAAATTTTTAATTAATTCAAAATTTGGATAACTCTGAAAATTTATAACATTTATTTTTCAAGTATGCTCTAAATAGATCTTTAAATGCATATAATAATTTACAGCTGGAATAACAAGTTTAAAATTGTCTAATCTTTTGGAGTTTTTAATATGGTACCTAATTTTTTAAAGTTTTCAAGTTAATAACTAATCTTTCAAAATTCTTATTGATTAAATAAAATATTATCTCTAATAATATTTTGATTTAAATTATATGAGCTTTAAAAAATTAATCATTAAATTGAAAACTTTAAAATTTTAATTATTGTATTAAAAAATTTAAAAATTAAGTACTTACAAATTTCTTATCCCTTTATAAATTATTTTTTAATTAAGGACTCAAATCTTTTGATTATTCTCATACATTTATCCCATTAAGAAATGTACAATATTAATCAAAATTTACACATTGAAATTTGGCTTTTAATGCAACCATCTAAGCTGCTTTTCTCACCCCTCCCAAATTAATCTTAGATTCTAAATTAACGCCAGGAAGATCTTTATTAGTGTCCTTTTGTCACGAGAATATTGAAATGCATTACTTTAGTGTAGATATTAATTAGCTTAGTAATTGATGACAAAGAAAATTAGGGAGATCATTATGGTTATTAGTATATGCAAAACTTGTTTACAATTGAATAACTGATAAGATTTCTATAATTCTTTTTAGTGATTTTTAGTGAACAATAACTCAAAATTAAGTGATAGATTTACAAGAATATTAAATCCTTAAAGTTGTAGGAGGTTATACTTACAAGATCAAGATCAAGGATCAAGATCAAGACCTCTCGAGTATAGTTTTGTAATCCATGATGAGTGTACATATTGCTACATTATTTTTTGTCAGGGACAAAATGCTGAAAGTAATTCAATCCATGACATGCGCAACTTAAAATTGATATGGAAGCATTTCTTTTGCTGCGAGCGCTTCCTAATGTGAACAAGATGTTTCCTTTTTTTCTTCTCTCTGCATATGTATTCGTTAGTGCAATTTTCTTAGTGTTTTGCAGTCTAATATTGTTATTTGATTGCTACTATTGCTATTTTGTTGTTACTGTCACTATTTTTAGTAATTTTATTGTTAATGATATTTGTAAGACATTATTAGCTGATGTTATGATCATTTAATATTTGGTTAAGTATGTAGACTTATAAATTGAGTCATTTATGTTTCATACAAACATGTAAACTTTAAATTTACATATTTGTATATTATCAATTTATTAGGACTCTTTTTTTATTTTTCCCAGGGCCTATAAGGCAGTAGGAATGACCCTGTATATACGCATAATTAGGGATATGTATGAAATAGCAATGACGAGCGTACGGACGATAGGAGGTAGCACAAAAACTTTTTCTATTGGTATTGGGCTACACCAAGGCTTCGCCTTAAGCCCTTTTCTATTTGCACTAGTGATACATGAGTTTACCAGACATATTCAACGAGAGGTATCTTGGTGTATGTTATTTGCTGACGATAGTGTCCTCGTGGATGAGACCAGGGAGGGGTCAATTTTAAGTTAGAATGCTAGAGAGAAACGTTAGAGTCGAAAGGTTTTAAAATGAGCAAGACTAAGAAGAAGTACTTAGAATGTAACTTTTCGAGAAGCTAGATGGTCCATGAGGTGGCCATAGCAATTGGTACTGACGTCATACCACAAAAATTGAGTTTTAAATACCTCAGGTCTATCATTTAGAGTGATGGTCGTATCAATGCCGATATAGTCCATTGTATCAGATCTGGGTAGGTCAAATGGCGAAGTGCATCAGGGATCTTATGTGATAAGAAGATTCCATTAAAGCTTAAAAGGAAATTTTATAGAATGGTGATTCGGCCAACCATGTTATATGGGGCGGAGGGTTGGCCCACCAAACGTGGACATACAAGTAAGTTGTTGGTAGCAGAGACATGAATGCTCCGGTGGATGTGTGACATTACCAGAAGAGATAAGGTAATTGTGTGGTGAGAGACAAAGTACAGGTAGCTAGTATTGCCGACAAGTTACAAGAGACTAAGTTTAGGTGGTTTGGGCATATGAGCAGAAGGCACCCTGACACTTTTGTGCTACGCTGTGAGAAAATAAGCCTTCGTGACTACAAGAGGAGAAAAAGAAAATCAAACAAGAACTGGAGAGAAGTGATCAAGAAGGACATGATAGAGTTGGCCCTTACGGAGGAATAGACCAAAAATAGAAAATTCTGGCGTGCTAAGATACATGTAAAGGATATTCTTTAAAGTGCGCCAAAACAATCGTGGTAGTTATTAGGAGCCGTTAACTGTAAAGCTTTGACGATGTATCTACTGCTTACGAAGTCTAACCCTATTATCCAATTTGTCTTTTCTAGTTGCAAGTCATGGACAAGTCTTTTTGTCCTACAACTTGGGTTTTTATCTCTAGTATATGGGGAAAGGTCCTTCGAGGCCATTCGATATCTTTGAATTGTTCATACTCACATGGTTACTAAGCAAGGATCCTTAACACAACTCGAGATATAAAGAGCCATACTTTGCAGCTTATCAGGTATTAGTAGATCTTGACACCATATCAAGTATTTTATTATATTATATTTATTTATTTTTAGTTTTATTTTTTTACTCTTTTTAACCTTCATCACCTTTTTTTTTCATGTCATGCCACATTTGCATGTGGGTCTATTGAAAACAGCCTCTCTACTCTGTAGGGGTAAGACTGCGTACTATCAGACCTCCCCAGACTTCGCGGTGGTGTGGAATTCGGACTGATTGTGATGATAATGATGATGATGAGGAGGGGAGGAAGTATCAGTTAAAAAAATTATTATTTATGTGTTGTGTGTTTGTTTTCCCATTTAGTAGTTAGAGATGCACGGTCATGATATAAACTCGATTGGGACTAGAAATGCATAATAAGAGTGAATGAGTATACTTGAATGCTTAGACTGATTAACTTGGATTTCAATTAAAAGGACATTAGCTTGTTGTGATAGATGAATGACACTTTTTATTTAGTAAGAATTTGAGACTTTTTGAACTATAAAACACCAAATTCAGGTATTCTTTACTGAGAATGTTTTTTTTATGATTAAGGAACTCTAGAACTTGTTTACAAATGCTAGTTGAGATCACATAATCTTATGCAAACGTTGAAATGATGAAGACAATTAGGATTTACCCCTTTTGCTTAAAAAGCCACCATGATGTTACCATTAGTGAACTCCCTTTGAGATTAGCATGAAACCTTTTCTTTCTTTAAACCCAAAATATGAGCCTTGACCTTATTATTTATCCTCTTCGTTGTACCTACTATAAGGCAAGTTGAGCATTCGAATGTGTATGATTGAGTTTAGGGAATAATTGTTTGAACAAGTGTGGGGGAATCATAACATATATTTGGCTTTTGAGTTAGGAATGAGTAGGGTTGTAATAATTTATATCTCTCCTCTACATTTTTTCTCTTCTACACTTGATCTTGTTTTAAATAAATAAATGAAAAATATAGTAAAAAAGAGAAAATCAGGAAGAAAGAAAGCAAAAAAGAAGAAAAGAAAAGGAAGGAAGAGAATATGACCAGAAAATGAAAGAAGAGGAGAGAAATAAAAATGGGAAGTGTTAATTTTGTTAAATGAGAGGAAAGTGTTTTATGGTTCATTGTTTTGTATTATTTTAAATGCTCAATTTGTATTGTGGTTTTAAACTGCAATTTTCTTTTTTTCCTACCCTTAGCCTAGCCCCACTATAACCGAAATAAAGACCTTCGGATTAATGTTTGTGTTTGATATGAGTGGTAGAGATTGGATTAGTAAGCAAGCTTATGGTAGATGCCTTACATGAAATGAATGATGAGGTAATATACCCTACCTTTGAATGCTTGAAAGGATAGAGAGTAGAGTGAGTATCTATCACACTTGTTGATGGTTCTTTAAATTGAAGTGCTTATTGATTTTGGATAAATATGCGAAGAATAGCTTGTTCATGGAGTATTATGAGTTTCAATTTCTTAAGTTGTGTTTATTGAAATGATCGTTGATATCTTTAAATATTATTTAGGAAAATTGTTGTTTCCATTGTTTGTTCTTTTATAGTCTAGTGTTCTATAATATGCCTGAGGACAAGCATAATTTAAGGGTGGGGGAATTGTTGTGTCTAGTTTTTATTGTTTTTAATTGCCTTCATATATTGATTTTGATATCCAAATATGAGATAGATTGAGTGAAATTGGTGTGGATATTGCATGAATATTAATTGGATTATTTTGTTAATTTTGCATGAAGTTTGAAGGGAAATTCTCGAAAATTTTACATGAAAATAGAAATAAAAAGGAAGAAAAGTGGTGACAAGTGTTAAGTCACCACCGTAACTAACATTCCCCCATAGGGGGACTTAACTTGACACCTTTGTGACTACTGCATTCACTTAATTCTTACATGTGCAGGTTAATGGCGTAACAACCCTACAACCCTAAGCCTAGACTCGTGCTATAAATGGAAAAGGAATGAGAGGTAAAAGGGGGGCAGAACTGAAAGCATTAGACATACCCATTCTGGAGGCATAGAGAGATAGAGAGGAAGAATAGAGAAACAGAGAAGAGAAATAGAGTGAGTCAGTGAAGAAGAGAGATGTTGGCCCCTGAAATTTTTTTGTTAAATTAAGCATAATAGTTTATGGAATAAGCATGAGATTTGAATTTTTGCCTTAGAATAATTTTTGGGATCATGA
>JAOTAY010000002.1:425225-441135 GCA_025629805.1 Erythroxylum baracoense | reverse complement strand
TCATATAAATTTAAAATTATAAATAATAAAATATTAAATTAAAATAAGAAAATATAAATAAAATAAATTTAGTAAATCAAATATTTCATAAAAAATATATTATTAGCCAGAGAGAACGAAGAAGATGATATATTGGACTTGCTTCTTATTAGTTGAGGGTATAATGAAAAATACTAATTATCATAAGGTTATTAATGGATAATAGAATTTCTACCACAGAAGCACTTTTCTACCGTAACTCTCTTTTTATTTATCGATTTTTACAGTGACATCACACTTTTCTCTAATCTCCGATTGTCCGTCTGAAGACTGCGGTGAATAAGTACTTATCACTATTGTACTGCAGATCTGAACGTAACCTTAATTTGATGTGCTTTTTTGTTCCTTTTTTAGATAACAAATTTAATTATGTTTAATTTTTTAGGATTTTTTTAAATTTTAGTTTAAGAATTTTTAAAAATTAAATTTAACAATTATTTTTTAATTTATATAAATTATATTAAAAGTTGTTTTTATTAATATGACGTGTCTATTAAATGTCATGTACATGTTAATTTGTTAATCATATCAGCAAATGTTTAGAACTAATTGGTATGAATTTTAAAAATTTAGTCATTAAATGAAAATTTTTAAAGAATTTAACACTAAATTTTAAAAATTAAAGATTAGATATTTTAAATCTGTTTTTTCTTTTTTGAAAAATAACTTAACGTCGTTTAGTTATACTTATTTTTTTATTGTAATTTTCATTTTTTATTTTTCATTTTTAGTTTATATTTTTCAAATAAAAATAAAAACCTATTTGACAGTGACAATATAGTTAAATTTTTTATTATTGATGACAATTACATATTAGATAAAACTTTAATATTTAATTAAATTTATTTTAATCTCTTATATAATATTTATTAATAAATTCTTATAAAAATGATTTTTATTAAAATAAATAGTTTCAAATTAAAAAATTATTTCAAATTAAAAAACTAAAAGAACAAATATTTTATTTTTTCAAATAACTTTTAGTTTTTACGTTGTTTTGTCAGGTTAAGGTTAAAGTCTTATTGGAGGTATTAATAATTAATTGGAGTAGATTGTCAAACGTCACTTGTACCAAAGTAAGTTTGTGGTTAGAAACACGGATTAAGATTAATCAGTTTTGTCTGTTTCAGTGTTTCCTCATTTATTAATTAAGTTGCTCATGCCAACCAGCTCATCATCCTTATCGTTGTCTGTTTTCCTGTACTTTCCTTGAAGATCTTTAGTTATGGCGAAATAGTTTCTTGTCGGGTTCTCAAAAGTCAAAAGTGCCACAAAAGACATAGGATTAGCGGGACCAATTCTTCAGTGTTAGTTATGATATTCTTATACTTTTTTATTAAATCTCATCCTAACAGTTTTATGGAGTAATAAACTAAATGGAATAAAAGAATTAATATAAAAATTAGCAATAAAGTAAATGGGATTACATTTTTTTAAAATTTTAATTTTAAACATCGGTCAAATGCTTTATGAGTATTTAAATTTTAATTAAATTTTGAGTATAAATTTTAACTCATAAAGCATTTGACCGATGTTTAAAATTAGGCTAAAAATTAAACCGATAAGATAAAAAGTTTAAAAGATTTAATAGTATTAGACTGTCATATAATTAGTTAAAAATTAAATAAAATTAAATAATTTGAAATATAATTAAAAGAGATTATCTATAATTTAAATTTTAATTTAAAAAGAGAATCTGTTAAATAAAACTTAAATTAGTTTATTTGATTTATAAAAATCGACTGATTAATTTACAAAAATTGACCGATTAATTAATAAACTGATCGATTTTTAACAACAAAGTTTGTTAAAATAAATTGAACAAAAAAGTTTAAAATTGAACAAAAAAAATGACTAACTTAAAATTTTTACAATTAAACCAATCGAATTGATTCAATTTTTTAATCGGAGCAAGATAACAACAGACCCTTGTATGTTTCTTCTTCTTCAGGAGTTTTGCTCCAAATGGAACGTCAAAACAATTTTTAAATTTGCGTATTAATAAGAGGGTGATCGAGTTGATAGAGTGGGGGGTATAGGGTAAAAAACTCCAATGTTCGAATCTCTCTATTTATGTTATCTAGATCGAGTGTCTCATACAAGACTTATCTAGTGTGGAGTACCTTATTAGTGTGATTTGCAGACTATTAAGTCAATTCAAACATTTATGCAATACGCATCTAAAAAATAACAATGGTCTGTTTTAGAAAAAAACTGACTTCTTGTCGGAGGAACCTAAAACCGATGCATTCAAAGTGAAAGTTTCCCTAACTTGTGTGTAAACTTGAGCAAATTTTGACTTGAATCTGGCCATTTGCGTAAGACAAATAACATTCCAGGAATTGTCAGGTGGTTTCATTGATTGATTCTAACATTTGCATTACACAGTTATCAGGAAAGTGAGTGTTCTGATGGAGAACCAAAGACAGGAAGTTAATGTTCCAATGAATTGACAACCACACACTCTTCCATATTATTCCAAAATAATTAGTTAATTACGTACAAATTTTCATGACAGGTTGGATTCAAAAGATCGGATCCTGACGTAAACTTTACTTGTAATCGAACATTGATTACGATAATTCACAAAAAGTTAAAAATTGAAAAGAGGGTCTTTCGAAAATCAGTGTCTGTTACAATGAACTTGAAGAAGGTTTGGCTGCTTATGTAATTGTCTTGTAATAATCTCAATCTCTCGGAAAGCTGTGTCTGAAGGCATTAGAGTGTTACACGTAAGATAAACAGATCGTGTAAAGGACGTTAACGTGTGCCAAATGCCAATAGCCATTTTGAGGCGGTCATAGCTGCCAACTTGGAGCTTACTCTTATTGCTTCTTTTGATCTTTTCCTCTTAACCTCTCTTTCAAGCCAAATAGCCTCCTTTATTTATATACAAGAAGACACGGTTTAATCAAGTTTCAACAACCAAAAGCAAGAAATCTTTTTAAGTTCATCGTCAATTAGCAATGAGAAAACTTGTGTGGGCCAAGTTCAAATCTTCCTTTCAAAGCACAGGTCAGTATCAGAATCTGTTCTCTATTTAATTTCCTACAATGTTTCGTAGTTTCTCTTGGATCTAGCTGGTTTTTTGAGAACGTTTCAGGAGGTCTCATATACATATGGCTGCAGTGTTCTCATCAGGTTTCTTGATACTTTGTCTTCTGGTTTCAGGCAGGATTCCAAAGGAACGTAGGAACAGCTTCAACGACGAATTAAACGTCAATGAAGAGTACAAGAAAGCTTTCAGGACAAAGTCTTACTTGGAAATGTGGACCAAAGTTCAGGGCCAGCTTAAAACAACGGATTGTGAAGGAACTGATAGAGTTTCCTTATCCTCCTCATCCTCACATGTTCCCTTCAACGTTCATCTATCTGATTACTTATTCGAACCACAACAGCAAGAATCCGTCAAGCAAATGATAGAAAACTTCAGGTATCATGAACTTCTGATCGACTATTTCGATTCCAGCTTAGAGTCATGCAACATCTGTGAGTTGCTACTTCGATGCATCCATCAAACGCGAGCCAACTACCAAAGAATCAGAAAGGTAATCAAGCTAAGCAAAAGATTGCAACATCCTGGTGAACACACAGAAAAAACCTGTGGAGCAATATTCAGAGAGCTTTCTGCATTTTCACTGCTGAAGAATCCATTATCATATGTTAGCTCGTTACAGTTTCGCGAGATTCATGACAGTAACATGACGTTGCTCCATAGATTAACTTCTCAGCAGAGAAGCTTCAGGAGGAGAGCAAAATTTAATCGTTTCTGCAAGAAGATTGGTGGGTATGCTCTTGTGATCTCACATACAGCACTTGTAATTGCTTTGCTAATCATCGCACTCCACAGTGTGGTGGGCATTTTCGCAGCACCAGGACTAGTATGTTGCTCATTGTGCTTGTTTAAGAAGAAGATGAGGTCCATCCATGGAAGATTCAAGACAAGCTTGCTCGAAAAGTTTCATGCTCAGCTTGATCTTGCAGCAAAAGGAACATTCATTCTAATCAACGATTTTGATACACTGAGCAGGCTAGTAAAAAGGCTATACGACGAGATAGAACACAGGAAAGCTCTAGCCGACATGTGTGTCAGGCACAAAAAACCTGAGCTACTAAAGGAAGTTCTGAAAGAATTTCATGTGCAAGATCCATACTACCTGGAGCAGATTCAAGAACTTGAACAGCATATCTACTTGTGCTTTCATACCATAAATAGATCCAGGAGGCTTGTAATGCAAGAGATAATGGTAGATCAGTAATGATCGATCTTTCAGTTACGAATGATGAAGCTCGGCTGCATCAATTTTTCTCAAAGCGACAACAGAATTAAGTTTCAAATGGCAGTTGCTTCTCAAAGTGTTCATAAACATCGACAACTAGCCTTGAAGTCCCACTAAGATGCAGAGGAGATCTGATAGTACGTAATTTTATCCCATCTAGCAGGATGACTATTTTCGATATACCCCAAAGAAACTATGAACATGTGGGATTAAATAATGATTATGTCATCTTCTCATTTCTCTAACTTGCATCTTGTACTCTCATTATATACAGTATCAACTTTGATCAGTCGACCAGTAGCAATAACTTTTGTAGATTCGGTTGATAAATTGGCGAGAGATCTGAGTTTTGAGTTGGGTTTAAAATGTTTAATTTAATCCAATATTTGAAATTTAATTTTTTAAAAATTATAAACTTAATTTAGGTTTAAATTATTTAAATTTTATTTAGTGATCTATAGTATTTTTCATAAATTAGTGACCTATAGTATTTTTCATAAATTGTAATTATCATGACATTGGTAAAAAATAAAAAATGCATTTTTATAAGATTTAATTTATTTAAAAAATTATACTATGTTAATTTAAAATAATCCTTGTATTATCTTTATTACTCCTTTCGGAAATAGTTACATTTTTATAGAAATATTGTTAAATTTTTAATAAATAATTAAGGGAATGAAAAATATTGTATTAATTATAAGAACTTTTTAAAATAATATTAAATTATACAATATCTTTCAAAAATGAGTAAAATTATTAAAGATTAAAATAATTGAAGGAGTTAACAAAAAAATTCTATAACTTCTTCTTCTTCGTATCACAATTAAATTCTAACTAATCCAATTCGAGCATGATGAGTTTAAAAAAATGAGAACGAAACATTCTTAACAATTAGTTTTTCTCGTTCTAAGGACTCGAACTCAAAATTTATCTTTTAACTTTGTTTTCTTCTTTTACTTTCTGCTATAATTAAATTCTAACCAATCCAATTCAAGTAAGATGATCTTACAAAAAAATGACAAAATTTTCTTAACACATAATTTTTCTCGTTTAAAATACTCGAATTCAAAATTAATCTTATCCAGAGTCAAACTCCTCATCACTTAGACTAACAAGCAATAATTATCCGTACCAATATTATTAGATTTTTTAATATAGACAGAGTGTAAAGTTCACTAACAATAATTGAGCTTGAGTCAACTATTGTCAAAATACTTAGAACTAGTCATTTGGATAGTTGACCCTTACCACTTATAAACCATTTAACATTTTCATATTTGGTCAATATGAGATACTCTAACATCCTCGCTCCCTCAAGCGTAACTAGGACTAGACATCCAGTTATCACTTGAAATAAACGCAATGGTAACCGGACCAAGTTGCTGGGACTGAACATCTAGATGGATAACTGGGAAATTAATAATTCGGACCAAACCAGCTCTAATATTGTATTAGATTTTTCAATATGGGTAGAGTGTAAAGTTCACTAACAATACTTGAACTTAGGTCAACCATTCTTAAAATGACTGGAACTAGTCATTTGGTCTAGTCATTTAGATAGTTGACCTTTACACTTATAAACTTTTTAACATTTTCATATTTGGTCAATATGAGATCATCGTCATCATCACATCCAGTCCGAATCCCGCATTATTGGAATATCTCATATTTGGTTGATACGAGATATTTTAACAAATATTTGTAGAAATTGATGTTTTCTGTTTCTTGGGTTCATATCCAATTCCTCTAAATGTGATATGATGCATTGTGAAATTTTATTGACTTCTTATTGATCTGCAACTGTGTATGACTAACATACAAACTGAAAACAACTACATATCTCAAGATCTGCCCTTTACTCTTTCAATCAAATATATAAGATCAGATATGGTGGCGGGCTGCTCCAGCAAAATTATAAGCACGCCTCAGCCGATTATAAATCCTGAAACTCTCAAGTTTTGCTGATAATAGAATCCAAAAGCCAAGATCAGAATTGAACTGTACTGGAGAAACTCTGACCAAACCTCCAATTGGAAGGAACAATGTCTGTGAAGACTCTGGTATTTCCATCAGTAGTTGTGACCCTGAAGGACAAAGACTGACCATTTAGGTATGCATTAGACTGCCAATTAGCTCCCCAGTTCCTTGACATTGTCATCCAATTTGTTCTTGAGCCTTTTATGGACACAGATCGGATGGATCCAGCACCACCCACATTGCTTATCAGTACTAACTCGAAGTAGTCTCTTCCGTTTACAGTGAATCTAACTCCACCACTCTTCTGGCATGGAACCCTGCATTGTTAAATCTCATGGACTTAATATATGTTGGGATGACAAAAGTATTCGGCCTGAAGTTAGGAGTAGAAGGTAAAGTAAGATGTGATCGGATTTCGGGTTAGGTTTGAACTTGAATTAAAAAATTTTTAAGATTTGAATTCAAAGTCTGGACTAATTTGATTAAAACCTGTAATTGACCTAAAATTTGAAAAGAATATGAACTTTAAACTTGGACTGTACTCGGACTTTGTTCAATACAAGTTTAAGTATGCCTCCCTAAACAATTTCCTAGAGATCCAATTTTATAGATTCTTTTGGTACATTTTTGAACCTGTATAGACTCCCATCAGAGATTGAATCCTGACAAAGGGTAAGAGGGTTATTACCTCTGGAACACAACAGGCACGATCCCACCTCTGTAAATGCCGATCTTTTGCCAAGCAGGTTGAGCCATGTCGAAGTGTTTGAGAGGAGGGTTGCACCAGCCGCCATTGTTGTTTGGAAGAGCATAATTTGGAGGGCAGAAATTTGTTGCAGTAATCGTTACAGACGCTCCTTTGATGCACCATCTGGAGTCTGTTTGGTAATCACACATGATCCTGTAACACTCTCCACAGGAAGCTCCGTCATTGAACAAAGCTGTGCTCAAAGCAGCAGTCATAGTCCCATAACCAGTTGAATACAAGTTTCCATAACCACAAGCTCCTCCTGTCAAGGATCAGTTCAAAAGAATGTGATTACTAACCCAACATACAAGTCCCAGAAACACAGGAACAATCCAATTATTACTTACCCATAGTCCCTGAAGCATCACTACCACCATAAAAAGTAGCATGAGCTTGTGTCCATCCTGAAGGAGCATTGGCCAGAACACAGGAGCATAGACACAGACCAATCAAGATCGCCAATGTCATTACCAGTTTTGCCATTTCTTTGCAAGAACTAGAACTCAGAAATCAGGATATGTTTTTTTTTTTCACATTTACTGGCGTTTGCAAGAACGAGAACTACTTCTATAAATAAGGTATCAGATCAGACTTCCTTAATGCAACAACCTTACATGTGACTTCTGCAAGTAGAGAAGAGTTACTAAATGGTTTTTCTTATTCCAATTCCAATTTAATATTGGATTGATCTCTGAGAATCCTGAACCTCATTCAATTATTCCCACGTTCTCTCTATCTATTTCTCATTACACACCCACATGCCATACCCATCAGAAGAGCCTTCAAAATTTCAGGAACTCTCTCACCAACCATTCTTTTTTTTTTTTTCTTCCTGAGTTTGGCTCTCTGAAACAAGGAAATATCTTGGCTTATACCAAACCATTTGCACTTCACATGGTTTTGCTTTGAATATGGTATGATCTTATTATTTTAGTTTGGTGCACATGTCTATTAATCTTCACATTAGAGTTCTAAACACTTTTGACTCGTCATAATCTGTGAAGTTGATTTCTTCTTGCGATCTACTTAGTAGGGTAACTTGGATCCATCAATGAAGTTCTTATTTTAACATGAAGATCTCACCCAAATGGGCACCGTGGATCATAGAAAATTGACAGTCAAAGCGCCTAAGTCTTTTTCTCTCACTTCTTCGATAGTGAAAGCTCATTAAGGAGTTAGGGTATCATTCAGAGTGTGCCGCAATTTATGTGTCCATGTTTATGCATTAACTCTACTGCTAATCCATAAGTGAAAACCAACAGGAATATAGCGTATGGTGATTCCCATCTCAGGCTTTCAGACAAATTGTCGTCATGTGACGACAACACCGTCGAGCAAAATCATGGGCGTGTCTTTGGAGTTTTCCTGGCCCTAAAATGAACGAATCTCAACTGCCCATCACATATTAACAATGTGTAAGTTGCGAGATTCTGGCCTGAAATGTGGCAACAGATAAATATTGCAATTTGGCAATCATAGGAGTATTGGATCGAGGCACGAATTGTATAAAACAGATAAACAATTAAGAGTCTATATAGGGTCGAAACCGAAGGTAACATTAGCTTAGCACCCATGAAAATGTGGTCCAAAATCTATAGATAAGGAATATGGGCTGGCCCATTATGGGCACATATACTTTCCTCAACACTGACAAATGGCAAATTAGATGCTGAGATAACAGTAAATGACCGTTAAGCCCATCAAAGGTTTCAAAGAAGAAGGCATTTAGTATTTCTATTTCTCTGGTCTCCACTCTGCCTAAAATGTTTCGACCAGCACAGACTAGAGAAAGCAAAAGCATTCATGCTTGAAACTGAATTAGAGTTTGGAAAAATTCAAGACTCAAGCTTAAGAAAAAATTTAGCTTCAAACTTGAAGATTCAGCCCATTTCAAATTGCAAGAGTTTTAGTTCAAAAACCAAAAAAAATTTGATAACATTCGAGCTGGACTCGGATATGAAATTTTTCTCTCATTGGCACCCAAAGTACAGACTAATGCTTGATATTTTCAAAGGGAAAAAAAAAAACATACATCGTAAATCATAATGCTCACAGCGATTTTATATGATCTTTCCAGAAACATACTTCGATTCCTAAATATGTTTAACCTGAAATAATCTTTTAGAACATCCTATAAAGAAAGTAAGAAACAGGGCATAATCAACTTCATTCACTAAAAGAATATGGGCCCAAAAAAGAAGTTCGAGTAATAGCCTTTTGCTATGGTCTGAAGAATGCAGTTGTCACTCCCTAAAAAATGATTTCGGCAGTAAACCTTAAGGACCAGAACATTAAAAAGCAACCACTAAACTTTTGCATTGATATCATATACTTGAAAACAGAAAACTAAAATATAAATAAAAGAATGCACTTCTAAGAAAACAAGAAGTTACAATTGTTGAGGCACCCCTTCCACACATAACAACAAAGAAAAGGGCCTTGGCCAAAAAGCCACAGGTCTCAAACTACAGAGATTAGTCTAAGGAGGCTACACATGAATATGCCCTAAAGTTAAACGTTACTAGTCGAGACTGAACAACTAACCAAATGATAGAAAAAGACGACAGGAATGTTATTGGAGACTTTGCATCAAAGAGTTGCCTTGGGTGCATTCAGGGCAAGCCTAATAAGCACCTCATGCAGCAGCCTGGATCGGCCCATTAGATCTAAACCCACGGCCCCTTCCACGGATTCCCCTTCCACGGCCACGACCTACAAGACAACAAAGTCAGTGTCCTCAAAATGTCTGCATCTATGTATATATTTCAATTATATCATTTTTTGAGAACAGGTAAATTTGTCCAAAGTTATTCTTCATAAACAGAAATCCTGGCATACGAGACATTACACCTAAATGACACTGTTCTCATTGTGCACACCTTATTTCATGATTATTCCCTACTTAATACTGGGGTTGAACAAAGGTAGCTCAAGATAACAAGGATCATATTAATCCATGTCATACATGGCCGTAAACCTTGTCAACCTTCAAAATATCAGACATCAATAATAGTGCACAAGAAGTACCTCTTTAAATACCAGCACTTTTTCTTATCAACATAGGGGAATTAAAGCCTCTCTCCATGACAAGTAGACGAGAAAACAAAAGGCAAGGAAGAAAGAGTACCACGGCCATATGCAGGTCCCTCATAATTGTAGCCTCCATCTTGTTGCATATCCTCATAAGGCCCATTGTATCCGCCCCTACCACGGCCACGGAAACTACGTACTCTCCCTCGGCCCCTACCCCTACCCCTTGCACCACCTCGATTGCGATCCCAAGCTCCATCATCATACTCTGCAGGGGCGTATCCATTCCCTGCAAGGGAAAATCTAACTGTCAGATCATTTACCAATAAAATTCCAAATTCTATATAACTAGACACTTATCAATTAAGTGCGTCATCAAATACCTAACAGATTTTCAACATACAGCAAGTAATTAAACCCATATTTATTGAACATGAATTTGTACATAAAAGCACAAGGTCAAATTCATCCCAAATATACCTCGGCTGTTTATTCTCCCTCTACCACTCCAACCCCTACCTCGACCATTTGCTGATACCTCTGCAATCCAAAAACTGCTTAGCCACATGCAAGTATCAATATTACAAACAACGAAACAGATTACAAGCAAGTGTACCAGCTTCATAATCAAATTCTGTAGATGTCTTCACCTGGTCTGCTGGTAATGGCAGCTGATACCTGAGGGCATAGCAATTTGTCAGAAAAGAAAATCCACAACAAAAAAATAGTCCAATTATAGCCAATATATGCTTGGAAAAAGAACATTCCAGTGTCACATTGATGTCTTTCTCTGAAAAAAATTCTGGAATTCTCTAATCAGACATTTCATAGCTATCACAATCATAATGTCCCAAAAAACAGGGTCATCATAACATGAAAGCAAGGAATCAAGCCTATTTGGGAGTGAAATAGAACCTCACCCAACAGCAGATGTATTCAGTTCCTTCTTGGAAAGAATTATCGTGATCATTGACACGTGTCGTGTGGTTTCCAAACTGCAATGATTAAAGCAATAACTACGAAAAAATTCCCCACAAGCATATTTATGGAACCTTGAAGAAGCTAAATGTAGAATTTAAAATGCCAAAAGCTATTCTGAGAACTGCTCTTACGGGAGGAGGCCTTCCTCAAGCGGCTCCCATGTATCAGTTATATCTGTGGACGCAATTGATGTGATCTGATGGAGACCAACAATTCTTCTCTGCATTCAAAGACAATCGAGTGTACCACCAATTATCAAAACCCAAGAACTACACTTGTGCACATTAAAGGATGTGAAATTGAGAAAAACCTTGATTAACTCCACTATAGTCACAGTCTTATTAATGGCTCTTCCCATTGCCTTAAACACAATTTCATTTGAACCTTTCTCCTGAAAAACATAAAAGTGAATCAAATAGCATATTCAACGAAAACGCAAACCTCCATTGTCCGTGAACAAAACAATAAAAAAAGAGCAACCATAACCTCAATCATTCTTTTCCCCAAAATGATAACAAAGAAGCGACAAGAAATCAAAATACAGCAACAGATATCTATTCTCAGACCGAAAAATTCCAAGCAACTTAACTTATCCAAATTTACAACCTACAACTTCTCAAACAAATCCATGTTTTGAACCTAACATAGTAAGCTTATCAAGTCTGATAAAAACTACCGAATACACACAGTCCAGACAACATTTTACTCACACGTGAAACACATTACCAACCAAAATTTCTCCAAAAAAGCAGTAATTCATGAAAAAAATGAAATAAGAAGGGGAAACATACTTGAAGCAGACTCATGGCATATGAGATATAGCTGCGCATCCTTCCCTGACTAGTGATTCGAATCTCGTTTTCATCGATTGGCGTCTCCGCTTTTGGCTTCTCTACTCTCTGGTACCGATCCATCTTCTCTGCTTCGACAAACACAAAAACTAATCTCGGTGAAGGAAAATTAGGGTTTGAGTGAGTGGATGAGATCTGAGGGGAAACGCGAACGCACCTTAACAAGTTATGGAGATAACTGATAAGTTATTGCTCGGCCAAGAAAAAGAGCCCTCTTCTACGGCTTCGTTTCTTCTTTTACGCCCTAAAACTGCTTTCGCAGACGTCTCTTGCAATTTATAGTCTTTATATTTGCTTCCGAAACTACCCTAGCCAACTCTACCTACGACGTCGTTCTCGAAGACCGTTCCCTTAAATCTAAACTTCCCTAACTAACTTCCCGTACTTTAATCGGGTTTCATCATCCGACCCGTTCCGTGCTTGCCATAAAACGGCATACGTGTCGAAATCTCCGTCGTAGGTGTTTCTTATTTATCTTAGTTTTTAGATAAGCAGTATTCTCACCTGCTCATACCAATAATAATACTTATCTGAGTATTTGAATTCAAATTTTGATTATACTTTCCAAGGAAAAAATAACAAAATTAGTGAGATCCTAAATAAAATTTAATATATTAAATTTAATTTAACTTATTTAGAATTTTTATTAGAATTAATTAACCAATTTATTATTTTTTATAATTTAATAAAACCAAATATGGTTTACTTTTAACTCTATTTTTTTTTCACTCTTCTTGTCACATTTGTCTATAGATCTACTAAAAACAGCCTCTTTATTTTGTAAGAGTAAGACTGTTTATTATCAAACCCCGCATTGTACAGAATTTAACTAGATGTGATGATGACGACGAAAATGATGGTCTACTTTTACTAAAATTAAGAAAGCAGTTATCACTAATCTTTTATTATTTTAATTTTTGTTAAAATTACCATTTGATTTATTACTCAAACTAAGAATATGGGCCGACAAGTGGTTGGACATGTTGTTGATTTGTTCAAGCCCACTTATGGCCTCCTTGGACTAGAACTCAAATCTAAAATTCTGTTTTGAGGTACCAATTACCAAGTCTCAAGCCTGGACAAGTTGGTTGACCTGTCCAAGCCCACTTAGCGGCTTCATCGGACTGATGCACCTTACATTGCTCCAACGCCTCCAAACCGTCCTAAAGACTAAACAAGAGAAATTGAAACATAGCAAGTCTCTCTTATTAATCACCACATAATTTAGACAAGGATTCACAATTCCAGCAATTCAAAGCATAGAACAACAGAGGAACTTGTTAAGATCAGTGAAGGCAGGTCCTTCATAACATGAAGTGCATCCCATCATCTCTTTTGCTACCCTTTGCACTGATCAACGGATCAATGATCTTTCGCCAACCATTGTAATCTATCGTGGAGCCAGAATCAGGCAGCACAAATCCATTAACCAGGAAAGTTGGTGTGCCGTAAATACCTCTTGAAGCACTAAACTGAAGGACAAGTGAAAAAGCAATGATGATTCTGTATAGAGAAGGAAAGGTAGTGCAAGATGAAGCACACAAGACTTAACAGGTCACTAGCCTAGAAAGAGTGGTAGGAACAAAAATTTAGCAGCAAAATCTGGAAATATGATCGATATATTATGGAGGAAAAGACAACTGGAACGAACAAAATGCTGATGAGTTCCCATAGAAAAGAATGTATCAACATGACGACTAACAGAATTGTGTGCATCCGGAAATGTTAAAAGATCAATGAAAGCATAGGAAGTACCTTGAAGGAAATCCTGGTTTTTAGATCTGTTCGCCTGTCTGTGAAACCAGATTCAATCTCAGAATAGTATGAATTTCCGACAGTTACTGATGCAAAATCTACAATTTCTTTCACAACCGAATATCTTGACAAGTTGCGTGTATGATCGTTATAAAACCTAGCCTGCATTTATTTTGTCCAAACAGTCAATTAAAACAGCTGTACGTACAGTACAAACATAAATCTAAGAGCAGCAAAGGCCAAAGACACATATACTCCAATATGTGATTGTAATACTACAACCTTCTAATGAATATTCAGAGAAATTTTGGCCAGAATGAGCACTAACTGCAAAAAAAGCAACTTGAATTCTATATATGCTACAGGGAACCAAAGAGAAAGAACTCGATTTTACACGAAGCACACACATCGAATACAATGACGATTTATCGTATGGAAGATCTTGAAACCAGTCCGAGAAAAGTGAGGAATAATGCAAACATTAATCAATTAGCTGCTACAAATGTGAGAATTCTCTCTTTAAAGTTACCTATTTCCCAAGAAAAGAAGCAAAAGCATTAGCATTAGCAAAATTAGGAATTTCAAGTCTAACAAAGCAATTTTGAAGAGAAACTTTAACCAACTGTCGAAAATCAGAACTAACCAGATAATAAAGAACCTGTGTATCTTCCAGTTACAAAGTTTTTTTACCTGATCACTGAAGAAATGTTCCAGCAGAGGGAAAGTGTAAGAACTATTCAGTCCATTTACAATATGCAGAGCACGAGAAGCAGCAAATGCATTATCATGGTAGCTGTAGATACCAGAAAATCGATAATAGTCATATATTAGTTCAGGGAAAATCATATCCACTCACTAAATTTAACTCCAATCCTGAACTTGAGAGAGTCAGTAACAGAATCCACATATCACAAGAATCCAACATATAAGCATTCAAATTCAGGCTTATGAGGTCTGAAAGGACAGTGATTCACTATATCCGACCAGAGCAAAAGAACCTTAAAAAGTTAAAATCTAGGAACATGGAAGAGAACCCAAGAATCAAAACCAACCCAAGAATTAAAAAGTTGTTTTTTCTTGTATAAAACAATTCATCTTCTGAATCTTTTTAAGAATGGAAATCAACAAGAAGAGAAGAATCAGAGATACTGACGGTAATGGAAGGAGGTGAACGACGAGAGAAACGTGAGAGCCGTAGTACTGAAGAACTTCTTTTAGGGGATGCCAAGAGTCTCTGCTATCGGGACAAACAGGGTCGTAGAAAGCTTCGATTAAAATGGAGTCAGGACCACCTAAGTAACCCCTATACGCGAACCCATCGTAGGTCGCCGGTGGCAAGCTCTGGGTTGATACTTGAAGAACAAAAATTGACGAGAAGAAAATCACAGAAGTGTCGAGCACGTCTAGCTTGTGAACCATTGTTCGATCGTTTAGTCACTGAACTGTTACTTTCGTTTCAGTTACCACTATAAACAATCCAAGTGCGTGGCAAGTTACACAACCAGGTACGAGGATACCGGTTTTTGGTCTTCTGGAGGATGACTGGAACTTACATTGGCTTAGAATTTACGTTCTTTGGATGAGAAAAAGATTCAGACCAGTTTCCTGTCTAGATTCATTCATTCATGAGTCGTCGTAAAAGTTTCCTGCCAGGCCTTGTCCAAGTCCAATGGGCTCTCACTAGTTTTCCATTATTCCAAGCTCTCAGTCACCTCGTTAAAGGCTTTTTGTGAAGAGATAAAACATCCAACCGTGTTGATGAAATGCAATAAGTAATTTAATAATTATTTATATCATAAACTAAAAATATTTTTAATTATTAAAGCAAATTTTATTTAAAATTATATATATTTTGTATATATATATTCTAAAAGTTAAATTGTATTTATTGATAATTATTAAATTAAAATTATTTTATTTTTAGAGTTATATTCCTCATCTGGCTCTGTCTTCAATGTGTTCATCAAGTGTCTTTTACTTTTTTTTTTATCTAAAGGAAGAATAGCAAAAAGATTACATATTGAGACGAGGGAGACAAATCCCTGATAAATCTTCTAAAAGGACTGAGTGGCACTCAATGGGTGGAGTATCGAGATATATGACACCGATATCAGAGTGAACTGCGTAGTTAGCAAGCCAATCTGCGCTTCTGTTGTTCTCTCTCGAGATGTGGCGATGAACAACAGTCCAATTTCGAGTAAATAGCTCATTGATGCCCAAGACAATGGGATTGAGAGCCCGTGCTC
>JAOTAY010000002.1:410949-425125 GCA_025629805.1 Erythroxylum baracoense | reverse complement strand
TCGGGCCAGTCGAGTTTGTGGGTGTTACTGCCAGGGTCAGAGCGACCCGTGACCACCGCATTGTAGCTGGGTTGAGTGGTTGGTGCCACTGGTGCGGGAGGAGGGGGGAGGTCTTCTTCTCTTTCTCGGATCCGGACTTTTTTGGTTGCTTGGCGGTCAGTATCTTGGGAGAGGACGGTGTTTGTCATCGGCGAGTAGTCCTTTATCTAACGTGATGTATTGAGGACTTTTAACAAATAAGTAAAAGGCAAAGAAAATGAACGAAGGAAAGAGTTACGGAGAGATGTCACGAGGATCTCTCTCTAACAAGCAAAAGTAAGGAAAAAGGTAACGATACTTCCCAGGATCACCCAGACGAAGTCGAAGAAGCAAAGAATCCGTTACCGTTAAAGCTAACTCCAAGAACAAGAAGTTAGGGAAACAAAACTCCAACCTCAAGCTTACTACTACTAACTACATAGACCAAGACATGTTCTTGTAATAAGCCAAAACTTAAGTCTCTTCATTTTGCAGCTACGTAGATATTTCCGCAGACATGGGACTACTGTTCAGCAAAAATCGATCCCATGACATTCCTATCTATTCTTCTTCAGATTCCTCTCCACGTTCCAGCAACCAAACTTCCGGGCACAGACAACCACCGCAGCAACAACGCCGGGATGAACCATCTCCACCGACGGCGAAGGAAAACCTGGTTCCTACTAAGGGTCGTCCTCAATCTTCGTCATCAACTTTAAGGTCACAGGGTGGTACCATTCTTGGCAAGCCTTATGTGGACATAGAGTCGATCTACGATCTTGATAAAGAACTGGGAAGAGGGCAGTTTGGAGTCACTTATCTTTGCATAGAAAAGTCAACAGGACACAAATACGCGTGCAAATCTATATCAAAACGTAAACTTGTGGACCGAAAGGACATTGAAGATGTTAGAAGAGAGATTTTGATAATGCAGCACCTAACAGGACAACCCAACATCGTCGAATTTAAAGGTGCTTATGAAGATAGGCAAAACGTGCATCTGGTTATGGAGCTGTGCTCTGGTGGGGAGCTTTTCGATCGAATCATTGCAAAAGGGAGTCACTCAGAGCGTGAAGCTGCTAACATTATCAGGCAGATTGTGAACGTTGTTCATGTGTGTCATTTTATGGGGGTTTTGCATAGGGACTTAAAGCCTGAGAATTTCTTGCTTGCGAGTAAGCAGGATGATGCTCCGCTAAAAGCAACTGATTTTGGACTATCCGTCTTCATAGAAGAAGGTTAGTTCCAATTTTCTCACTTCTGTGATCTGTCATTATTCGTTAGATTATGTTCACTTCAACTGGTATTTATGTTTTTCTCTGATTCTCTCCCTGTTTTTGATGCCCTCTTGATAGATTAACCTTAGGATTGAATCTGGGTGTGTCAATCCTTACTCTGGATCTTTTGATAATTGATAAAAACCTGAGAATTTTGGGTAGACCCCAATTCAATAGAGAAAGCTACAGGTTAACAGCTTCAATTATTGACATTGTTAGTGACAAGGGAAGCACCTTTATGATCCTCCACAGTAGCATAGAACATTTGCATTTGAGTAGGGACTTAGACTCTGTAACTTGTAGATGAATTTGGTTATTCTGTTCCCAATGGAAGTAATGATAATGTATGGTCAAAAAAACAAGAAATATCCATTTACTGGTTTACTCACCAATGTATTTTCTTGCATCTACATCTAATTATGAGTGTCATTGTAAGATCACTGTTTTACTTTGTTGAACGAAGCGATGTATCTCTTTGGCTTCTATAAGTGGAGAATTGTCAATGAAAAATCAGTATTGGACTAGTTGAAAGATTTGATTTACCTGTGCTAGTTTTTTGAACAAAGTACCTTGATGTTTCCATTAATATGCAAATCTAGATCTTTTTGTCACTTGTCGAACATGACTTGTATCGAACTGAATATGACATTTTAACTAACTTTCCAGGGATAGTATACGAAGATTTTGTTGGAAGTGCATACTATGTTGCCCCTGAGGTGTTAAAACGGAGCTACGGGAAGGGGATAGATGTATGGAGTGCAGGGATCATTCTATACATTCTTCTAAGTGGGGTGCCTCCATTTTGGGCTGGTAGGTGATTGTCGTCTGTCTTTTGTTTCATTTCCTTCCAACATTACCAATAATTTGGTTTATGATGAAGGATCATCTTCTACAGTTTATTAAATGAAAAATTTTCTGGTTTGGCTTGCTTTCTTCTCACATAAAAGAGTTGGCAATGTTTCTGACTGCTGTGTTTGTTAATTTCTCAATAGAGACTGAGAAAGGCATATTTGAAGCTATACTGCGAGGACGTCTTGATTTAGAAAGTTCACCATGGCCCGAAATTTCATCTTCTGCAAAGGATCTTATCAAGAAAATGTTAACTAGGGATCCCAAAAGGCGTATCACTGCTGCCCAGGCACTTGGTAAGTACAGAACATTTCTTGAAAATTAGAACTGCAAATGTCAATTGTGTTCATCCCCAGGAAAATATTCAGCATTGTCATGTAGTATCATCAGCCTAATTTGTGGCTCCAGTAGAAGGATCCGGAGATATTTTTCATATACGATTCCATTATACTATTTGGTTGATCCTTGATATAGATATAGTAGACACCACTTCACCTTATGAAATTTGTCAACTTCGATTTGCCCGGGCAGCAGGCAGGCGGTGTGCTTCCATCTCGCTTGCTGGGTTATAGCCGAACTACTTCAATCAATCAAGAAAATTTGCAGTTAGAAATATTGATAAGGCACTGAAAACTTGGCATCACTTCGTTTTCCAGAACACCCATGGTTGAAGGTGGATGGTGAAGCATCTGACAAACCTATAGACAGTGCTGTTCTAATCAGGATGAAACAGTTCAGAGCAATGAACAAGCTAAAGAAGCTTGCACTGATGGTGTGTTCCCACTTCTCCATTTTCTCAAAGTTATTGTTTTCTCTATCTCATTTATTACTCAAGACGCGTTTCTAATCTGAATATATACTTGGTCGAAGGTGATAGCAGAAAACCTTACAGGAGAAGAAATCAAGGGCCTAAAGCAGATGTTTCAGAACATGGACACTGATGGAAATGGTATAATCACTTATGATGAACTCAAGTCTGGATTGTCAAGACTGGGATCTAAGCTTACTGAAGCAGAAATAAAACAACTGATGGATGCAGTAAGATCTGACAAACTCTTCTGTGACCAATGAAATTCCTGAAAGATGATCCTGTTCATATATTCTTTGCAACTTATCTGTATCTATCTCCAAGTGGATAATTTGATAATGATCAGATCGGTCTTTTGTTGTCAGGCTGATGTTGATAAGAGTGGTACTATTGACTATGTTGAATTCATCACAGCCACCATGCATCGTCATAGACTCGAGAGGGAAGAACACTTGTTCCAGGCTTTCCAATTCTTTGACAAGGATGGCAGTGGGTTAGTATTGTGCTATAATTGTCTTATTCAATTGATCTATTTAATTGGATGGATTAAGCTCGAAAGAGTAAGATATAACTCTTCGTCTAATATTTATTTTAGATTAATTAGTATTCATATTTATTAAATCTTATCGAAATGACTCTCTTTAGTTATACCTAATTTAATCTATTGGTCGAAAATTGCCATGTGTTCTTGTGATTCTTCATTTCTTTTGTCTTATCCATGCCTTCAACTCGTAAAATCAAGATCAGCAGGTGTTGTATGAACAAACTCCATTAATCACTTCCCTGTAGCATCTTGCATCAACATTATTAGTTGACCAGTTTGATTTTAACCAGGTTTATCACAAGAGATGAGCTAAAACAAGCCATGTCCCAGTATGGAATGGGTGATGAAGCTACAATTGATGAAGTGATTAACGATGTTGATATTGATAAAGTAATTACTTGATCTTACTCTTTTTCTTTTCCATGATTGCCTGATCACTAAGATCACTAAAATCTTTCATTCATTATCAAATGCAGGATGGAAAAATCAATTATGAGGAGTTTGTGGCCATGATGAGAAAAGGAACACAAGATCCCCAGGAGAAGCAAAGATAAAAGATACTAATCCCACATATTATGTAAGAATAAGCATAATTGCTACTTATGATGTATTCTGTTTGAGTCAGATTCCAATGTTATTTTCCTGTTGGATTATTACGTACACTTGACAATTTGCCTTCACATTCGAAGAATAACGACTGTAATTTATAGACAGACTTCAAATTTTTGACATATTCAACTCCCAAGTAAAGCGAAAAAACTGAAAGACTTCCAATTCGGATCCCCAAAGCACACTTTTACCCTGACTAATCGAGCAAAGTTAAGAGAATTGTGAAATGAAGCTGTTGGATGAGGCTCAATTTCCAGATGTGAATGAAGAGGCACGTGAAAAAGAGCCAAGTGAATTCAACTTTCCTGAACCAATGACGGACAAAACTAAAGTCAGGTAGATCATCATTTTCTCCTGTAACATTGCTCTTTATCACCTTAAAGGAGTTGTTGTAAGATGCAGCTTTGCCAGAACTAGACCCCTGCTGCTGTTTTAACCTCCTGGTTGATTGTTCCCTGGAAGAATCAATGATATGTAAACATTTTACATTCAAATTGGGAAAGGACGAGCAAAAGAAAATAGATCTAGCAACAATGGTGAAGCAATTTTAGCAAAATCCCGTTGAAACTCATTGAAATACTAAACCAGCGAATTGTCAACAGCAGCAAAGTTATATTCATACAGCAAATGGGGAAACTTTTATCAGTTGGATCAAAACATAACCTACAGAAATTATTAAATAGTTTGGAGTTTCAACTAAACCTCAGTCGAAGGGCCTGCACGAATCTTCCGAGTGGGTGTTCTCATTGTCACAAACTCCTCTGCAGCTGATGGGTGAACACCCACGGTAGCATCAAAGTCAGCTTTGGTCAAGCCAGCTTTGACAGCAACTGCAAATCCCTATATATTCATAACGGCCATATGAACTTTATGACGTCTCAAAACGGTTTCACAGAAAGCAAGCAAAGAGAGGTCTAAGGCATATACCTGCACAATTTCTGGTGAATCTTCTCCACACATGTGCAATCCGAGAACTCTGTTTGTTTTTGCACATACAATTAGCTTCATGAGGACCCGGTCTGGAAGCCCTGAGAGAGTAGCCTTCAAGGGCCTGAAATTTGCCGTGAAGACATCAACGTCACCGTACTCTTTGACAGCCTGCACAATTCCGTAAAATGTAAGATAGAATAAATAGACTTCTGTCGTAGTGAATCCAAAACACAAATATTCACCTGCTCTTCAGTAAGACCAACGGTTCCAATTGGTGGTTGGGAAAACACAGCAGATGGAACAGCTCTTCTCAGAAGGACAACAAACAATCAGGTCAGATGGCTAATCTTAATATCCTAAATCTAGTAGAGATGATAACAGTAAAAACATTTTTTGGCATGAGAAACATCAAACTCTATATAGAACAAACTTCTAAAGTTGAGATGAGTTGATCTCTCCAAAAGGAGCCAATAGCAATTAAAGGTAATAATAACACAAGTTCTAGTCGATGAACAATTGTCTAATGAAAAGATGTAGCAGATCCTTGAATGCTAGTTTAGAAGAAAGATTATGAACAAGCCTTCTCACAATGGCAGTGCAAAATAGTAACAACTTGGTTGCTACCTATAATCAGGTTTTGTTGGCTCATTGTGAAATAAAGTTTTCGCCAATGCCCCTCCTTCCATTAAAGCAACTGGTGTCAAATTCAACCTGTTAGTAACGTCACCAACAGCCCAAATGGAAGGAACCGATGTGCGTGAATATTCATCAACCTGAATGTAATGGGTATTAAGCTCTTGCAGCAAAAGCATGCATATACACACACAGAGTAAAACAATATCCAAAGCACCATCAATCAGAAGTACCTCTATTGCACCACTCTCAGTCAATTTTACCCCAACCTCCTCCAATCCCAGGTGCTGAATTCAAAAGGAGTTGTTATATCAGCATATTTCCTCCAAATCACGTACAGAAGTTAATATTGAGGAAAGATGGAAAGGCTTTCACAATCTAGCGCAAGTCTTTGTTACAAAGCATTTTACTTTTCATTCAGGACGGCATGAATAGGAAACATATCTATGGAGGTAAAACATATAGCAAACCTTAGTGTTTGGCCTACGCCCTGTGGCAAACATTATGTGGGAGAAGCCCTCAACTGTTCCTTTGCTAGTCTTCAATGAAAAAGAACCATCTGCTGATTTAAGAATAGCCTGAGGCGATTCTTCTGTATGGAGTTCAATTCCTCTCAGAGAAATCTGTTCTGCTAGAAAATCTCTAATCTATAGGAACAGACAGTGTGCAAAGTCAAATTTGTGGTACAAAGATCACATGTACACGCATCAAGTAAGCCCTACGACTACTGATAGTTAATCACCTCTTCATCAAAGCCCCTCAACACCATTTTCTGCCGTATAAATACATGAACCTCACTTCCCAAACCATTGAAGATACCAGCAAACTCCAACGCAATATACCCTCCACCAACTACCGCAATTTTCTCGGGCCTTGAGGGTAAATCAAGTGCAGCATCTGAATCTATGGCGTATTCACTCCCAGGAACATCAGGTATAAACGGTCGACCCCCAGCTGAAATTAGTATATATCTAGCTGAATAAAGCTTGCCATCAACGTCAACCGTATGCGGGTCTACAATCTGTAGGAATATCACATTTCCACACCATTTCATCAAAATCCCACCTCAATCATTCAATATCAACACGAGGGCACCCGAAAACAAGTTGATTTTTGTATTAAAAATCTCACCTTTCCACGACCCTCGATCAGAGTAACATTAGCGTTGTGTAAAATGTTCTTATAGATACCAGTAAGCCGTTGGAGCTCGGAGTTTTTGTTAGCTATCAATGTGCTCCAATCATGGTTTGGCTCCGAATCATATTTCCATCCAAAGCCACGACTCTCATCAAAGTCATGAGAATATTTCGATGCGTAGACAAGTAGTTTCTTAGGTACGCATCCACGGAGCACACACCTGCAATTCAATCAAAACCTGAGGAATCATTACTCAATTCGCATCAAACACCTATCCAACGAAAGCCTTAAATTTCAACATATAAGATTAAATCGGGAGCCACTCACGTGCCGCCAACGCCTCCAGTGGTCTCGGAAGATATCGTAGAAAACGGAAGCTCACAGATGGCGACACGGGCACCGAAATTAGCGGCAAACCGGGACGCCCTAACGCCGCCGCTTCCCGCGCCGATTGTGAAGAGGTCGAAATCATAGTGACCACCGAGCTCTGCGCCGTTATCGGAATCGGCTCGAGTAATAAAACGACGGCGATGGAACTGGCCCACGGGAAGAGACCGCTTACCGAGAGAGAGTGGAATTAGGGATTTGGGAAGAGAGAGAAAGGACGAAGAGAGAGGAGTTGTTACAGGAAGCTTGTTGTAGAACAGAGTATGGAGAGTTGGCGAGGCTAGAGACGTAGCCGCCATTTTCAGAGGTCGATTGGCTTCCGTTGCTTTGATAAATTTTATTTATTCATTAAAAGAGAACAAACATATACTTCGCCACGTCGGATATGAAGAGTTCTGGACCGTTCAATTGATGGGTCTTTACTTGATTGTTTATCATAGAACAAGATCAATCAGGTCAAAGTCCCACTTTTAAGTAAAAAGTTATAATTTTATTATTTAATATTTTTATTAATTGATTGATTAGTTTTATAAACTAATTTAATTTATAAAAATTAAATTAAATTAATTTTTATTTAACAAAATTTTAAAAACAATCTCTCTGCTAATTAAGGGTAAGAGTGTGACTTATTGAATCTATCCAAACTCTGCATCTCATCGGAATTTCTGCTTAGTGTTATTGTTATTATTTAACAATTTTATTTTTAATTAAACTGAACAATCTTATTTTTAATTAAATTAACTTTTTCAATAATTAAAAAGAGGCTTCTTTAATTATATTTAATTTTTAAATAATTTTATTTATAACAATTTAATATTTATTAAATTTTTTGTTTTATTTATTTAACTTCCTATCTAATTTTAAAAATTATTGATTAACACACCAGAGTTTGTTGTGCCTTGTGTTAGTTATCCTTAATCTCGTCTTACGTTGTCTGTCCGTAACTAGTGAAGGAGTGACGTCGTTTTTCCGAAATGTTTGCATTGTAATATAATGAAATGAAATAGTGAACAACTTGACAGTGATTATTACAATTTGCCCCTTGATTGTCGTACTCATTTACATATCACCTTCTAAAACTGGAACTACAACTAATCTCTGTATCAATGTTAATACCAAAGAACTGCCAGGTGAAAATTTACGAAGCTTCAACTTCTGAACTATCACTTGGCAGCTTCAGAATGTGGGTGAAATTCACATCTCTCGACCCTGCCAAAGTAAAGAAACTTCAATTTCCATTGCAAGCCTACTGACATAGAGCAGTATCAAGTTCTACGGAAAACAAGTTAAGATCATTAGCAACAGTTACTGAAAGTCCAGCATTTCTTGGACGAAATAACAGTTTTGACAAACAAAAGCCAGAAAAGCTGAAGCAACAACAAACACATGAAATGCTCAAGACTTCATGCAAAACTTTTTACCTTTAACTACAACTTGTACTCCAGAAGATGCATCCATTTTGTAGCTGACCATTTGTTCCCTTTAATCACAGGGCAGCTACCTAGAACAAGCCATAAAGATGAATTAGTCCTTATCTTGCTTAAAAGTAGTATGAAAGTTGACTTCTATGCTGGCTAACAGTGTTTTGATGTGTACAATTAAAGGATCAAGACAATAAAGGAAACTGAATATTATTGTTCCTCCTCAGTGGACAAAGATCAATCATAATCATCTATGAAGTACCAAAGTGAAGTTCAACTGACCATGCAAACTTGAAGGATCTAACGAGGCATCAGGTCTTGTACTCCAAAACAGCAATGCATCGCCCATTTTGGGTTTCAGAGAAAGACCTTGCTTTCCACATTTGGACAAATCATTCCACCACGGTACAGAGCTGAAATTTGCCTTCGCACTTGGAAATACTGTCTCACCGCCCTCTTCAACGTCAGATCTGCACCATCAGAAGTGGAGATAATAGAGAATAAATGCAGTTCAATGTCTCCAGAAAATATATTAAAACATAATTTTTTTTATCGTTCTAATGGTAAAGGAATACTCTTACAGATACATGAGAAGAGTTGCTGTCCGTTGACCCCCATGTCTAGTATTGAAGTCGTCAAGAAAAAAATCATAGTGAGGCTCGTACTTTTGTCCAATTTCATAGTGGAGAATTTGAAGTGATTCCCCATTCTCTGTGGGTTGTAAAAGTTAGTTAAACCAGCAGCAGCTCAATTATGCAAATAACGTTACATCACATGGTTACATGGCGAACCAATATTGATTAAATCTTCATACTTGTAACACAAAATTAAGCTTGCAAATTGATATAAAGTCCAATTGATGGGGTCTAAAGTTCTGGAGCCTAACCTTTTTAATTGACATATGTCTTTATTAATTATTACCACAAGCTTAATCATGTAGAGCTTAAAGATACGGTGGAAACATAATCAACACTCTATTAAGATAGTGAAGGGTATTGCTGACTTCGTGTTAGCAGATTGGCATCCAAAATTTGACGTATTAAGTCATAACAAATAAATGGCACAATTCCAAGTTCAAATAAAGAAAAGTAGAAATGCTTTTGCTAATGGAATGTCTAGAAATTTTGCAGTTTTGACTAAAATATCAGCAGTATAATATGTCAACTTCCTAATCAGTATCTAAGATAGCTTTCTCAATCTTTACCATCCCATACCTACAGGAATGAACGTGAAATCCGCTATCCTCTTTTCGATCGCCTGGACGATTTGATCTTGTCCTCTTGAGAGAAACATTCCAGAGCTAGTTCGCACCCTGACAAAAGAAGTAGCAAAGGATAATTTAAAGAATGAAATTAAGCAAACAGAAGAACTTGCTCACTAGGTGGAGATATAAGAACACGGCTACGAAGTACCTGCTATCAACACTTTTACCCGTCTTGCTATCTATTACGGTTGACTTCTTCATGTGGGGTTTGGCAAGAGATATCAAATGGTCACATTCTTCTTTTGACTGTTAAGATTATATTAAGGCAATCCAATTACAATCTCATCAGGGGACCAATACAGAGAAATTTAAGATTTGGAATGAAGAGCCTCGCAAATACAAATATGAAGATCATCAATTCACAATTCAAGTATGCAACAAAGAGATCCTGATATGATGAATATCCATGCAAAATACACAAACCAGGATCTAGATATAAGAATTTATACCACCAGCTAGATGAAGGTGAAGCATCAGAATATATGAGAGCATTCATTTGCAATCTGTTCACAAGATTATTTGATTGGCACTTCTACCTTGTATTGCTCAAGGCAAAGCATTTCCTTACATTGTAACAAAATTCTATACAGCAATTAACATCAACAAACCCAATTGGCCAATCCAAATTATGTTCGGTGAAAATGGATGCAGAACCAAACATTTCAAACCACAAAAAAAAGAAGAAGAAAACTGACCAAGAAATTATGATAAACGATGGCTCTGGGCTCCCAAGAAATAATCTCTGTCCACTGCTTTCCTCTCATTTCTAATACATCGATAAAACTGCGTCAAAAGCCAGCAACAAGAGAATTAAGAAAAGACTGTTGCCAAAAGAACAAAATAAGAGTCATACACTCTCAAAATCACCTTTTGAGTTCAAGAATTACACAATACCGTTATACCCGTTAAAAAGATACCTTTCAGAGGTTTTACGCCTACTCAGCTCGATAGGAGAATCCCCCTCGGTGTTGATGGGTATAGAGAGGATCTTCAGACCCAAAAGCAAGAAAAGACCCGTTGTTAAAATCAGCAGCATCGTCCACAAAATCGTAAGCTTTGGCCATTTCTTTGCCTGTAGCCTAATAGAATTCCTCAATTTGGCCACCATTTTTTAAGAACTAGCCAAAACCCAAGAACCCAAACGCAAGGATTTTTGCTCGAGAAACTAAAAACCCCGTGACAAAGGACTTCTATTTGGGTGAATTTTGTACGTGAAGTCCAGAGAAATGCGTTACCAGACAAAAACCTGAAAAGAACAGGGACTGGTGATGCTTTAATGGTGGTTTAAATAAACAAGTAAAGTTCTTTTAAAGTCGTAGTGACTTAATTGTCCTTGCCACTTTCGGTTCAACTCGAGGATTCAATGCTCCGGTGTCGGTTACTCGGTGGGAATATATTCGTCATTATACATGATCAAGTCAATGATTTTCGCTCCAGAGTCAAGTCAATCTATTCCGGTGGGCCGTGCCAAGGTTTTACCTGTCTGAACCAGAAATCGGGAAGTCCATGTAGGATTTTCAGAATTCTACTGGCTGCCCACTGATAATATAGCAAGAAATTAGAAAATTATTCTTTTTCATCAAAAAAGAATATATATAACAAGATTTTTTATTTAATAATTAATCACATAATAATTTATAATATATATAACTTAACTTATATTTACTGGAAAATCTTTTTAAAAACATTTTAATATAAGTTAACGAATATGCTCTTTTTTAACTATAAGATAACATGTTCCAGTTGCTACTAATTAAAATTATATTATATTCGAACATCTTTTTAATTGTCTAATTTTAAATTAGTTAAATTTAAAAAAATCAAACTGATCAAACTCAAGGTTAGATTGCTTGTTGTAGACGCAACCCCACCTCGAGCTTATATCTGACCCAATCATATTTCAAATATGGATGATAATAGGTCAGCTTATAAGTTTAAATTTAGGTGCTTTCAATAAATCGATTCATAGATTGAATGCAGACTTAAATTGATACGAGACTCAACTTTTTAAAATAAAATAATATCATCTTGATTAAAAGAGTTGAGCCTTAAGCAGTAGGAATGGTAAAATCGACCAAGTCCGCCTGGTCTGACCCACCCCTCCTTTAGCTTCAGTTAACCGAGCCACCAGCCTAGCCTAAGACTCATGCCCACTCATTATTTCCAAAACAACGCCGTTTTTAAAGTTTTTTATTAAAAATAAATAATAAGTCGAGCCTATAACCTGGCCGTCCATCCCGGCCTGCAAATTGTTTAATATTTTAAATTTTAAAAAGTTATTTTAAGATGGCCTTTTGCTGTTTTGCATCCCTAATTTTAAAAAAATGAGGTTTAACCAAATTTGAGAATTCAACATAAATTAAGTTTGGATCGTATTTAGAGTTTTACTAAGACATGAAACAAAACAGTGATCCTTAACCATACGCAACTAATAGACATTAGATTAGAATGTATAATTTTTATTTTTGGCTAAAATTCTGAAGAACATGACGCCGTTTAATAAACAGAAGTTGGAAGCAAAAATTGAAAACAAAAATAACGAAATCGTCACCGGCGATCACCACCGCCACCGGAGCTCCCCTCTTTCTCAACCTGCTGCCTCTGTTTTTCGACGAGCTTATCAATCGCCGATTGCACAGCTTCTCGGCCGCCGATTAGCAACCGTGTTACAACTTCCGGATCCTTCTCGAAGCGCGCCTCTTCGAACTCCTTCCTCGCGTTCTCCCTTAAAACGTCTCTCCACAACACGCCCCGCGAGTCAGGCCACACGAAGAAGCGAGTGGCCCGGAGTATGTCTCGGTACAGACTCAGCGCCTCCCGTCGGGTACTAGTGAGTCTCCGCCGGTTCAACAACTCCTCCTCTTCATCGTCGAACGATTTCTCTTTCTTCACCACGTGCCTGTCCAATAGCTCCTCTAAAGTGTCCGGGCCTTCGTGCAAAAACCTATAATTGAGAATCGGACGGCGTGATGTTTGACATTGAAACCATAGATTTCTCCATCTCTGCAAGTTCGCACTCATAATAGTTCGTTGTGGGTCAAATTTTGGTGCCAGCATCAACGGACCCCGTCTTAGTAAACCAAAATGGGCTTATTGGGCTTTCTAAATACATGGGCTTATTGGCTCAATGTTATTATAAAACGTCATTCAGTCCAATCCTATAGTCAAATGTTCATTACAAGTCCGTATTTTCAAGTCGCTAATACATCCAACGACTCACTCAAAGTATGTAAGTATGGTAATTGTGAATTGTTAAAGAAGCTTAGTTAAATTTGTACGGAACCATTCTAGTAAGTTACACGAACGGCTTGATATCTAAGAATCTCACCGATAAGCTCTCCTTTTCCAGACCCAACATACCTTCCACAAATCTCACCATCTCTAATGAACAAGAAAGTGAGAACTTCAATCACGTTCATGTCTTTCAAGAACTGCATGCAACTCTTGTTCTCATCACCGTTCATTCTCGCGAACACAACCGTATCAGCCATCTGTCTCGACAGCTTGAGCACCGTCGGGTACACCTTCACGCACGGACCACAGTGTTTCAACCCCACGTCAAGAACAATCAGCTTGTGATCGGCTTTATGATCGTTGATCAACTTCTCCACCTCTTCCCTGCAATGGAGCTGCACCACAGCGGAGTGGTTGTCGCCGTAGTACAACACGTCGCCGACGAGCTGGTCCGGGCCGATCCCTTCCTCCCCGTGAATCTTCTCCATGCTTTTGTAGAAACTGAAATGTGGGACTTTGTCGATTTTCTCTCTCTCGCAGACTTGTTTGGTCTTCTCGGACTCGTCCCCTAAGACAAGCAGGAATTTAACGTCGTTGCATGTTCTGCTTAAATCCACCATGAAAGGGTAGATTTTACTGCTGTGGTAACTGCGACTCGATGCGAATTCAACCACCACAAGCCTATCTTTGGCCAGTCTAAGATCTTCATGTTAGGAAAAATACAAAGATCGAATCTATGCGCAGCGGAAATAATTTCAAAATTTTTCACATAATCAACTTTAATAGAATTAAATTGAAATATAAAACAAGAAATATATCAAAAACACACCTGTTTTGATTTCCTTTCGTAATTTTTCTTTTCTCCTAGAATCTTGTCAATCTACAAGCCGTTCAATCGTCCAGCCTCTAACGGTATCCACAGATCAATTCAGAGAAAAACTCAAAACCAATTTTGAGAGAAAAAATTGTTAGAAGTGCTAGCTTCTATTTTTTTCTAATTTTTCCTTTTATATGAAAAATCTTATTTTTCATATCCTTGGATTTTATCAAAATTATAACTAAAGT
>JAOTAY010000002.1:392151-405468 GCA_025629805.1 Erythroxylum baracoense | reverse complement strand
ATCATGTTCTTCCAATTTTAACTAACACCATATACTTTCTAATTTAATCTCAATTTCTCCTTTTAATCCATCAATCTTTAAAAAAAAATTTCTACCCTCAAAGACATTATAATTAATACCTAACCACGACAATTTAATCAAATTAAACCTCAACAAAAACTAAACACATGCTTACTAGTAAGAAGGGGATTAGGGTCCAACATTTAGGATGGAACATAAACTAATAAATACATACTACCTAATATATCCTCAATAATTTTTTTAATACTAATTATTTCTTCTAACCCTAATCCCTGGTATGTAATTAATAATATTGTTATATTATTTCTATTTACCCTAATAATAATATTTTTATATTATTAATAAAAATTATATATAATTAATAATAAAATGTTTATTAATGAAAATTGAAAAAATATAAAAAACTATTCTTTAATTATTTGTATATGTTTCTATATAAATAAATAAATTTTAAGTACAAATCACATATAATATAATAAAATTTATTAAATAATTAATAATATTATTTTTATATAATTAATAATAAATTGTATATAATTAATAATAAAATGATTAAAGTTTTTATTATTTTAAATAGAAAAAATATAAAAATTATTTGTCACGATTGTGTATGACTTTTTAATTGAACATGATTTTTATTTGAAAATCGTAACGTTAAACCTTTTGTAACAAACATTTTAATATCAGGGATATAATAGTCATTTATTATATATTACATTCCATTCCATCCATCTTCTAAATAATATTTTACTACATTACATTATGAACCCTTTCATCTCTCTCAAACAACTTTTCGTTATATTACATTCCATTCCATTATAAGCCGTCCCTTTCTGTTCCGTTTCATTCCATTCCGTTCCGTTCTGTTCCATTAATTAACATCCAATCAAACAGACCCTAAAGTAGGGTCTGAAAAAGTCTGATAGTACGCTGTCTTACCCTTATAGAATAGAGAATTTGTTTCTGGTAGACCCATATGTGAATGTGACAATAAAAAAATGATACAATTTAAAAGAGAAATATAAAAACTTATATGTTAAACAAGTAGGTAAATATAAATAAATAAATAAAATAAAATAAAACCAAAGAAGAAGTAAAATAACCATGATAATATAAAATTATAAATCACAATTAAAATTTTGCATTTAATTTTTAATAATTATCTGAATCAAAAAATTTTTAATTTAATGGTTAATTAGATACTTTGAAATGTCCATAATCAACAACCAATGTCTTTATTATTAAAAAAAATTCAATCTAGGTCATTTAAATTTGTTACAAAAATTATATTTTATGATATTTATTATTACTTCTTATATATTGATGATATAAAAATTTATAAATTACATACTTTAAAACTCATACTTTTATTGAAGGGTAGGTTATTGGGAAATAACTTTTCTATTAGTTAAGGATAAGGTTATGTACTATTAGACTTTCTTAAATGCTGCGTTTTAACAGGATTCATATTGAATATTGTTATTGTTGATATTACTAATTAATGTTGAAGTTTGGTAACTATTTCTTAATTCTAATGAGGCGAAGAAAAATTTGGTAATTATGAGTTAATAAGTTACTAGTTATTAATAATTATTATTGTAAATAACAAAAATTTTATTTTATTTTTTTAGCACATGAGGTGTTTTAGGAGACTTTCAACTATGAAAATGTGCCTTTAAGCTATCCACATCTAGATTAATCTTTGCTCATACCGGGTCAACTCGTAAGGAGTAAAGTGCTGGCTAAATAGGTCTCTCCATTCTTAGGATTCGAACTCTAGACCTCTAATTAAGAGATAAGAGTGCTGAACCATTCACATCAACTATATTTGGTTAAAAAAATATTTATTAATAAACGATAAAATAGTACGTTAAGATTAAGAACGTGGAAATATGATTAGGCCAATTGGCATCAACATGGAAGCTTCCTTTTCGAAAGGCTGCTTTCGCTCTTTCCTTCAGGGAAAAACAAAACAGTCCCGAAGACAGGGCCCTTCTGTGCATTTTCTGCACCACACCTTTTTCAAGAAGAAGATCACAAACATTAAGATCAGATCATAAATGGTTCGAGTAGTTTCCAAGAAACGAAGCATTGTCGTACAGAAGAGTTTCTTTGTCGTATGTCTTCGGTTGGTTGGTTTTACTGTTAAAACTTAAAAGTTATTGCCACACATACTTTGGTTTAAATATTTGTAAATAGATATTGATTTTTGAAGTATCAGATCTTCTTTATTAGTTATGATATTTTTATCATGTCCAATTAAATCTCATCTACATATTTACGTAGACCTTACATAAATATATAGATAAAATTTAATAAAATAAAATTAGAACAAAATAAGTAGATGAGAATATTTGATGAGATTTTTAAAACAAACAGAATAAAAAATCAATTAAAAAAGAGAAATTTTTTAATTTTTTATATCTTTTATTAATAATAATATAAAATTTAATTAATTTTCAAAATTTTACAAATAAAATTTTGTATTTATTCTAATTAATCATATTAATTAATTGTTCTTCCTTTCATGCTCCATCAAAATCATGTTATTTTAGTACTAAATTAGAAACAAACCTTACTCAGAGTATGCCATCGTTGTTCTTCGATCGATTGAATCCTTACAATTCCTCGTCAAAACGAACTCTGCTACGAAGTGTTTCTCAAATTAGGCCTCGGACGATTTCAGCATGCAAACAAGTTTTTTCCTGGAAGTCCGTATACAAGCCCTCCATAGTCCCTGGAAAGGTTGGAACATGACCCGTCAGGGCAAGACAGGGACCATCGGAGCACGCGACCAAACCTTAGTTCTATTGACAGCTTTACTAGGAAGTGCATAAAACATTAAAACCTCAAACTTCTTGTTTTTGTTAGACAGCATTAAGTAACTTAACGATTAAGCAATCATAGTATATTTATTACAAAAATACGGTATGAGTATTATATAATATTATTTACCTAATTAAACTTAGATCAAATTAATAATTTATTATAATTATTTTAAATTATTAATTTAAATCGATTTTAAATGATTCAAATTGAAATTATGAGCCGTATTAAATTATCATATATTTCTTTGTTATTTTAAAATAAGAAATTAAAAATTATCATAATTTTTTTAAATAATTTTAAAGACTACAAAATTCTTTTAAAGTTTATTAAATTATTTTAACTCGATATCAAAGTTTGCCAAAAATGTGGCTGTTGTTTACAAGTAAGTCACCAAATAAGCCCTCTAAGGGGTGGTTGAATTGGTAAAGGAAAAGTATGACTTAAAAAGTTTTGTGTTCGAATTTCTTTATTTATATTTTCTCGATTAAATCTGTTATACAGAACTTGTTTAATGAGAAGTACCTGATTAACGTAATTTGCAGGTTATTGCATCAATTCAAAAATTTACTCAGTACTTATTTAAATGATAACGATTCTTCCCTTAAAAAAAAAAAACCCGCCAAAGAATCTGTAACGTAATTCCTAATAATTCAGAAACAGCCAAATTCGGACAATATGTCGAAAATGTATTTGTGTAATATCTACAAAGTCTCAGACTTGTACGCTTCCTTGCGTAATAACACTATGCACGCGTCCTGAGTGGACCCATGTGACCGATTTCTCATGGAAGTCTACAATTTTGTTGCTCAAGCTTACAAGCAAAGTATGCGATAAACAAATCACAGCTCAGACTTCTATCCTAATTTTTTACCTTTGAAAACGAACTGTGCCCTTTTTGTTACTACATCCTTAAAATTTAGATTCCGATGATCAGACCAAAAACAAGAAATGAAAAGAGCAAAAGAACAGGACTTCAGGAAGCTGAAACTCTAATATTCTAATATACAAATTGTAAAATACGGTTGATTTGTAGCTCCATGGAGCTTACACGTCAACTTTTAATGGAACTGTATGGGGCCAGGTGTACTCTTTTACTTGCATATGCTATTCATCAACCAAAGATGTCAAATTGCGGGTATAAAGAGTAGTATGCAACCACTTGACCAAACTCATTTTCTTGCTTCAACCTCTAGATATGGAGAAGAAATTGTCAGGTTTAAGCCAGCTCTTCTTCACATGCTTCCTCCACAACTTCTCCATCTTCATGGTGATTCCTGCAATCACCGACGTTACAATGGCAGCCATTTGTCCTGGAAGAGACCAATGCTCGTTAGCCATTTACTTAACTGGTTTCCAACAAGCGGTAATGTTCTTTAAAACCACAATCCCTTCGATCCTTTATCTCAGCTTTTTGCGTTCTTGTTCATTGTCTTGGTTTGGCTTCGGTGCTAGACTAATACTAACTTCACGTCGAAAGATTACTCGTTGCTTCTGATGAACTTATGATCATGCATTAACAAAGCAGAGTTGAACTAAACCTTTAGTTTCTGTTCTTTGTTCAGATATGAAACTTACTGATACCGTAAATCTTGAAGCTTTTGTTTTGTTGTTTCCAAGCTTTTTTATGAGATTATAATCGAATGAAGTTTCCTGGCGGTTTCAATAATCAAGGGTTTTGTATGCATGTGCACTGTGGAGAAACTGACAACCGAGAAGTCGCATCCACTTTTCCACTCTTTCGGGGTTGGAGTGAACTTCGAGTTTTGAAGTGTTCTTAGCTTAGAAAGTAATAAAAGCCCAATCCAACCCGAAAGAGACTGAAAGCTCTAATAAAAAACTCCTTTCCTTTGAAATAAAGTTGATAATGACTCCGATCGGACCTAGTTTTCGAACCTGAATTTTAGTCCGCTTGAACTTGTTTTTAATGTCGAGTTGAATCGGAGTCTTGAGAACCTTAACTTTTCTTTGTTTTTCCAGTGACAGAACTCGGTCATACATACCATTTAGGTTATATACTCAGCTATGAAGATTTTTACAAATGCACTTGATTTTCCAATTCCAACCCATTATAGCCTTCTTCAACTTCATAGCGTGTGCATGTCCTGTCATGTCACATTCACTTTCGTCACACTCCCTTCAATGGTTAAAAACAGGAGAGAATTGGAAGTAAAGTTGGTCCATAAGGTAGCCAACTTATTGAAAAATACAGTAACGAGATCGTGGTTTGTGTCATATACATGAACTCACTAAGACTATATTTACACAAGTGAAATTGACATGGTAAACAGTTCCGATTGCAAGAGTCGGATCAAAATGCCTAGATATCTACTAGTCTAAGCACTACCAACTTCACTCTCTTTGCATCTTTCAACTGCTCCTGTGTCTCTGTTCTTCATTTTCAAGCGAATATGGAAGAACTTCCCACGTTGAGCCATCTCTTCTTGACTGTTTTCCTCTCTGGTTTCTCAACGTACATGGTGATTCCTGCCATGACTGACGTTACTCTCTCTGCACTTTGTCCTGAAGAAGCTCAGTGCTCTCTTGCTATCTATCTCTCGGGGTTGCAAGTAACGGTACATGAAATAACCTGCTCTGTTTCTTTATCTGATAAACTTTCATCTGCATAAATTCATTAATGTCAAGCTTTTTGTCCTCTTTTTGCTCACGAAAGAACCATACAAAATTGTCGTTTCTCTATCAGGAAGAAGGAGAAGGTGTAAAATTTACTGAAATTCCCTCCAGGGACAGTTTCCTTCCTTCTTGTAAATTGAGTTTCAAGTGGCTACGTAGTAACGGTCACTAAATCTGTTGTAATGTCTTGTCTACTTCGAAACACAAAATCTGTAGAACATTTCCGAGTTTTAGGTATACTGAAGACTCTTCTTGTTCTTCCAAAAGGAAGCTTCCCTTTCACTATGAACTGCACACCTCAGGAACTTCCCTGTTACAAAAGTAAATGTCTAAATGGTCGGACCCACCTTGACATTTTATGCAAATTTCGATTCTCTTCAAGCCTTCATGACTATGACTTTTACCGGTTACTAAATTTTTTAACTAAACCATTGACCAAAGTAGCCATCCATGGCCTACCCTGGTAAAATTTCATGCTTATTAGTTGGAAAGTTGCTGCTTTTGTACCTAATGTTCTAAGAAACAGGTTTACTTACTGTGTTGGCTTTGATCCGAGTAATCATAGTTTCGTGGTCTGTGGGAGTTCATGTCATGCAAGTATGTGGGATTATAAAACTTTTTACCTTAAATTTATCATCAACGTACTAAGGAATTTGTGCAGATCACAGGGGTTGGAACATTGGTAATGATGCCTTTGGTAGGTTATCTTTCAGACAAGTACGGAAGGAAAGCTTTGCTTACTGTCCCATTGTGTCTTTCTGTAATTCCATCAGGTGAAAGACCCAACCAATGAATTGGTTTTTTCAAGTTCTTGACAGTTCTTATCGGTTTTTTAAGACCAAGAAAAGGTTAAAATCACATTCTCTTGACCATGCTTTAATATTATAATAAAAATTAATAACTAGATTACGAATTCTATTAAAATTATTAATAAAATTCTAAGCATTGGTTAATGTCAATGATCGAGTTTTTAAAGATAAGTCAGTGTAAAAAGCCATAGGCCACATGAAAAAAGTTGAAAAGGTAGTAAAAGAAAATGGGTTCCCCTTAAATGAGATATCAGAATCAGAACCTGGTCCAGTTCTGACCTGGAAGACCTGAAATGAAGCAAACTTTTGCTCGTTAATGACCAACAAGGCTTTGAATTACGGGTTACGGCTTATGCTGCGATTATGGATTACTATGGATTACGATGTCAATACAATTTCACTGATATAATTTCACTTGTGAATTGAATCTTGGCATACAGCAATATTGGCATACAGCAGGACTAGGAACTTTTTCTATGCATACTATGTTCTTAAGATTCTCACCGCCATGGTTTGTGAAGGAAGTGTCCAGTGCCTTGCACTTGCCTACGTGGTAATTTCTTCTTCTTCTTGTTCTTCACTAAATTCCATTCTAAACGGCCAAGAAAGCTCTCTGGTTTAGGTTTTGAACAACGATTTTCATATTTTCAGGCTGACAATGTTCCTGAGGGCCGACGAGCCTCGGCGTTTGGAATCCTTACAGGGATTAGTTCCTGTGCTTTTGTTTGTGGAAACCTCTCCACTCGTTTCCTCTCCACTGCTTTAACTTTCCAGGTCTTTCTATCTCTGTGCTTGAGATTTTGTGCGTGTGTGTGTGTATTTTCATTTCAGCGATACAATTTAATTTCTCTTCAGGTTTCTACTACGGTGGGGGTTATAGCAATCGTGTACATGAAGATTTTCCTACCAGATTCCATGATTGACAACGATCTCTCAGTACCGATTCTTTCAAAGGGAAAGGAGAAGATTGAATCAACTTGTGAAAAAGCAAGTGATTGTTGCTCGACTCAGAAGAGCGTGCAAATTTTTAAACCGATTCCTTCCTTGGATGACATGCTCTGCTTGCTCAAGAGCAGGTTAGAATTTTATTTTTACTACGAATCCCGAGTCGAACTCAGATCAAGCCTGAAGAAATTATAAAATACTTCTTTATCTTTTTGCAGTCTGACATTTTCACAAGCTGCCATTGTTGCATTTTTCACCAGTTTCGCACAAGTTGGCCTTCATTCGACATTGTTGGTACTTATCTAATTTAAGAATGTAAGGGCTTAGCAGGATTAGAACTTTAATCATTGTTTCCTCTTGGTTGCAGTATTACTTAAAGGCGCAGTTTCACTTTAACAAGGATCAATTTGCTGATCTAATGGTAATTGCTGGGATTGCTGGAACTATTTCCCAGGTACAACATTTTCTTTTTCCTGGTTTGTTTCAGCTTTCATTACAGTTTTTCCTATTGCTTTTGGCACTATTAATAATGGGCATGAACCTGTTTTTCTTCATCTGAAATATTACAGCTAATCTTGATGCCGATGTTGGTTCCCCTATTGGGAGAAGGGAAGCTTCTTTCAATAGGGCTTTTCTTTGAATGCACCCATGTAAGCACCTTTCTCCCTACTTTGTTCATAGGGTTGCTACTGGTTATTTACTTGTGTGTTTTTTGATTCGATGCAGATGTTTCTTTACAGTATCGCCTGGTCCTTCTGGGTAAGTCCATTTCGTTTTGGTTCTGAGTTGGTTGAACTTCAAGTTTAAATATAGTTTTGCTAAGCCAGTTCAGATTAAAACAATATCGTTTTACTAGAAATTCGAATTTACTAGGCTGTTGATGATGAATGCTAACATATAAATCCTGACAGGTTCCTTATGCTTCTGCTATGCTCTCCATTTTGTATGTTTTCGCACATCCATGTGTGAGTTCCTCATTCTTCTCTTCTGAGAAATTTCGTCGCTGATTGTTGAATTAAAACTTCATAAATGATATATGCAGATGCGGAGCATTGTATCTAAGCAAGTTGGCTCCTCTGAGCAGGTAATTTCTAAAATCAGGATAGTGAACTCAAATTCTCTAGATAATATACAATATACTAAAGTTGCCTTGAATGCTGAAGGTGAAGTTTCCTGAGCCTTCTAAGGTATTGATGGTCTTCAAAAATTTTAAAAAACGATCTCATTTGTTTATTACCGATTAAGCCTGACTGGAGGCCTGATTAACCCAAGTCTGACCTGTTAATTTTGGGCTAAATTTATCATTTGGGATCAAAATCTTTAATTTTATGCTTGAGAAAGAGTAGGTCCAATTGCCAAGTCTAGTTGAAAGCGTGTTTAATCAAATTTATGTATTATTTTGTATTTAATACTATTAAAATAGCACTTATTACACTAATAACTAAATTGTAAATAGCATGTATAACTAATAATTAAAGAAATCGTTCTAAGAATCATGTAAATTTATTGAAATTTATCTAAAATTTGCAAGAACTTTAACGGTTTAGATCAATAATTAACAAAATAAATAAGTTCTATCGGTTTAATTATAAAAATTTTAAACAGTCAATTTTCGGTTCAATTTAAATTAATAACCTTTGTTATTAAAAACCGATTGATTTATTAATTAATCCGTCGATTTTTATAAATTAGAATAATAGTTAGTTTTTATTTAATAATTTTCTCATTTAATTAAATTTTAAATTTTTTAATTGACAAAAATAACATTTTGTCTTTAATTCTATTTAAAATTTTTTAATTTATTTAATATTTATTGTACATGATATTATAACAGTCTAACAATGATTAAACTTTTAAAATTCAAAGCTTTTATCTTATTGCTGTAATTTTCAGTTTGATTTTTAAAATATTAGGGTTTTTATTTTTTAATTTTTTTCAGGGAAAGGCTCAAGGATGCATCTCAGGAATTTGCTCCATTGCCAACGTTATTGCTCCATTGGCCTTCTCCCCTTTATCAGGTGAGAATAGGTACTAAACATAAAGGTTACGGTCAAGCAAAGCAAAACCTAAAGAATCTTCAATCTTTTCACAGCTTTATTCTTATCTGAAGAATCACCGTTCCATTTCCCTGGTTTCAGTATATTGTGCACTGCACTTGTATCGGTAAGAGGTTTTAGATTTTGGTTGAGCTTTTAAGTTCCGGTGAAATTATATACAATTGACTGTACCCTCCATCGCTGGTTTCTTGTATAGTCTCTTGCCTTTATTCAAAGCCTCATGATAAGGGTAGCTCCACCTGTTTCAAGTCAGAGGATCAATGACAGCAACTACGTTGATGCCTAATCATGTTAAGACCTCTTGGTAATATCTACTCGTTGTGATTGGAGAGATCATTGGAAGTAGATAGGACCTGTAGCTTTCCATTTTGCTCCCATAAATTTAGGCGATAAGCTCGTCAAGTGCCATCAGAAACGGTAGATTCCAGGGCCTTAAGTGGGACTATCTTATGGCTATGGAGTTTGTACTATTTGGTCACTACTGGTTATTAGTAAAGGAAGGAAGTAGATATTATTTGGTTCTTTCTTCTTTCTTTCCAGTGTTTCTAATACATTCCGTTCCCTGTCATGCAATTCTAATGATTTTCCTACATCAATTAGGCCATGTCTTCTACATTCTTCACTTTGATCCGTCTACATTGATTATAAATTACAATCTACCCCCAATTTGTTAGGAGTAACACTACAAACTAGTGATTCTCTCCACACTTCGCCTATTACACTTTCACTGATGTTGATTTATCCCCTAAATTACATTATTAGAATAATCCAATCAAGACTAGAAAGCCAACTGAACATTTTGGTTCATCAAATACATGCTCTCAAAGACCATAATCAAATGGATATAACTATAGATTATTTGCCAGAAAAAAGGGAGTGACCACATGAGATCAGACTCAATTAACGGTGACCTTACCCACCATACCAGCTCCTTGGTGAGGTGAGCAATAGAAAGTGTAATCACCTTTCTCAGTCAAAGTAACAGCATACGTCTCACCAGGAGCATTGAGGAGGTCCTCATCACTCATGGAGATTTTCGAAACATCAACACCACTTGGGACCTCGTCCTCGTCGAAGACAACGTTGTGTGGGAAACCAGCGTTGTTCTTGAACACAATCTTCTCACCGGAAGGGACAGAGAAGTTGCTTGGAACAAAAGCCAACGACCCATCATCACCTCCGAGCAGGATTTCAATGGCCATGGCATTGGAGGCAAGCATTGTGCTTGCTGCGGCGGCCACAACGGCTACACCAACTTCCTTCATTGAAGCTCTGACGCCGAACCTGGAAACGGGTGTTGCCGGTACTTTGACGGTGGCACTCACCTTGGTTGATGATAAGGTGTTTGTCTTAAGACCAGTGAAAGATGGGATGGTAACAGCTGCAGAGGTTACAGTGGCCATTGCTTAAACGTTTATGGTAATGTGTTCTTCTGGTCGACAAAGAGATAATGAGATGCAGGAAATGGCTTTAAAAGGCAATGGGTTTGGCTTTTTTGAGGGTGAGAATGTATGGGTGTGGCTTGGAATTGGAGAGGAGATATGTGTAGGATAATGAGTGAAATGGGAGAAATCTGATTGGACGGTTTGGATACAGGTTCATGACGTGGACTGGAAGTACTGACGTGAGGTGGAGGAGGAATGAGACCGACTCTGTAGAAGAGATAAAATCTCAGCTTTCGAGCCTGTTCAGGCCCAGATATTTCTGAGGTCTTCGACATGACAAGAAGTCCAATGATTTATACATTAAAGGGCTTGTTGAGAGTATCGACAAAACATAAATACTTCAATTCGATCAAATCTGGTAAAGAGAGACTACGTTCACTCGTTAGTTTCTGTTTTTTCTTACCGTTGGATCTAATCAAACCCCTTTACTCAAAAATACGTAACGACAAGTTCTATTAATTTGGACCACTACTTAGAGGCAAGAAAAGCCTCTCTACTGATCCAGGAAGAAACACAAAGAAAGAAAAGCTAAAGAGTGGCTGTGAGAAAATATTATTTCCAAAAAGTTTCATCACTTCATGCAATCTTCCAGTTCATATGTGTTGAATTCTCATCCACCAAGAAATTTGTGGCCTATCGTATGTTTCTGATTCATTGAATGCTCCAGTTTACAAATCTTAAGTTCGTAATGACATCTCCACAAGGCAGATTTTACCTATGGGAGCAAGCAAGGACCACAATTTCAGCCTCAACAACTTGAACAACCAACATACATCCGAACCTAGGATCAAAGAACCGCTGCTGGGTAAGAAATAACGATCTCCCAAGTCAAATATGGCTCCACAGGCAAGTTCAGCAACCCTTACGACAGTGCTACAGATAAAAGAAAGTTCGGACCTTCGAAGTTGACAAATATGATTTTGAAGTTATATTTCGAGGATATGTTTCCCAATCATGGATGGAACGATGATTTCAGGACCAACTAGAATAATGAAGTGAAGTAGGTAGACATTGGATCACCCTATCAAGTTGGAGAGATGTCTTTGTAAGATCCCTAATCTATAATATATCTACAGCAACTCTAATTAGGGGAAAAAAAATCATATACTAGATGTGATCAGTAATTCTCTTCTCCTTTTCAATATGGAATTGTGATGACCACCGTTCGTGTAAATTTCCCAGTCACCTTTCTTGAATGAAAAAAACAAGATGGTAAACTACCTTTTTTTCCTATGAAGAGGAAACTTTCTTATATGTTTAAAACCTCATTATACCACCATAATCAGCGAAACCAACTAATGATTAGTCAAGCAAAGTTTGCAAGTTCACCATGACCATGCATTTTCCAATTTCTCCAGTCGAAACATACATACTGAACCAAGAAGGACCAAGAAACCTTACATTGCAGACTTTAAACATCTTATGTCCCACGAAACAAGCTAAAGAGCATATCACATAGCAAGAATTGCTTCTTTTGGAGTACAGGTGATTAGTAGAAACAACAAATTCATTTTTCACTTATCAAAATCATTCGTATATATTCATAGGCTTTTGAAGCTACAAACTATTAACAGTCAACGATGCGTTAACCAGAACCAGAACTTGATATGAACTCACAGATATCAGATACAGAAAGTCGAGCATCTTTCAAACAAACCTACCATAGCTTAAGAATTTTCTTTGTTTCAGTATATATACAAACACTGTTCCATAGCATTTCATCAGAGACCCAGCACAAACCTCAATACTACCTGTTCAACTCATTGTGAATAAATGAATATTAAGTAAGCTAACCTTTGAGAAACTATGTAAAAGAACCATACAAATGAATTTAAGTTTCTATAGTAAAAGGAAACAGAATGTACACTGTAGGGTCCGAGCGGCTCGGAGGGTCCTTTCATGCCCAACCGGTAATCCAGCCTCTCACGGTAGCCGCACTTAGAACCACCCATTGTGGCATCCTAACCTAAAAATACCCCCGAACAACGCCATTAATTACCAAGCTAAGAGTAAATGAAAGGTAAGATTTCTTTTTCTTTTAGGTATCTAGGACAGAGTGGGGGTTGTTGAAGAACGGTACAATGCCGGACTCGTCCGAGAAGGCTCGGAGATCCGATTCGTTTCCATATTCTGAATCGGAACAAACCATCAAATCAAAACCAAAATCAAACAAAGAAATGCGAAGAGAAGGGCGAAAACGAAAGGACTAACTATTGGACGAAGAGTGGAACCAGAGGACGACGAAGAAGAGAAGGACACGATTGCAGCTGTTGAGCTCAGCGTTTACACTTTGGGCAGTTTTCGCAACGAAGGAGTTTTATAATCTTATGGGGTGTTTGTTTCATTCTTTTTTTTTTTTTTCAAATTTAGTAAAAAAATATGTTTGATTGAGTTTTCAGTTTCAATTTTTGGTTTTGGTTTTTTTTAGTTTTCAAAAATTATGAAAATTATAAAAAGTAGTTTTTGCTTTCTGTTTTTATTTTTTTCTATTTTTTTCATTATCTGATTTATTATCATTTAAATATATATTATTTAATTATTAATAAAAATTATGAATAATCTAATTCAAGATTATATATT